>JARHVA010000893.1:1592500-1940000 GCA_037957365.1 Torreya grandis
ATGAAAACAAATAGAATAAAAGGCTCACAACTTAGACGATTTTGCAATAACATAGAAAATATCAGCAAAGGCACATAACTCAGTCTTCTTATTAATTTTCTAGTTACATAAAAGGCACTGACACATGCACAATTATACAAACTTTTTGAATTAAGAAAATAGAACAAAGGCAAATGATATTACTGGCCACAATAAGAAAGTCTCAAAAACTTCTTGTAAATATTTGATAACAAGCTATATCAGAAAATTCTCTCCCTTTCCTCTTCTCCTTCTTTTTCTCTAATTTGAACCCATATTTATAGCATAGGACTGGCTCAATATTGCCCGCATGATCAAATCCCAATGGTCTAACCGAACTAAAACTTAACTGAAGTGACTAACAAAAAATATCTTTCGGATCTAAAACGGTTAACCTCTCTGTAAGTTTATTGGTTGAAATAGATACCCATGGAATTTCCCACTGTGAAATAGGTGAGGACACTTAGTAGCATCTGCTAGTCTTAACAAGTGACATGTGGTGGCTTTCTTTTGTCTATAGAAGCTTTAGATACCTTTTGAGAGTCCTACAAAAGATGACACATGACCACTTCTACTGAGCTTTAGAAACACTATAGAAACATTTGGGACTCATTTAGATTCACATGGATTATGACACTTGGTGCACTCCATTTACTTTAGCAACTCACCCAGGGCCCACCACAGTCCTTTCTCAATAATGAAACAAAAGGAAGAAACTGTAGATGTCGACACTTGGCAGTCTCCACAAATATTACAAGGGACACGTGGCAGCTTTATGCATAACTTAGAGAAACATATTAAAACATTCCATAGTTTCCACTTGGTGCCTTCCATGTGCACTGAGAAAATCTTATTAAAAGAAGCTTTTAAAACTTATAAGAAATTGAAAGGTAGATGCTGACACTTGTCATGCTCCACAGGTATATAACAAGACACGTGGCTCCATCCGCGTTACTTAGAGAAATTATAATGTGTCCTAGATGATGACACTTGGCAAGTTTCATGTGACTTTGAGAGTTAGACAAAACTTAGGCAAAATGATAACTTGCACCTATGCTCTGTGTCAAAACCTCACTGTCAAAACTGAAATGAGTAGGAACAAAACTGGGGCACACAACTGAAACTCAAAATAAAATGTAGAGTATTTTACTCTACAGTTCTTGGTGACCCTAAGGACTTTTGAGCCTGCTTAAAAAAGAACCAAAGAATATATAAAAAATGTGGCAAAAATCACAAATTTTGTAAGGCCATCTGATAAATAGACCATTCAGCATTAGATAGTCCTTGTTTATTTTGCAAATCCTAGAAGGTTAAATCAAGGTTGATGATATCCTTGTGTGAAATACTCTGTAAAACATGAATTGTAGTCTTCAATTGGAAATCAAGCTAGGCCATGGGGATCAAGACATCTTACACTTCTGGCACTGATGAAGCATCTGTTAAACCCTAGAAAACTAACTAATCATTTTGTCTGGCTAACAACAAAGGCTTAATCTCATCAACCATTAACACAGTGTTGCTATCAGGAAAAGGGGAGGGAAGACCCAATTGCACCATATCTTCAATATACTTCTTCATGTCTTTTACTACCTCTTTTACCACATCTAGGAGCTCTTTGCAATTAATTGTTGTGGAGTTACAACTAAGAACTTTGTTCACCCTTTTTGTAGCAATCATTCTGTCACTAATTCTTGCTGTTGATAACATTTCATCTGTTGTTTCATATAGCTTTTTCAGAAGCATTTAAGAATCAGACACTCTCAAGGAAACAGTGGATAGAGTGGCTTGGACTGAAGTCTCCACCTTTTTGCACAATTTATGTGCATTTAGCAAGAAATTTATAGAGGGTCTGAGATAATTAATCTCCTCAGAGATTCTTTTCCATACTGATATATATAGCTCCTTGACCAGGTTTAGAACTCCTGCATTTTTTGGCCTATTAGCCAACTCAAGTGTCAATTGTTTTGCTATTTTTTTTCTCAACTTGAAGTTGGACCTATATGGCAGCGATATTGTTTTGCTCATTTAGTAGCTTTTACTGGAACTGAGTGACCTACTGCAAGTTTTCTTGATATTTTTTCTATAGTGTTGCCTTTTCCTACCTTAGGGCTATCACTACAGCTTTCTCTTGTGTTATCTCTTCTTTCAAAGAAGCATTTAGGGCTTGAATAGCTTGGTGAACCTGATAAGAAATATTATCTTACAACTGTTTGTTGAGACTCTCTATTTCATCATTCTTTGTTTTGATTTCTATAGCCAAATTGCTACCATTTGCTTTCTCTTGAGCCAGATCAACCTCCATCTTTTATAGCTTCTTTGATACTTTCAAATAATCAGTAGCTATAGTAGAAGTGGTTTTATTTAGTAGCTCAACCCTGTCCTTTGGTCTAAAAAGTGACATATCCATAGCCACTGCACTCATTGTATAATCTTGAGGCTACATCTGCTTGTTTGGCCTGACTACATTAGGTGACAAATGAGTCACAATTAGCTACTGCTGGATTAGGTCAAATAGTGACCTCATGTGTGGTGCAACCAGAGCTTTATTATCTTTCTTCCTCTTTTTATCCATCTAAGATTTTTAGCAGTGTCTGCTTGAGTTTGGAAGGTAGAGGGAGAGGCAATATACCCACCCATAAAAGGATAACCCTGTGACAAGCCATAGGGAATAGCCAAATGTTGGCTAGGGGGAATCTAAGGAGGTATTCTCTTTGGGATAGAGGGGGAAAAGGGAGGCAATGATGTGGCCTGTGATGACATGGCCTAAGTAGTAATAGGTGGGGCAAATTGGGAAATTGGCACAACAGAGGTGGTAAGGGATAATATTTGGCTAGTTGGGATTGCCACCCCTATAGAAGAAGAAAAAGATTGAGAAGAAGGAAAAATAACATGTACCTGAGGAGCAACAGATGTACTCAGTGGTTGATGCTATGAGGGCTCTACCTCCTCATCTAAATCAGGCTGAAATTTTAGCTTCTTATGTTTTCTTGGCCTTTCTTCTTCTTGTTGTGCTTCCTTCTCTTCAACATTTACCACTGCTGCTAGTGGTGATTGCTCAAAATTGGGAACCCCATAGGTTGACATTAATGAAGAAGCTTTGGGTGGTGAGGATACCACATTCTTTTGTTTTTCTATAGTGACTGTAGATGAGGTTTATCTTGGGGCCTACACTGTATGAGTCAATTCTGCTTCCCCCTCTGACTCTCCACCTTGTGTCTACAGTTTACTTGTATTAGGGCTAGAAATAGGAGACAGATGCCATTCATCCTAGATTGCCTCCCATTTCTCATTTGAGTTTACATTACCAAAAGAGTGAGTTAGCTCAAAAATCTCCTACCTATACTTCCAATAGGCTCCTATTTTCGTAGGTTTCCATTCTTTATTCTTCAACGCCCTTTTTAAACTATAAGTCATTCTAATTTTAGGGTCAAAAACCTTTTCCTTAACATAAAAGGTCTCCCATGGCCTAGCCTCCTGAAAGGGCAAATCTGTCAATTCTACATACAAATCAAGAATATCTTCGTTAGGGTTTCTTCTATTTTCCCAAAAGGGATGGCCCTCATGCATAATTTTAGCACCGACCTTGTTATTCTTGATCCATAAGGTTATGAAACTACTTGGGTCATATCTCTATTTATCTTCAATTAGAAAGAAACCTAGGATAACTAACTTCCTCAGCAACAAGTTCTTAGTATCTCTAACCTGTAGGGCCATGTTTTTTTTTACTCATGGAATATCATACACTTTCTTTTTCTTCTTCCTAGTGCCATAGTCATTATCAACCATAGACACTTGCCAGGTAACCTCTAAGAATGCTAACTTAGGAGTCAAAATCTTGGGTAGCAACACTAGTTCTCCATTAAAACCTTGGACTCTATTGATGGTATGATGAGATCCAAAAAAGTAGTCACAGGGAATAGTGCAATTTGTCATGAGGCCTCTAACACTTAGAGTTAATCTATTTTCAATAGGCTTTGGGCTTAGGTGACAAAAGGTAGGGGCAACAAAAAGTTCCCAAAATTCATATGGGTCAGATGTTTTGGATAAGATATGTGTCCATACGGACATAGGAATGGTCCTCTTATGGCCGAAACTTGGGTCATACATATTTAGATGCATATATTGTGAAAAGATGCTAGAGTTTTGATATAATATGAGGTGAAACAGATAAGAAGAATACTTGAAAAACTCTTTAGATTTGAAGTGAGTGAGTTGGTCAACTATTAAATAGGCAATCTACTCTAAGATGTCTAGCTGATACTCTTGAGACTTGTCTATAGTTTTTAATCTGAAGAGAATGGCCATTTTCCAATCAAAGACAATTATGTCCTCCATTCCAAAGATAAATGCCATCATGGATAGTGCCTCTTGACTAGCCTATGAAAATTGTCCCCTTCTTATTGGTAGAACTGGCACAATGGTATCATCGTCCCCTAATTGCAATTCTGATCTAAGAAACCTTAATTGATTATTAATGTTTGCCCATGTTTTCTACATTTTGGAAATAGTGGGAAATGTGGCTGTTTTGTCATGATATAGGGCCAACATGTCTCTAATGGCTTTTGTTGTAATTTTTACCATAAATTGACCCTATTATATGGTGTTCAAGGGTGCATGAAATAATTTTGCACATATTTCAACTAAGTCGGGGCACAGATGTACACCTAGGACAATGAATTGTGCCAATTGAGAAGTCCATATACTCATCCCAAATGTTTTGAATTATCTAGCCTTAGCCCTCTGGATACATATTTGGTGTGCCCCTTCTCACTAAGCTTTACCAAAATTTTGAAGGGCTGGGTCTGTGATTTCGTCTACAAAATCCTTCACCTTTTTTGGGTCGATTGCATAACCAACTTCAGGGACTCTAGTCCTTGGATAGGTCCTTAAGGGTTGTGCAAGAGCCAAAGCATATGATTTGCTGGTGAGAAGCTTATCAATGGATTCATAAATCCCAAACCCCTATTGTGAAGACTGTGCCTCCTCCATATCTATGTCTATACTGGGAATTAGTGAACTTATGTAACAAGTATGGAAGCTTTACAATAGGGAAGGCACTTTTACTAAGCAGGGTTTTCTATGAATTGAAATACAGGTAACAGGGATTTTTATAGAAGACGTAAGAATGGATGAGACATAGTTAAGCCTTAACTCTTGTTATTAGGGTATTTAATGACACATCAAGTATCATAAATGGAATTACAAATAAAAAATCATTAGTAAATCTTATTAAATCTATGTGGGACAGCGTGTCAGACACGTCATAAAAGTGGCTGCATAAAGGTACCTTGGGTAATTTTGGGGATTTAAGAGAGATTTAGTGAATGTGAGAGTTTCAAAATATTTGAAAAGACTTTGAGCCATGGCCATGTGTTCATAGAACACTTATTAAAAGAAAGAATGGGAAAAAAAATAATTTTTTTTTGAGAAAATAGAGCAACAAAGAAAGGGACACTATTTAACTATAATACATGGGAGATACTGCTTAAATGAAACATTTCAAGTAGATCCCATTCACAAGAATCTCTTCGAGTTTGCCCTCCATCATTTTGAGCTCAAATGAATTTTTCTATTTACATGTGTGAATCTTATAGGGGCCAGTCCATAATGGCTCAAATTTAGTGTGTCGACTCAGCTTGGCAGCTCTCGCATCCCATTTCAAAACAACTGAGCCTACTTCAAAATGGGGGTTTGAAGTCTTATTATCAAATTAGTCTTTTATTATTTTTTTATGTTTTATTAATGATTCATGTGCTGTGTCCCTCTTTTCTTAAACTTCTAGGAGCTCAGCAAGTCTAACCTGCATGGGGCCATTCTCCTCAATTTCAATCTATTTTAATAATTGGAGAGCAGGAATCTCCAAGCTTAGGGGAATTATAATAGGCTTACCATAGATGAATTCATATGGAGACATCTTTGTCACTTGTTTAGGCATAATTCTATCATCCCACAATGCTATATTAAGCACTTTATGCCACTCTTTGTGATGATCAACCTCTATTCTCTTAATAAGTCTAATCAGGTTCTTATTGGTTGATTCTGCCAAACCATTACCTTAAGGGTAATAATTTGAGGAAGTTTTTAGATAAATTCCATACTTTAGTGCAAAGTCAGATATTTTTGCCCCTAAAAATGCCTTAGCATTATCTAAAATTATGGTACAAGGAGGCCCAAAGTGAGTAGTGATATCCCCCAGAAAGTCTAGGATCACATTTTCTATTGCTTCTTTGAGTGGCACTGCCTCACTCCATCTGGTAAAATAATCTATTGCAATTAGAATCCATTTTTGTCCCATACTTGACACTAGATTGATCATTCTAATGAAGTCAAGACCCCATTGAGCAAAGGGTTCATCAATAATTATAGGACCAAGGGGCATTGCTGCATTCCTTCTCTTTCCCACATAATACTGACAAGATTGGCACTTTTTGACCAGTTGATAACAGTTTATAAATAAAGTGGGCCAAAAATAACCTACCTGACTTATCTTTACAGCTGTGGTTCTTATAGAAAAATGTCCACCTGAAACTCCATGGTGCATTTCATGTAGTATTTTCTGAGCATCATCTTTCTCTATGCATCTTAAAAGTATGCCATCGGTATTTATTTTAAAAGGACTTGGTCAATTAAAACAAAATGGACCCCTTGCTACCTATAGTATCTCCTCTTGTCCTGAGAGAGCTCTTTTGTGAAAATCCCATGTTTCATAAAATGGATTCTGTTTGTGACCCAGGAGTTCTAATCAACTTCTTGTATCCTCAATATATTTTCCTTTTCTATTTCTTCAGTTATCATCTTCTCCATATCTTGAGCCATGTATTGGCATAACCCCCTACCTCTGACCAGCTTAGTGGGTCTAACCTCTACATCATACTCAAGGATCTTTGTTATATAGTTTGCTCTTTTTTTAGTAATTTCACCTTCCATAATGTATTCTCTAACACTAAGACGAGCTACAAGTATCAGAATCTTATTTCCTAATACCATATGCCTAAATTTCTTGAGGGATTTTACCATAGCATATACCTATTTCTCCACAAAGTTGTATTTGGCTTCATACTCCCTAAGATTCCTTGAGAAAAAGGCTATTGGGTGTTCTCCCTCTTGTTTATCATCTTTCTATGTTAGGACAACAACAACACTAAACTCTCCTCCATAAATGTACATTATAAAAGACTTAGAGAAGTCTGGGTTACTAAGTACTGGGGCTGTTGTAATTGCTTTCTTGACCTCCTCAAAAGCTTGTCTTCCTTCTATAGTCCACTTGAACACTAGGTCTTTCTTCAACAAGAGTGTCACTAGTCTCATTAGGCCTACAAAGTCTGATATGAACTGATTGACAAAATTAATCTTTCCCAAAAAGGACTAAACTACTTTCTTATTTACTGGCAGAGACAAGTTCATTATGGCTATGACTCTCTCTAGATCTATATAGACTCTTTCTTTTGATACTATATGTCCCAGTAGTTTTCCTTGAGGTACTACAAAGATACACTTCTTGGGATTCAGGGATATTCCAAACTCTTGACACTTCTTAAAAATAGATTCGAGATGATCAAAATGATCAACAACATTCTTAGAAAAAATAGTGAGATCATCAAGATAAATCAAAATGATTTAATTTATGAGTTCTCCAAATTCTACATCCATTGCTCTTTAAAAAGTGGCTCTAGTGTTTGATAAGCCAAATAGCATCTTGGCATATGCAAACGTTCCCCATTTGGTAGTAAATGCAGTCTTGTGTTGGTCTTCATTAGCCAACCAAATCTGATTGAATATAGAAAAACCATTTAGCAAGAAAAATCTCTCTGATCCAACCACAGTTTGTAAAATTTGTTCCATAAAGGGCAGGGGATAGTGATCTTTCAGAGATGCTCTATTTAGGTCTCTAAAATCCACACAGAGCCTTATGTCACCATTATTTTTTCTGACTGGTACTAGATTGGATACCCAAGTTGAGTGTTTGATTGGAAAAATTATTTTAGATTCTAAGAGTTTTTACAACTCATCCACAATTAGAGGTTCAATCTTTGGATTCACTAGCCTCTGCTTCTGTCTGACTGGCTCAAATCCTTCAGTTAGTTCTATGGTGTGCTAAATGATGTCTCTGTTATAGCCATGAAGGTCTTCATAGGTCCAGGCTATTACTTTGTCATATCTTTCACATAAGTCAATTAGTCTTTCCCTTTCCTCTTGGGTTGTGGAATTTTCAATCTTTAGTTTCTCCCTTCACTCACTTGTATCTCAAAATAATCTACTTTATTTGCTTGAAACCTTTTCTTCTCTAGGCTTACATCTTTTAGATCAAATAGGTTTTCTAAAGTAATCAAGCCTTTGGGAAGTTTATTGGTCTTTAATTGAATAATTTGGTCTCCATATGATTCTTCAATTTTGGGTTGCAATCGATCAACAAATTCCCTTGACTATTGCAAAAATGAGAGTACCTGAAAATCATTTTCAAAGACTTGCCAATTTTTATCATTGTCTGGGATAGTTGGCCTTACTATAAATTTGACTGATTCATTGTTGACTAATATATCAGTTACTGGGTCAAACTGTAAGCCAATCTGTGCCATCGTATCTACTTTAAAATTTTGGGTTCTAAGAACTACTTCAATATTTAAAGCATCAAAATCATCTATTAAGTCCCAAATTCTATGTCTATAGGATCTCATCCTTACATTTTTGGCTATTTCCTTTTCTTTGATTTGTTTCACCACTAGTTCTGAATCTCCTTTTACTATCAGATTCTTTACTCCCTTTTTCTTGTCTAACATGAGCCCATGTACTAAGGATTCATATTCAAGATCATTATTAGTACAAGCAAATTGGAAACGGATAGCTCTTAAAAATTTCTCACCATTTGGAGCAACAAGACGAATTCTTACTCCAGCACCATTTTTACTTCTAGCCCCATCAAAATTTAAGGTCTAGATTTTTGAGTCCTTTTCAGTTTCTTGAGTCTTTGGCATTTCTTCCCTTAAAACATTTGGGAGTTCATGGTCTTCATCAAATATGACATAAGTGCCTAGACCAATAGAGTCCTAATTTCTATATGGGTCACTTTGCATCATAGCTAACAATTGGTTATTTTCCTCCTCTTCATCATGTTCAGTCCAGTCACCTAATTCTTCAACAAAGACCCTTTCTTCCTTATTTAGCATAACATGATCTACCTTTAATTTTGGGGTTGGTCCATTGGTGATGTGATCCTTAGATAATGACTCAGATAGTATTTTCATTTTTGTACCATATCTGGGTCTTACAATGAGGTGAGACCAATCAAGTGACATATAACCTCCTATCTTGGCTGTGAAATCTCTAGATAAACATAGGCCAAATATAGGGGGTATATCTATGATTACCACATCTTGATTGACAATTATATTAGGGCAAGTATATAATTGCAATGAGAGTTGTTTAATTTTCCCTATTATTTGCACCAATTTCCCATCTAGCTGCATAACTCCTCTATTAAGTGGCTCATACTTTATTTTTAAATCATCTGCTATTTGTTTAGGTATTACTGTAGTACTGGCCCCTAAGTCTATCATTGCATTATGTAACAATTTCTTTCCAAATATCAAAGTCAAATACAAGGGCTTTGGTTTGGATTTGCTTACCTCTGGTGCATTATTCAAAAGAGCTATTATCTATAGAGGAATCGTGTCTTTGAGATTTTCCTTATCAGCAAGTCCTCTTGTGGTATCAATATGTTTAGGCACTGCTTGGCCCTATAGATCTTATTACAATAGTGTCTTTTGTTTAGGAATAACTAACATGTCCCATATTGACACATGTGCTAGGGTCCTCTTCATATGATCCACCACATTCACCGGTCCTAGTGTTTGGGTTCTTGGATAATAAGGGTACCTTACTTTTTCTTGAACTTGTCTAGAAATTACTTGGTTCTACACTGGTTGAGGTATTTCTTATCTAGCAACTATGTTTTGATGACCTTGAAATAGAGGAATCCCCATAATTTCATTATTTGTGACTTCAGGCTATTCCATCATCCTTCTCTTGGCTCTGGTGTAGTAATTTTATTGTACCAATGGCTTCTTGGAAGTATAATCTCCATTTAAGAATACTGACTCTTCATCTTCAACCCATGAAAACAAAGCATGCACAGGGGATATTTCTTCTTCTTGTTGTAAGGACATCCCTTGCATCTGAGACACCATGATTGAATTTTGCATACCTGGGGATTGGTAGGGTTGAGTGTGAGAAGTATTTGCAAATTATCCATCCATTCTTCTTTGCTCTACTATA
Source organism: Torreya grandis (assembly GCA_037957365.1). Taxonomy (NCBI): domain Eukaryota; kingdom Viridiplantae; phylum Streptophyta; class Pinopsida; order Cupressales; family Taxaceae; genus Torreya; species Torreya grandis. The sequence continues at coordinate 1,602,791 of JARHVA010000893.1, forward strand.
TTTTGATGTAGATTACCCCTAGGACAATCTCTAGGCATATGAGCATTATTACAAGGGAAACACCAGGCATTGGTGCCATCTGCATAATTATTTTGCCCTAGAATAATCTCCCTATTTGGATTAGGGGGAACAATCTATGAGGGTGTAGGGACTGCAACTAATTAGTTCAATGGCTGAGGGTTAGTTTGCCTTTGAGGACCCTGATACTGATTTGGCTGTGGTGGAGGTCTATTTCATTGGTAGCCTTGATATTGGGGTCTAGGATAAGGATTCTACTATTTTTTTAGGTTAATTATCTCATTAGAAAATGTCCTTAAAATGTTTTTGACATCATCCATCTTAGATGACTACACAGGGACAACTACTTTAGCAGGTTGTTGAGGAAATGTATACATAGACATAGGTGGAGCTATGGGATTAGGGGCTTCTTGAGGCAAAGGTAAAGTAATCTCTAGAAACATGGGCATGGGAGGCCTTGGGGGCAACTTTCCAGCATCTATTAAGTTATTTTTAGCTCTGACTACATAGTCATAGGCTTCTAGCAGAGTCTGACCTCCAAGTGACTGAATCATTACTGATATATCTGAATTTAAGGCTTTAAGATAAAATACTATAGCCATACCTAGTAATGGTCTTGCTGTACTAAGAATTCTTTCCCAAGTATTTTGAAATCTTGAATTAAAATTAGTCATTGCTTCTTGTGGTACCCTTTTGATAGTAATCAATTGTTGCAACAAAGAATATTTATCACCCTTTTCTTAAAATCTTGCAAAGAAAGCATCTCCAAGCTGATCCCATGTAGATATTGTATTTGGAGGCAAAGATCTATACCAGTCCAGAGCCTTCCCCTTAAAAGAAGCTACTAATAATCTTATAGCCACATTCTACTGTGTGATCACATTTATTGCATAGACATCAGACACATCTTGTAGATGTTCTTTAGGTGTTTTGAAATCTTCCCCATTGAATTTGGGCAGAGCTTTCAGGGCATTTATTAGAATAGGATCCCAAGTGGCTGGTGGTACTGGGAGAATCAGAGCACTACCAATGTTCCAATTTACATAATTCCTTGGGGCTATAGGTGCTCCCATATTTGCTCTTAGTGTTGTTGTAAACTGATTGACCCTTCTTCTTGAATTAGTTATCAATGGTGGTAAAAGAATACCTAGGTTCATAACAGATTGAGATCTTGTTATTGGTCTACAACTCTGACTCCTTGTAGCTCTCTAGTTCATATAGTCTTGAAAGAAACTTCAAGAGATTGTCCCATCAGGCATGCCAAAAATTATTGATTCTTAAAATTGCACTATTTCCAACACTAACATGGGAAGTTTCAAGAATGTGGGACTTGTGACCTGAAATGACCTCCATATTTTAAAGAAGCTGGCTCTTCTTTATCTCAAATGTATTTAGGGAAAAGGGATAAAAATTAAATGAAATCACCAATGTAATAAAAGAAAATTTAACTATGGTGATGCACCTGAATATGATTCGTTCCTTGATACTAAGCACAATGAAGCTATCTTTAGGACTCAATTACATTAAAGAGCAAACAATGCATGATCAATGTAAAAGATGAAAACAAATAGAATCAAAGGCTCACAACTTAGATGATTTTGCAATAACATAAAAAATATCAGCAAAGGCACATAACTCAGTCTTATTAATTTTCTAGTCACATAAAAGGCACTGATACATGCACAATTATACAAACTTTTTGAATTAAGAAAATAGAACAAAGGCAAATGATATTACTGGCCACAACAAGAAAGTCTCAAAAACTTCTTGTAAATCTCTGATAACAAGCTATATCAAAAAATTCTCTCCCTTTCCTCTTCCCCTTCTTTTTCTCTGATTTGAACCCATATTTATAGCATAAGACTGGCTCAATATTGCCCGCATGGTCAAATCCCAACGGTCTAACCGAACTAGAACTTAACTGAAGTGACTGACAGAAAATATCTTTCAGATCTGAAATAGTTAGCCTCTCTACAAGTTCATTAGCTAAAACATATACCCATGGCATTTCCCACTGTGAAATAGGTGAGGACACTTGGCAACATCTGCTAGTCTTAACAAGTGACACGTGGTGACTTTCTCTTGTCTATAGAAGCTTTAGATACCTTTTGAGAGTCTTGCAGAAGATGACACATGGCAGCTTCCACTGAGCTTTAAAAACACTATAGAAACATTTGGGACTCATTTAGATTCACATGGATGATGACACTTGGTGCACTCCACTTACTTTAACAACTCACCCAGGGCCCACCACAATCCTTTCTCAACAATGAAACAAAAGGAAGAAACTACAGATGTCGACACTTGGCGGTCTTCACAGATATTACAAGGGACACATGGAAACTTTCAGCGTAACTTAGAGAAACATATTAAAACCTTCCATAGGTTCCACTTGGCACCTTCCATGTGCACTGAGAAAAGCTTATTGAAAGAATATTTTGAAACTTATAAGAAATTGAAACATAGATGCTGACACTTATCGTGCTATGTGGGTATATAACAGGACACACGGCTCCATTTGTGTTACTTAGAGAAATTATAATGTGTCATGACTGATGACACTTGGCATATTCCACATGACTCTGAGACTTAGACAAAACTTAGGCAAAATGAAAACCCACGCCCATGCTCTGTGTCAAAACCTCACTACCAAAATTGAAACGTGCAGGGACAAAATTGGAGTGCACAATTGAAACTCAAAATAAAAAGTAGAGTATTTTACTCTACAGGTCTCTCAATTAATGGCTTCCTAGGAAAGGGGATTACTTATTGCTTACCCTTTTATAAAGTATTATCCTTAATAGGTTTGATAATTAACTATCTTGGAATGAACTTATTTTGTTCAAGTGGATGTTCATATGGAATTCTAGAAACTATAATTACCCTATTGGCATGAATGTGTTTAACACACCCATGGACTGTAGAAGGTACTATGTTTAGTATATATATCCAAGGTCATCCTAATAACATATAAAAAATACATGTCTAGGGGATAACATAAAAGGTATTAACCATATGTGTTGGACCTATTTATAAAGGTAAACCAATGTCACCAAGAACTTGATGTGAGGTCCCATTGAATGCTCTAACTAATTTAGTTGAATTATGTAAATCATCTTGTGCATAACCTAAATGCATAAGTAATGTCATGGTGAAAATATTATTTCTTATACCATTATCAATCATAACACTTTTTATAGGTTGGCTATCAAGGTATGCTTAAATTAATAAGGAATGAAGATTTGAGTCATCATCCACAGTCTCATTATCATAAAAAATGATAGAAGGTCTTTGAACCATAGGAGATGTATGCCATGTATAATTACCAATAACACCATCTAATGGGTGGCTATAATGTGATGGAGGAGGATGTACATTGTATGTTATTTGCACTCTAGGTTCCTTCTTAGAATGGTATTACAAAGAGTTGTTAAGTATTTTAAGATTTTGGTGATCACTAGGTTGTGAACTTGATTATTTTGGAGGATCATCAAATGTAATCTTTTGGTCATCAATAAGGTCCTAAATATTATGCATGAAGGTAAAACACTAGTTTTTAGAATTCCCTAGGCCTTGGTGATAGTCACAATAAGCATTGGCATCATATCTTTTGGGTAAAGGTTGGCTCATATCAACCTCTATAAGATGAGGGAGAGATATGGGGTGACACTACATAAGCTTCAAAAGTATTGAAGTTGGGGACTTAAGTAAGCATGTAAATTGTATCCTTATTGTAATGGATAAGACAAGCTGATTGGGTTATTGTGACACCACATTAACTATTGTAGTTATCCTTTTTAGGTTCTATTAGTTTTACCTTATAACTTGGTTTGATATTATATTTGGTATTTGATGTAGTCAGTGTGTTTACTACATACTTAAGTTTTTTCAATGAGATAAGTTTCATTTCACTATCATGAATAATTTGGCATAAGTCATCAAAAGTTTTGATTTTTTTGAAAATAATTGACTCATATAATGGGGGAAGCCAAATTTTCTTGAAATGTCTTCAAGCTCTTTATTTGCCATTGGATTGATCATTTTAGCCAACATTTTTTTGCACCTTAAGTGTTTTCATTGATAGGTTCATTGGTTCTTTGTTTGATTTTTGAAATTTGGGCATAGGAAATATTTTTAGTAATATTGATGTAAAAATGTTCCAAAAACTAATCTGCAAGAGGTTTGAATGCATTTACTAATTGGATTGGTAAATCATAGAACCACCGTAAAACATAGTCCTTGAGGCTCCTTGGAAATATTTTAGTCAAAAAATTATCATTGGAGGCATAATCAAGACATGCAATTTAAAAAGATTGAAGATGCTATTTAGGATCACCCCTACCATCATAAAATGTGAACTTAGGTGAAACAACACCAATTGGAAAGGGGTGAAAATATATCTCAAGTGCAATGGGGTTATGCAACACCTCTTGTGAATTAATAACATAAGGTGATTCTGTGTAATTTTGTTCAATATTTTTAATCTTAGCTTGTAATAGTTTGGATAAGATCTTACACCTCTTGGTATTTTAGGTTGGAAATTTGAGAAGTTACCAAATGTGGTGTACCGATAGTTTTAGTGGATATAGGCTAAGAAACTAGTAATTGGGTTGAAGTATATATGTTTCCCATGTAATATGTAGTAATAATAAGATTTGTTTCAGGGAACAAAGGTGTGAACACATATCCTATGCCCTCATTAGAAGTATGAAGTGATGTTTTTTAACTCTAGATTGAGACATGTCAAGATAATATAGGGTTAAGAATGTATAAATCAATAAGCATAAGGGTGATAAATAGATCTATAGTAGGCCAATTAATTTTCAAAATCAATAAACAATATTTTAAATTTTTAATATTGAGATATGCTAAAAATAAAAAACATAACTATTGATTAATATTACAATGAATTGAAAATAAGAGTACTTAGCTGGTTTACTGTGCACATGTAGATCTAGGTTGAAACAAGTTAGAAGTTGATTGGATCTATATTTTGGACAATCACCAAATTTTGGAATTTTGCATTTTATGGCCTCAGATGCTTGTGTTGGATCTAGATAGTTGTGTCAACACTAATGTCTAACTTGAACACATGTGTGTTTGGTATGAAATATCAACTAGATCTAAGTGTGACCACTTGTAACCTTTTAGTTTTTCTATCACCTTTACTTTGGTGTGTTTAGATGTTGTGTACATGTTATCTCTCCTTGTGAAATGATAAAACCCTAGCTCTTCACCCTTGGATGTGATATGGAAAAAATGTTTTAGTGGCATATGGTGTCAAGTTAACCCAAGGACCCCTATGTCAATGGGTGATGCCACATAGCCAATGCTTATAAGAGGGCCCTATAATTTTTTAGTTTTCCCCTATGTCTTGGTTTGTATGTTTATCAAGATGCAACATGTGATAGAAAATTATATAGAGTGACCTAGCTTGTAAATTGGAAAGTATGGCTCATAGAATACTCCTTCAATAATTTAGAAATATTTATGGGTTGTCCCTATGACTGATATTGAAATAATAGAGAATAAGTAATCTTTTCCCAATTTAGTGCTTGATTGGGTGCCTTTGGTAAGTTGCCTTGTGAGTTGTTAGGTCTATGTTAAGTGAGGAATGAATGAGGGTTTATGTTGTATATATATATCAATCTATTTTAGAATTATGTCACATAAAATCACTTAGGTTGACCATAGAGGTACATTTTATTTTTAAATTTGATGACTTTAAGGCATTAGACAGTTAGTTTGGCACATGACACTAACATCAACATATGTGTCCAGCTAAGACACAAGTGTCCACAAAGCTAGAAAATAGGTACAAGTCCAAAAATTACTAAGGATGATAATAACCAGGTTAATATCATTTTGGGTAGTATAGGAGGCCTATTCATTAAATAACACATGGTTAGACTAAGAGATAAGAAATAGGCATAAGTGATAGTGGATAAAAGCCTTTCAATAATAAGGTCTTAGAACTGAAGGGTATAATCATGAGAAGTATTATAATTTAGATTTAGTGTCTACATTTATATAAATGCAACTAATGATTTATATTTGATGATTGAAAATGCTTACTTTGACTTCACTTTGGTATGATTTATAATTGGATCATGAGTGCTCCTAGAGATTAATTTTTGAATTGGGAATAATAGGGCATATCTTTTCATTATGCAATAGTGTATAGATATGTACCAAATAAGCTCCTAGTTACATATCTTGTAAGGCCTTGATTTGTATATGTATGAGTCTAATTGGGTAAATTCTCATGCCACCAAATGATAGGAAGATGGGCTGACCCTCAAGAAATGTTTGATTTGAAAAGTAGTCATTTTTAAGAAAGAGCCACTATTGATAGGTGTAGGTCAATACTCACTAGCGATACTGAACCAATATGGAATTAGTGACCCATGCACATGAAGATTAACTGAGCATCCAGACATGTCTATACAAGATAATATGTAGGTTATAAATAGATAGTGAAGATCCTATATGTCTATAACAACAAAAGTAAGGGTAAAACTCATAAGGCAAAATGTAGATGTGAGAGAATGGTAGGTTAGGACCATATTTATATTTACAAATCATGTGTGGTAATTTTATTTCAAGCTTATCATTGTCAAGTACATAGTACCAAATTTTAGTATCTATATTTACAAACTTTTATGAAATTAATGTATGTAGCATGACAGTTCTCAATTATCTAGATATGACATGAAACACTTGAATAATGATACTTTAGCTGAACTTTGCAATAGACCCATTGAGTGGTATGTAACTCTAGGCCTCAAATAACATATTGTTACATTCCATATTGGAACTAATCTATCTCAATACAATGATATATGAGGAAGATCATGGCTAAGAGCAACAGGTGTAATAATTTCTAAGAATCATGACCATATTACATCTGATCATTGATGTGGGATTGTTACCATTTCAATAGAGGGAACATCTTTAGAATTAGAAAATAAATAGGAAAACATTTCTTTAACTAATACTCAAGTAAATACATCTAATATCATCATAACAAAGGCACCTAATAGTAATAGAACAAAACATACTAAAAAGCAAAAGATATCTAATAAATTAATTCCACAATATGATGTGGTTGGTTATGCATATCCTACTATATATACAACAAATGATTGAAACAATGTGTAAAAAATAGAATATTGAGATGAAAATATTCTAGATAATTATAACATGTATGAAACATATCATACATATGAGCATCCCTATGATGGGATATTTAAATGGTAGGAACATCATCTATTGTACATAGCTTATTATTTTTTGTTGGTTTGCTCATTCCCTCTATTATTTTATCTTGACACACGTGTTCATATGCTCTTACATTGATCATTCTTCTACCTGTTGGCTTGGTTTTAATTTACCCTTGCCTTATGATTTACACTAATTTATACATCGATGAAATTAGCCTATGATGGTGCATCCTTTACAATAGCTTCATCCCAATCCACATTCTTTATGGCCTGTTAATTTTACACCTCTATATATTGACTTCTATACTTGTTATCTTTATGATTCACACTAAGATTACATGAATACATACATTTATAAATAAATATCATGACATGAACATATACACTAATTCTTTCCTAGTGGGGGAATTTGCCCTCTTATTTTAATGTACTTATAGACACTAATATTTGGTATTTGACTCTTGACAATGTTAGTTTTGACCAATCCTTAGAATACATTACTTATGCATATACAACTGACTCTTGCCAACTCTCTCTCATATCCATTAACTTATCTATAGGCTTGACCTTCCCAACTTGTTGTTATTAATACATAATATTTCCCTAGTATTTTCCTAAATAACTTATTATCTTCCTTAGACTATCTCTTGATCTCATATCATTGTTTCCTACTTGTTATACACCTCTAGTCATAGTCAGACATATCTGGTTATAAAAAGTTGTCTACCTTATTTGAAGTCATTTGCATGCCCTTTAATGAATATTTTCCTAAATTTAAATCCTTCTCATGGTTCAACTCATACAAGTCACATGTTAGTTTGGAGGGAAATTACCTAAAGATTCAACTATATAAACACGCCAAGTCTAAACCTATTCTTATATAGCATGATTTAAGAAATCATCTATTATTCATTCACACTTTAATAATAACCAACCTAAAGATTCCAAATATTAAACCCCTTAAAGGGGTATGCCTTGATCCAAGTTTTAATACCACTGAAAGCTCAAAATCATAGGTTATCAATTTCTGAAATCCATACACAAGATTGCATAATGTGTTAGTATTACACTATTACACACATAGCTAGGTAGGAGAACTATGTCTAGTTTGAGACCTCTTTGGAGTATTATAACTTAGGTATTGCTTAAACATTTAGTTAGGATTAGTCAAGGTCAACTCAACCTATACTTTGTAACCCATTTTTCAAGATCACATTGGCAAAAGTGAAAACTAGGGGTTCGAGGAAAAGATAAATAAAATGAAGTTATTTATACAGGGTTGAAGATATCTAAATATGCATGATCCAATCATAGACACAAGCATAATTATCTAAATTATCATTGATTAGTGTAGGTCTCTTAGACTGGAGTGAAAAAACATTTAGTTGCCACAAGTGTCCAAGTATAGTCACTAAAATTTGGTCATGAATACTTGATAATGCCAATTTTGGCCCACTCTCACTTTTGTTGACTTGAGAACTTAATTCAGACATATATGGAGAAATTTATTCTTAAGTTGTTATCTTATCCCTAAATAATTGTTCTAAAATGATAAAAACCCCTCTAAACATATGTACAAACATTTCAAATCCCAAAATTCATACATTTCAATTTATAACAAGATTTACTAGTAGGGGATAATAGTGGTAATTGATTTTTTCCCTTATGGGTTGATCTTACCCTTCACATTAGTAGTAATCACTTTTCAAATTTAGATCCTCCTTCACAGGTTGTTTCATATTTTTAGGATAGGTAACACTAGGTTTTTCCCTTTTGGATTTCTATAAAGGCACATCTAAGTTTCCTATTCTACCACTTGGAAATTTTAATACAAAGGCATACTTACACTATTGCACACTAAGTAAAGCTTCCTTATTATTCCCTAATATTATTCTAATAATTTGAAGTAGTCTTTAGCCAATCAAAGAGCTTGTTTTATCCTAACCAAAGTAATGAATTATCAAGTATTTAAGCTATCTATAGATGTATTCATCTAGTTAAAGGTGCCCAATTGCACAAATCACTCTAAATTGGAAAACTATGTGGGCTTGATTTCACTATTTAGAGTATTGGATACATAGGAAATAATTATTCATCATAGGGGTGATTGGGGTTAGATCAACCCACTACACTCCCCCCTTTTCCTATTTGTAAGTTTTTAGTTGTTGTAAGCCCTATTAGGGTTTCATTGTTGAATAATTTATTTTTAGGTTATTCACGTGAATTTGAAGTTCAATTTTCCACACACAAGCATGTTTTAAGCAACCAAAAAATGATCATTCCCTAATATCCATGTTTTCTAACAAAGGAAAAAATTGAGTCATAGAGGACAACAATGCCAGTCAATCATGTCCTCTTTAATAGGTTCTTGTCCTTCAATAGTTTCAGCCATAATTCTTGTGCCACTTGTAGAACCAGTCTCTATTGATTAGTTTCAACCATCTATCAATTTTACATAGGTAGATCACAAAAAGTAAATATCCAAGTTTTTTTTGTCCATTTTTAGTCTTATTTCATCCAATCACATTTTGTTGATATTAGAACTTTTATTTCAATTTGATTGTTGTAAGTTGTTTTACAAATTTACTTTCCTTCAAATTAATTTATCTTAATTAGGGTTAATACACCTCTTAATTCTAAATTATGATAAGACACCATGCAATACTAGACCTGTTCTATTGATTTTCATAGACTATTTCCTAACTTGAGTCAACTCAGAGCCCCTAAACTGCCTATTCGATGACTATACACTATCATAGACTACAACAAAACTTAAACAAGTTAAGTACTCTATATTCTAGGTCATTTCCATAAATAAAAAATTGAAATAAACTAGTTATACTATAATTTTACATTTAAATTTTATTAATTTAGATTTGTTTGATTTAGACATATTATACAATTTGAATTAGTCTTAATGTTATTATTTATTTAGACCACTAAATAATAAATAATTTAAAACATATCGATGAACATATGTTACCTTTAGAGTTAGAGATACCATTCTTACATGTTTCTCTAAACAATATTATCAAAGACAATAAGTATTTGGAAAAGTGACTACATGAGATATAAATGTTGTGATAGTAAATTTAACATAGGTAATATGGGAAATTCTACATATTTATTTCTTTAAAAAATTTTACACTAAAGTAGATCAATAGGGTTACATAACTTGTCATATACAAGTTTATATAATAAAACCCAAACATGTTATTTGCACAAGAATTAACCACCTACCTGGACATCCACATTTTTAAATATCTTTAATGATACATGATTAGAATATTTTACTTTATTATAACTAAAATTATAAAGTACTCTAAAGGGGGTATCTCACTAGGAGACACATGAATTATACTAACCACTAACATTTATCAAATTAAATAGGACCTTGGATCACAAGACCTAACAAACCTTACCTTATCTAAAGGTGATGAAAATATGTATGCATAAGTGAAAAATCACTGCCTTTGATGGAACTATTACAACTTGTAAATTGTATTATTTATTGATCGACCAGTGCTGACACATCCAATGTAATCCTTATAGTCTAACCTCTTATGCCCTATACCCATTAAAATCCTTGCAATCTCTTAACACTACTTGACACGATGATGGACATCATATTTGGAAATATATTTGATCATCTACACCTATATTATACTATATGAATCATCTTGGAAATAATTAACTACATCGATCCTTATCTAAGAGATAATTCAGTACCTTCTTATGTATGGTGCATCTACCCTGATACCCAATAACCCTAACCACTTAGAAAACACTGCTGGTGTTTACAACCCCTATTAGTCTATAGAATCACCTCATAAACTTATCTAAACACCCTTACCCCTATCAGATGAGGGTGAGAAGTCCATGCATTATGAGATCACTAGTTGACTCCATATTACTGATATCAATTATATCAATTTTTTTTTTGAATAAAGGCAAGAGAACCATACTAAGCACTAGATGTCTATGATATTTTAGGGTTTACCCCACCTATCACATCATTGATCTATCTTCTATCTAGGTAATATTTATTCTAGTTTAACAACACATTTATTACACTAAGTCAAGATGGCCTTATACCTTTGGGCAGTGTTACCTTCCCTTTATTAAATGGATGTTACCACCATTTATACATCATTTGAGGCAGGGATTTCCTATGGGAGCCTAATAAGCAATATCATCAAAATAAGATCATAAGTTTGTCTCGAAGGTCTACCATGAGGTATAGACTCTAACTCTCATACTCCTTTAATAGATTGGTTTTGGATTTACTAGAGTTCGATAAAACCTATAATTGTTTTGAAAAATTTACCTTGGTTACTTGTTTTGTGGGTTGAGTTCCTTCAGAGATCGTGTTAAAGTAGTGGGTTCACAACCATTGGCAAGGCCATGGGGTGAAATTAGGAGTTTAAAACCTCACTAAGGGTTTATTCTTGTTTCATTTCACAAAACCTAAACATTGTAAAGCTATTGTTAATCATGGCCATTGGTTTATTCATAACACTTTGTTTTTCTCCCATTGGACCTGGGACTTTCAAGTCTTAAAATAATCTAAACTTAAAATTCTTGTGTGAGTAAAATTTCTAGGCTTACCTCCTCCTTTGTGGAATTTTGTTGACCAACTTATCAAACCTTTGGGCTTCTTTATCTACCATGAACAACAAAAGTTCTATGCATCACATCTCAGAGAAGGGTATGCATGGAAATAGACCTTGCCAAAGACCTCGAAGAGTCCATTGAGATTCATGTAGGTAATTATTGGTTCACACAATGTGTGCTTTATATTAACCTCTTAAATAATTATTTTTAGTGTTAGGCTTTGGACCATATGATTTAAGAATGTCCTCTAATGGTACTCACTCTTTTTATTCCTAAATATAAAAGTGGGTCTAATTTAATGCCCTAGAATTTTAATGGGAGGACAACAGTCTCTAATAGGAAAAAATAATGCAATCCATGGGAATGCCAAACCCCAACAGACTATGTATTAGCCTACATGGGGGCCAAACTTCTCAATCTCTGCTAGTAAAGTCCCTATGCCCATGAAATTTAAACCCTCACCTCATATATCCCATTATCCTCAATCAGTCACCCATTTTGTTTCTACCCATCTCTTACTCCTACAGTTCCATCCTCATAACACCCTTCAGGGGTGAATGATTTAAATTTAAAGCTTGGTATTATGACCCTCAAAAGTAAGGTTATTCTATGGTGCTCACATAGTCCCTCTATAAATTAGGATTATGCACCAAATAAAAAGCAACCTTTCAAACTTAGAGACTATGCCATTCCCAACTCACTTTTCAATTGATTTGTAACCCTCTCAGGTATTATAGAGGGAAATGATATGAACCTTGATTATTTCTAATGATAGTTTATTCTTGGAATGTTAGAGGGATATTTGATCTCATGTGTAAGCATATAGTTAAGAAAATTTGACATCATTTTTCCAAATTGAAAATTTTCTACATGTAAAATGTTAATTTTATTGATTTTGTACTTCATTATGCTTCTTGCACTATCTGGTCTAGGGCCCTTTATCAAGTCACCTATCATGAACCTAGATGTGGGGGGGTTGTCACCCTTTTGGTGCCTAATCTATCTCAAAATATTATTTCTTGGGGTTCATACCCCACCCATTAGGTGGTCTAGACTCTTTTTGACTTTGGTAATTGCATCATTGGCCTAGTCAACTTGTATGCCTCTAATGATGTTGTGTAACTCACCTTGCTCTAGCGATAGTTGGTAGACTCTCTTTGGATGTAAATTGGATTATTTATGGTGAATTCAACATGATTGAGTCTACTAAAGATAGAGAAGGATGTCTTCCCATGAGATGGTGTGTAGGAGAATGGGAGGCATGGTTTTACATGTAGAATAAAATTGGGGTTTTTTAATCCCAACCATCATAGGAGAAGAGAATCAAATTATCCTTGGTTCACATAGTCTAACTTTCATCAAGGAAAATATTGAGTTCTTAAGTAGCTTGACTATGAATTGATTACAGATTAAGACCTTTTATTCTTCATTCCTATTCATGATCGACGTATTTTTGTGATCCCAAACACTTTCTTGTCTGACCATCACCCTATTTGCTTATGCATTATGTGGACTACCCCACAAGTTAAATCCCATAATTATAAGTTTGACCTAAATACTACTGATATCAATCATGAGCAAACTATTGGGCATATCATTAGAATTTAGAACCTAGATACTAGACACACAAGGGACATTGGTTGGATTACATGGTGGGCTGATGCAATATCCCACACCACCTCATTTATTTGGATTTATAGCAAACCAAACACTTCTATTTAAGTAGTGTATTCATATTGTTACAAAACATGAATACCTCAAGGTTTCATAAGAATTGGAAGCCACACCATTAATCTATCATCTATAGACTTAGGCTACCATGTGGAGACATAAGCTCTAATTAGCTAAGGTTTATAAGGCTAGAGGAGCATAAATTAGATCACATATGCATTGGTTGAAATTTAGAGATAAAGTGACTAGAGAAAATTTATCTCTCCTTCATTCAAGATAAGATATAGAAAAAATTAAATCCATTAAATGTGTTTCAGGTAGGAATTACCTAACATCTTACAAGCTTTTATGCATCACTATCATTGATTATTTGTTGCACATCCCTCCTCCCCTTCTCATGAAGTTTATCTCTCAATTCCTTGAAGTGGTGCCCTATAAGCTCTCAAAAACACAAAAAGTTTCATGGGATAGGCCCCATAGCCTCAGTGAACTTAAGGAAGCCATCATACATATGGCCTCTAACAAGGCCCCAATAGTTGATGGGTTTCCTTGTGAATTATATCAAACCCTATGGGATATGATTAGACCTGATATTTATAAAGTCTAATTTTACATTATTTTGTCCAACTCTTTGGTCCAATCATTAATTAAGGTACCATCAAATTCATTCCTATGACTAATGACCTTGAGGTAATTACCAACTGGAGGCCTATCACCTTGCTTAATGTATCTTACAAAATCATAACTAAAGCTTTATCCCTCATAATCAAGCATTTGCTCCTCTTAATTGTGAGAAGTGAACAAATAGGGTTTGTTCAACATAAATAAATTTTGGATAATGTTATTACAGTCTAGGAAGGTATGAAATGGGCTAGGATATCTAAATAAAAGGCGTTATTCATCAAGATTGATTTTAAGAAAGCTTATGATCAGATTGAATGGCCTTTAATCATAGCTATACTTCAAGCTCTTGGGTTTGGTCCCAAGTTTGTTCATATTATTAATATGTTTTTTCAAGATGTTTGGGATTGTATTAATATTAATGTCTCTCAATCCTAATACTTTGAGCTTCATAGATCTATCATACACGAGTGTCCCATTGCACCTTCCCTTTATGTTCTAGCTATTGAGGGATTCAACTATCTTTTGGATAGCTATGCTTTGAAGGGTTTGGTGAAGGGTATTTATTTCCTTAACTCAGACTACTAGTTGATCAATGGGAACTTTACTGATGACTCCTTCCTCATTCTTTATGAGGATGAAGACTCTATTAAATATTCCATAGAGTGTCTTGACATTTTTTGCCTTACCTTTGGGTCTTCCATTCAAAGGTAGAAGGCTCAATTCTATCATTAGTCCCTTTCACCCAAATATCCTTGGTTGGAGGGATATAAGTGGAAATGGATCCTTATTAGGGTTTAGTTTAAATTATTAGGCATTTCATTTGCTTTTAAAGGCTCACCTATATATTTTTGGTCTTATGCGATTCAAAGATTTAATAAAAAAATCTCCTTCTAGATTACCAAACCATTGACTCTGGATGTGAAGTTATAGATATTTTCTAAGGTGATCACTTATATTCATTTTTACTACTCATCTTTCTAGGTTCCTTCCAATGATTCTTATGTGGAGATAGAAAATATCTTGAGAGACTTTCTCTGAGCCAATTTTGAAGGGCACCATAGTTGTCACTAAGTCTTTTGGGATATTTTTTGTCACCCTAAAGAAGCTAGTAGGATTGGAATCATTGATATTAAGCTAAAATAGCTTGATATAAGTCTTAAAAGGATCATTATAAGCTAGGGATGGGATGAGGCTTGGAAGATCTTAGAGAGACACTGCATTTCTCAAGGTTTCCTATTTGGTAGAAAGGCCTAACAAGGGATTGGTTTACACAACATTATCATCAATTCTATACCAATTAAGATAGGGGTCACTTTTGTTATGCAAATCATCTGAAAGGCCTAGGAAAAACTCAAACCTCATCTCATTTGGGTGGGGGAAGGGTTTAGAAATGGTCTTTCTCTTAATTCTCAATCCCTATGGTGGTCTCCCACATTGAATTTCCACAATGTCCCTTTTGCCATGGTCCCTTATGTCAAAATCTTGAGACTATTTAAAAAATTTATTCACATGGTTAAAGACATCTTCTATAAGTTCACTTAGGATTGGATTCCTTGAAATATGGTTAATTCTAAGTACATTCTAAATAAAGAAGATGCAAAATATATTTCTAAATTATAGAGTTCCATACTTGAAGAGTAAGTACATAAAATTGGAGTTTCCTCTCTTATGTCATGGTGGAAGGACTAGTGTTGACCAATAATTATGCCATTTTGTCACTATTCCCCTAAGTTGGGTTATAATATTTTGGCCCCTTATCATATTGATTTTGAAGTCCTTAATCATCGACATTCCTTTAAATCTCTCCATTATATTTATGCTTAGAGGTTTGATAATGTTTGGGTAGCTTGTATTTAGCCTAAAAAAGCCGATTTCCTTTGGTGTATTATTTACTAAGGTCTACCTATGGGGGAGTGACTCGAACACATGGGGGTTTTGAGTTTTACTTGCCTAACCTATCACCACCCAGAATCCATTAAGCATCTCTTTTGTTTTTTCCCTCATGCCTAGTTTACTTGGAGATGGATTTATACGCTTTTCAAACCCTTCAAGCATAAAATGTTCACTTGGAAAATGACTCTCTTAGGTGACTCTACTCTACTTATTGTAAGATATAATAGATTTTGGTAGATTTTCCATACTAATATTAATTTTTAGATTTGGAAATCTAGAAATAAAACATGTTTTAATAATGAAGTTATGGAAAAGAGATTTTTTGTAACTAATAAAGTTGTTATGATTAGTAACATTACCCTCTAGATTTGGATTCAAATAGATAAGGTTCAACTTGAACTCCTCCATCTGTAGCTCCTCCTAGATCATTTGGGTTATGCTCCTTGTTTGTTCAACCATGAGTCTCTTAATCCACCTCCCCACCATCTCCCCCAGGGGTATGGGCATTAGGGGTGGCATCACCAATCTCACAACCAACAGTGTTGAAGCTAGAGGAGTGCCTCTCCTTTCTCTCACTGGTCATCTCCTCCCTAAGGATATAATAGGGGAACATAGACAATGGTTGGGGGGATTGGAATCCCCCTTCATAGGGTAAGTTCTTATAGTTGGTGTTGGCCATTTCTCTTTCCAAATAGTATTCTAAGCAATAAAATGATACTAAAATTAACCAATAAACTGATTGTTGAGACCCCATATCGGCCAATGAAGACCTCGTAGCTTAGGGAGGTGGGGGGAACCCTCAAAATCCTATACCCCTACCTACTTCCATGTTTGTTGTTGTTGCTTAATGGACTCCTTGTTGTTTGTGCTTTTATCTTTCTCTTTTTTTGATTGATGTGCACTTTAGTTAACTTAATTATGGTTGTTTGGCTATGTGGTGGCCTTTTATGAAATTTTCCCTTCCCAAGGCTTCTTTATCTTGGTTTGGTTTTTTGGGGTGTTAATTTTCCACCCATATTTTTTAATATGATTAGTGATGTATTATATATTATTATATTAATTAAAATGCACTTTTCAATAGAAAAAATAAATAAAAAATACCAAACTCCTATTTATCAAAAAATTCCATTACACCATAATTCGATCTTAGAGCTAGCAACAAGCTCAAGATGGGTGGATTTAGGCTTTGTCATCCTATTAGATCTTAAGGGACTTGTAAACCCTAAAATCTAACACAATTGTCTTTGGTAGTACAAATGACAAGAAACAATGGTTTTAAAGTATGAAATTTACATTTTCAATTATTGAGTAAAATCAGGGTGGCAAATTCCATAATAAAAGCACCCATTATATGTGATAATGCCTTGTTTCTCAAAAAAGATGTGTAAACACATGCCAAAATAAAAAATATTGTTTGTACGAAAGCTCTTAGGTTTTTTCATTTAATAAAAAATGAATGGTCATAAGCCATATTTGACCATCAAATGCAAAAGTTATGCCATGTATAAGGTTCCCAATAGTTTCAGGTAGAAATACCCCTCACCTATGTAAATTAAAAAAAAATATCTATTTTACAGGGATTAAAATTTATTAGGTGAACAACATGTACCCCTTATAATCTATGTTTGTTGGAAATATTTTTGAGTTTAGTTTCCATAAAGTAACTCTTACAACAACAAATGAATAGATAAAAAGGATATGGTGAGAAGTAATCCTATGGGTACTGGTTTTCCTAGTTTTTAGCAAAAAATGGAGTTTGACTAGTTTTATGAAAATATAAATTTGGGAATTTAGAAGAATAAAACTCATGACAAAAGGGTTGTTAATGGATGGCTTTAACAAAATAATGATAACTAACTCAACTAGGAAAACTTTAGAGATATAATCTCACCATATGCTATATATTCAATTTTTATTGGACTTAGACACTTCTATCCAAAAAATGAAAAGTGGAGAGACTTGAACTTAAGACCTTTTACCTATCAAGTTTTTAATTTAAACCTTCAAACCAACTCACCTATTGATCAAAGAGGATCTAAGCTATTTTATCTTATCATAATTTACTATTGTTACATATCTAGCTTTGTGATAATGTCAATTACCATGACATTAGGTCCCACACCTACATGCCAATCTGCAAGATCCAACTCCATTATTATTTTACCACATAGCTTCTATAGTGTCAACACTATAGACCATAACTTGTAAATAATGATAGTTAGTGACATCACAACACTAATTGGTTATGAAGCGGTTGATACTAACTCTTGTAACTGTTCAACCAACACTTCATCTCCCTCTATTGTATATTAATGTACACTTCCATTCTTTATAGTTAGTTACAAAAATATACTAAAGTACATAGACACAAATGAAGTTAGGGAATACATAGAAACCACACATATGATCTCTTAAGTATTGTATAAGAATTAACATAATGTAACTTTGATATTGTAGTTCCACATTGGTTGTCATTTTCTTCTTTGCTTTCCTTATTCTTTAACACATTACACTCTCATATCCTTTATCAATTACAATTTTCTTCCATTCATAATTGTCTTAGGATAATTTAATTAGGTTTTCCATCAGGTCCCCTAGGCCCCACGTCGGTGGTATTGGAGCATTACACACTTCATATCATTATTGAGTGGTATCATGGTGTATCTAAACTTATTATTTATTTGTATGCCCACTCATACAAGATTTTAATATAGGAAGCTAATGTTGACACATTTGACCTCCCAGGTCAAACTGTCACCCCTATAATTTGAAACTTGCTTGTCATGCTTCGACAACCTTATTCATAGCTTTGTCATGCCTTATGTGGCCTTTAAAGGGTATTTCAAGAGTCTTGTTAGCATTATTTAAGGTAGAGTCTTTACAAATCATTCCAATGCCTTCAAGGTTAGTCTAGTGGGTTTTAGGGGTATGTCATGATGTGTCAAGATGGCATATGGTACTTAAAAGTCAATCCTTTCATTTTGATACTTGGTTTAAAGCTTGCTAATCTTCTTTGATAAAATTAAGTTATTTTAACAAAGTTTAAGGTTTTTAGAGAAACCTAGGTTTACATTATGGCCAAATCAGACCTTTTCAAGGCAATATACTTATATGAAACATTTAATCAAATGGTTAAGAGGTCAATTTAATACTTATAAGATCTTGGATTTATATATTTTCTCCACATGAGATCATCCAATATACACTAGGTTTCTTTGCACTTGAAAATGCTTTTAAGAGATTTAAATACATTTATAAATATGGTCAAGATGGAATATACATACCCTTATAATTTAATTTTTTTAAAAATTAGTTTTAAATTTAATTATGTTAGAAGGAATTTAGAATAATGGTTTACATGTCAGAACAATTTAATTTTTGCTCTAAAGAAGGTAATTTTAGGAGTTTGTACGGGCTGAGGATATTAACTTATAGGTGAAAATGCCTTAAAAGCGTATCTTGGTATTATAAATATCACATACATGATTTTCAATCTTTCAAAGGTCCTAAAAGTGTAAAAAATGCTTCCTTCTCTCTCTCACTCTATTGGTAAGCTTATAAAGGCAATTTTCATGTGGATGGTATGACTAGGAGAGAGAGAGTTAGGGTCTAATATATTTTACAAAGGAGGAGGTAATAATAAGCTTCAAATTTGTGGCATTGGTTTTTAGTTCCATGTACTCTCCTTTATGAACAATCGTTAAGACTTCAGGGTACTCCAAAACTACCTACAAACCCCATAGGCTCATTTTTCTTCTTTAAAATGGCAATTTGAAACAATTTGAATGTATAAGGAAAATTTAGGGAATGTGTAGGTTATGATCAAGTATCTCTCATGTTTTTCCAAGTCACACTTGGCATGTGTGAGTTCATTTGGCAAAAAAAACTCCATTTTTGCACATTTGCAAGATAGCTATCATTGTTTATTAATGTTTCAAGGTTATTAGAAAATTAGATCATGTTTATAAAGATGATATATAATGTTTACACTCCTCAAAATTCTCTATAACTCCATCATGATTCTCCATGCTCATTATAATACCATTTTTTCCAAACAACATACAATATGCTTAAGCCTTAAAGATTGTGTTTGTTGCTTCTAAAAGTGGTTAGTAAAGGTCTTATATTTCATTTTTAAAAGGTATATGATGGTATTAAAATAATGAGAGAGGTGAGAAAGTAATTTAGGAATGGTCTCAAAGAATCAAGGGATCAAGACTTGCATTAACCCAAGGCTTAAAGCATAAAAATACAGACCTATAGGTATGTATTTCATGAGGAATGATAATGAAATGTGCACTAAATCCTAATTTTAAAGACCTCAAAATGGCTTTAGTGAAATATTTATATGATTGGATTATTCTAAATCAATAGAGAAGAGTATTTCAAGACCTAATGTATAGGATGGTCAATTCATCACCTACAGGCATAATAATAAGTGTTGATGCTTTTGAGACCTTGAGTTGGCATGAAAAATGTCTAAAATATACATGTGAAATCTGAGGGAAATAAAGAGAACCATTTAGTTAAATCTAACCTATCACAATACTCTCATATAAGGACTAATGTATTGAGAAAGCAAGGAACCTAAATAGACCTACAGGTAGGACAAAGGAAGCATGCATGACTAATATGACAGTAGAAAGTGCTAATAGGTCTAAAAGAGGTCAAGTTGAATGTGAATGAGCTCTTATGAGGTTAAATTACTTTCAAGTACCACTAGTCTAGTTTTTAAAGGGCAGTTTTCAAGGCTTAACACTAATAAAATCTCAATCTCCACCTATAGTTAGGCCTACTAAGAGGTATAACTTACCTTCAAATGTCTTATAAGAAGATATAATGTTTTGGCATGGTATTTGAGAGAAATTAATAAAACTTAGGAGGAAAATTTTATGAGTTTATATTCAATTAATGAAGGTAGTTTCAAGTTTGAGAAGCCCTTCAAGCCTAGTAGGCCTAAAAGATCATATAGGCCTGTGTAAGAGCATGAACTAAGAAGCATATGATAGAGTAAATTGAGGTATGAAGGCTGAGAGAAATATTTGAATGGTTTGTAAAATCCATTAGTAAAAAATGCATTTAAATTTTTTTAAGACTGTATGATCCCTCCTTTAAGCTTAGTAGGCTTGACTAAGAACTCACCAATGATAGATGCCTATGCATAAGCATTGAAGATAAGAGGTGAATTGGTAGGTGGAAAAGATCAAAAAGTTTGAAGATATATTTAATGGTTGTCAAGGATATATTAGTTTAAAATTGCATGAAGTAAAGGTATATCTTCAACAGGCAGTCATGAGAGCACTAGGTCTCATATAGGAACCTACATGACTGCTTGATTAACTTAAGTGTGTTTTCAAACTTGAATGCCTAAAGAGATACTTATGTGCATTAGAGTTGGAAATTAGATATATAGAAATAGTGTATATATCCAATATAAGTCTAATAATACCTAAAAATTGGAAAATAAGGTGAGTGACCTTAATTAAATACCTATAGTTAAGATAAATCAACCAAATTGACATCCTATAGGCCTGTATTATCAAGAAAGGTACCTTTTTGTTTTGAATGAAAGAAGGTATGTAATAAGAGAATAAAGTCATATGAATATGTTCTCTTTTGTTAGCATGAATTTGTGTGATTATTGGAGTCAATCAAAATGGTACAAACTTTGATAGGCTTGTTTAGGCCTAGTAGGCCTAAAGTTCACATACACAGGCCTGTATGGTGAACATGAGAAAAATTGGTCACTTTTGTTGATGGAAAAGAAAGGAAAAGAATTGATATGGTTGTATAAACTCTCATTGAATGTGGAGGAAGAGTTATAAAACCTTGTAAAAGGCAAGTTAATCCAAGGAAATTTATTTTATTGAAGCTTATAGCCATATAATGCCTACAGGCAAAATTGTCAAACCTAAGTGTCTTGAAGCCTATGAATGTGATTGATGAAGAAAGGTTATTCTTGAGGGTAAAAGGATAGTATATAGGATTTAAAGGCATGATTAATACCTTAATGGAACATTTCATGAAGTTTTTAATCCCTTCAATAGGGAGTTAAAGGTCTAATATAGGTAGATATGGTCAGAAGCATGGTTTTACTCATAAACCTTAAGCCTCATCCAATGAATGTTTAAAAGGTTATATATGGGATAAGTGTAAAATATGAACACTTGAAAACATTGGTAATGGTGTTACATACCTAACCAAACATTCAAAACTCAAAATAGGCATCAAGTTTGTGCTAAAAGGTCAAATCTCTCTTAGCCCTCAGAATTACAGTCTTACCAGCCTTAAAAGCACATTCTCATGCTCAGAATAGTATGGACATGTTGCATGGGAGACCAATATATTTATATGTGTTATGGGGCCTTTTCTACTTGAAACTTGTGCAATTTTTTCACTGGTTAGGGGTATGTACTTTATGAATCATCGTTAAGATGATAATTGTGTTTTTAACTGCCTAGAGGCTGGAAATGACTAATTTAGAGAAATTGACTTCTTAAGCACATGAAATGTGATGAAATTACCTTGAAAAAACTTGAACATAATGTAACACACCAATGAGGTCCCTACCATGACATTTTCTTGTATATGTACCTATATGGATTCAATAAATACTATACTTTTATGAAGATTTGAGCCCAAAATAGGGTATTGAAGACCATGGAAAGATGAAAACCAATTGGGAGGATGATTTGGGATGTATTACACCTATAAAATTAAAAAATACGTATAAAACACCCTATAATTGCTCAAACAAATTTGCTTTTTCAAGGCAGTCTGAAATAGGCTTGAGAAAGGGCTAGTTTTTTTGCCATTTCTTGGTTTGCCTACCTACACAAGGTTATAGATGCCAAAAATTGACATTAAGGATGGTTATATAATGGGTAAAGTTAATAATTTTTTTTCACACATGTGGGAGAAATCTGGAGCAAAAACTCAATTTCTAGGCAAAGAGGCCTAATTAAGGCCTATTTGAGGAGAGAGAATAGTAGGAAAAAACACTTCCACTTAGATTTAGGTCATAAAACTTGGAATGGAGATGTAAGGGGATAATGGGTCATCAAATATATATTTATTTGTCTAATATAATTTATACATTATTACACACAAGGAGTTTTAACTATTTTGAGGGCTATAAGGAATTGAGAGAAATGCAAGCTAAAGGTGCAAAACTAGATCTTTTGGAGAATTTGATGCATTTAAGTGACTTGTTTCAGGTATGATATGATTTTTAAAGGCCATACATGGAGGGAAGTTTATTTATTGGAAGCAAAACCAAATTTTCACCTTTCTATGCCATGTTGCAAAAGGAGGAGTTCAAGTGATTTAATAACCCAATCAATGCATAAACTCTTCAACAAACTTTTTAAAGATTACTTATCACCTTCTATGCCACTTGGAGGATAATAAAAAGTCAAGTTTTGGTTGAAATAAGGATTCAAATGGTTGAAGGTGTCTTTAACTATCCTAGGAAGACCTTCTCCCTCTGCTATGCCAAGTTAAGAGGACAAAGTTAAAGAAGCTTTAAGAGCCTTTCAATAACCCTATCAAGGTGGAGGAACAACATGAAAGAGTATAAGAGTTTGTTGAGGACTTGATCAAGACTTTAAGGCCTATTTTAAAGGAGGATATTTCTTCATCAAGGATATAGGTGTATGCAAACAAGGATATAGGCACATGTATGGGTCAAACTCCAATAAACCTACCCATGACTTCTTAAAGCCTTCCAAACAAGCTTGTCTCTTCCTCTACACCATTTTTCAAAAATAAGGAAGAGAGAATCAATAATTACTACATAGAAGTTGAAAGAGGACTAGGTGGATGACTCATCCCTAGTTTTTTGGATTTTGCTCTCTCTCTCTCCTTTCTCACTTTTTTAAAAGTATTTTTGGCATTTGTATGGATCCTTACCTGAGTTATGGCAAAGCCTTGATTATAAAAAAATTTTACTTGGCTCTTTGAACTGAATAAAACTAAATTTTATCTTCCTTAATGCTTGTGACTAGTGTATGCTTATGGTTTGTAGATGAATGTCAATAATAGTGAATGCTTCCTTATATTTGTCCTCTCTTATCTACCTATTTACATGTAGTTAATCATATTTATAGGTTACATAATGTGATTGAATAACCTTGTATTTATGAAAAGTGTAATCCTTCTTTAGTGTCCTTGAGAGACCTATTGATCAACTACCTTAGATCATGCATCAAGCTAATAGCCTCTATGTAAAACATTTATGTTTGGAGACCTTTTATTTGAGTAGTGAAATCAGGTTCATGTCATGATTTAGATTATTAGTGCATATTATATAGGTAAAGGATATATTTTCATGTATCACCTCCTTAGGTAGATTTTATTTCATGTTATCTTCCTCTCTTTTCCCTTGCAAGTTGGTAGTGTAGTGTAGAGAGTCTAACTAATACATCAAGGGAACTATCCCTATAATCTAGAGATTCAATCTACCTATTAGGCCACCCATAGCCTATGATTTTCTCCATTTTACTCCAAATTATGAAGGTGTGAATAACCTTCACAAGGGTGCAAGTTTGAGTAGGTAATAGTTAAAGCTTGAGAATCATGACCCTTTTTCATACCTTCCTTCATGTCCTAAAATGGGAGATAAATCTTCAATGATGCCAAGTTTAAATTTTTTTATGGAAGATTATAGAAGATGCATTGTAAAGACAACAATGATATTTGGAACAACATCATGCATGTGAATGAGAAACTATTATTGATAATTTCTCACTACTTCTCAAGTTATAGACTCCTCCTCTCATTCTCATTAGTTGTTTGGTGGTTAAATGACATATAAGGTACAATTCAATATAGACACCCATATGTTTGAATTTAAAATAAATGGAGATTACTTATATAACTAGCTTAATCTAATATGCTCATACTACATAGTTAATCAATTCTCTAACCAAAAAAATATTACATTCACTCTTTTGAAGGTTTCTTTATCTATAAAGAAATGGTGGGAAAACTAATGCACTTCACATAAAAAACATGCATATGAAGTTAAAAATAGACACAACTATGGACATACAATGGTTTCATAAAAGCACTAAAATAAACTTATTATCTTGTTCTAAACTATGATGACCAGTACATCAAGTTCTCTTAATTGTGCCAAGGCAAAGAACAATATCTACAACATATAGACATATTTTATACTTTAGGTCCAAACTTGGGATTAATGATTTATAAAGAAACCTTATTTTAAAGTATAGGTCAGGCTTGAGACCACATATCTAGTTATACATGGATTTTTTATAGATATCTTCAATTGGTAAAGCCTATATATTTGATTGCAAGTTTGAAGTAAAGGTAAAATATGAGACTATGATAGAAAATCCCTTGTCTTAGACCAAAAAAATAGTCTAAACCTTCCAAGAAAATATCCAAACTAGGGAATAGCTCCAAATGTCCTCCAAAGAATAAGTAATAACCATCAAATGACTAGAATAAGTAGTCCAAGACTAGGAAGTGGTATTCAATTCATAACTCCATCTATCATTCCAATGAGGAGTGTCATTCTAGGAAGACCCTACTTATATAGATTGAAATAGAAGGTACAAGATGTATGCATGGGATAGGATTAACCTAAAACTATCCTATCTCAATAGACTTTAATTTAGAGAAAGATGATCAAATAGAGCTTGAGTAATGACCAATCAAATCTGCATATATAGTAGAGGGTTTATTGTGTTGTAAATGCTAAGAGGAAAGGGTTCAAATCCTAAGCCTATGATATAAGGAAATAAATATCATTATACCTCTATGAAAGTAAATTATTGCAAGTAAACAATGTAATTAGTTATGTAAGTAGAGTAAGCTAACCTAAATGAGAAAGGGTTAGAATAATCATAATTGGTAAGGTGCCATGTTCAACTAAATGGGTGTCTAGGAAACCAAAAATGGAATATAGAAAATATAATAAATCTAGTAACCACACCAATATTAGGTGAAAAGAGAACCTAAACAAGGATACACACACATTAATTCACTAAGAAACATACAACATCTATCTACTAAGTAAATAAAGGAAAGAGTATAGGGTTAGAAATACTTACCTTGAAGTGGAGTCATTGAGCCTCAATCTCCCCCTTGGCTCAAGTGGAGATTTGAAAGAGATGTTTTGGGTTGAATAATTCAAATGGTTGGACAAAGACTTAAGATATACTCATATATGACTCTTAATGAATCTTCTTATTATGTTCTAAAGACTACTATAAGACAAGCTTCTTTAAGACAAGATTCTAGACCACTAACTCCTCTAAATATGACTTAGGGCAAAAGTGTAAGTGAAAGTAGAGTGAATAAAGTGTATATGATTTGATTAGAATGAAATATGACCCATATATACTAATCCAATACCCAAAACCAATTGTATATTCTAAGTCAATAGTATCGACTTGACCAATGCAGTAAAAAGCTATCAACTGACACAATGTGGTATTGGCTAGACTAATACAATAAAAATGTCAAGAGATAGGCTCATAATTACATCAACCTAAATGATATAGTACATGAAGGGAATAAGCACTAAATAGAATAAGGGAAACTAACACAATTAAATATGTTAAAATGGAAGGAGTTAAATGGAAAAAATAGTTTGAAGAAGCTGGACTGGTAGTAGGAATGATATGATCATGACATAGACATCAACATATATTGTAAAACAACAAAAGCCTACCCACCTTGTAATGTCCCCATTTTAGTTCACCCTAGTTTATGTTGGATTAGCCTATTATTGGCCCTTGTAGGCTAAGGTAGATGGTTAGAGGGTTCCAGTTGGTAGAGCATGAGGCTTATTCCCATCTAGATTTTAGGTTTAGCCTTTGTTTGATTCAGATTCACACCCTTACTATTTATAGTAAGTGACTATTTTAGGAAAGTCAGGTTTACTATCTATTACAGGGTACCTGAACAGGCTATAATTGTAGTGTTTATCCCTTGCACCATTGGTTTGATCAGATAATGTGGGATTTAATATTTATAGTAAATCAGTGGCTAATAAAGAGGGACCCTTACTATTTTTAGTAAGGCAATTGGATACATAGTGGACATGATGCTTAACTCCCAAGTTTAGAAGGAATTGAGAAATAATGATTATTTGTGGAATTATGTTATTTTAATTATTAATAAAGAGATTACTTTATTAATAATTATTTATGAAGTGCAATTATAATGTTCTAAAATTACTTTACGTCTAATGGGGCCATGACCCTCATCTAAGTGATTTTATATTGCATTAATTAATTACATTTTGGAGGCTACATATTAAATTATTTGATAAAGTTAATGTGCACACATTTAATATTATTTTTAAATGATATTAATTTTAATTAGAAGCCTTTAGAAGGGATTGACCAACTTGAAGAAAAACTATAAAATCACATCAAAAGAAAAACAAATTCATTCATGATCATTTGACTTTGTCTTTTGTATGTTCTTGGGATTTGAGCTTGAGACCAAGGGTTTTAGCTACTTGTCTTCTTTTAGCCATTGGAAAACATTCATTCTTTAGTGTTGTAGTAATCTGAGGTGGTGAAATAACCATTGAAGGTTTGAATTTAGAGTTATCTTGATCCAAGAGCCATTATGTGCATATTGGTGGAATTCCAAGTAATTCAAGGGTTTCTAGGTTATCTATCTACATATCAGAATATTCAAGAGTTAATCATTTGCATATCAAAATTGTATTAGCTGCTATAGTAGCATGCATAATAAAATGCTACAGTAGTTTTACATTCTAGTTGAAAGTTACACAAGGGTTTGTTTCAGTTATGATGGCATATCACATGTATTGTTGATGGATACAATAAATACATAAACAACAATCATTATTTAGGTAACACCAACATCTTTGAGGGCTAGGTGTGAAATTTCAACATAAGTGTCCACTCAATAAGCCAAAATTCCTCCCTATTTTGGCTTCTATCTTTTGCATAGTGAGCGGATAACATTTTAAAGGGATCTTGCATATTTGTTAGTGTGGAGAAATAAGTTTATGATGCAGATCGATCTCATAACTAGTCATTCTTTGCTACTACAATTCATTTCTAGATTTGTATAATGCTGCTATAACTTCCAAAATTTCCTATAAACTATGTGCTTGATTTCTGGGTATGCATAGATAATGTATTGGCATTATATATATATTTATACTTAATAAAATCAACTTGCATTATTGTAATAAGTTTCAAAATTAATTTGAAATACAAGCATATTTGGAGGTTACATAGAAAGTGTATGATGAAATGTCTGATTGCTATAGTGACTCATTTACATAGAGTTAAGTCATTTATATGCATTGAAAAATCCAAAAACATAACTGTTCTTCATCCTAGATTCCTTTTACATACATTTGGCATTGTTTAGATGAATATTTGATGCCTTTCAAACACATTATCAACCAAGAAACATAATTAAAAAATTCATATTAGACATATATAGTTACACACCAAGTATTTGAAAAAATTCCTATCCACAAAAATTAGTCATTAAAGGGTAGATTTAACAAGGCTTATTATAGTGGTATCATAGCAGTTTATTGCTATCCTACCAGGGTTGGAAATCATTGATCTCACACAGTTGATATTTGAGTGACTAACACTCTTACTTTTATTTTAGTATGGGAAATGTTGCATAGCTTGGAAAATATTATTAAGGAACTTGCTCAAGCTCAGTAAAGGCTTGTTTATGATGTGCGACATTATGAAGATTATCTTTCAAGAAAATCCAAACACTCATCCACACTTACAAGTAAATATTGAACACAATAGTACAATAAGGAAAATGTTGTGGAAGGATCTACAAATGTTGGCACACAAGTTGGAAGTGTCAAAGATGAGGAATGTGTAAAGAATATAATCTGTAATAATTTTGATTTTATGAACAATAGTCCATTACCTTCACAAAATCATGAGGTGAGAAATAAATCACATGAAGATGATCATGTTATGGAATCTCCTAACATTAGCATTAAAGTTTTACATGTGGAAGATGAAGAATATATTGGGGATTCAAGCTACCAACAGTCTAATTTTGTAAATCAGACCATATAAGATGTGAATAAGACACAAATTTTGTGTGATGAATGGTTGCAAAGAGATAAAAGGGTAAAAAATTTAGCTGCCCAAGTAGAACAATGTTTGCATGAGGTCAAAGAATGTTGCAACCAGCTAGATCAAGTTAGGAAGCAGAGGGAGTCACATGTTCAATTTCTAATTCTTCCAAAGGAAGAATGTGTAAAAGTTGAACATTCAAAGGAGGAAGATCTTGAGGTAAGCCCATAAGAAGAGCATGTTGAGTTCTGTGAAGAATAAAGGAGGAATGATTTAGGTAATTTAGTTTGGGAATCTACTTTGCGTCATGAGGTCTATGACTTTCCTCTTTTAGAGAGCTATTTAAAGGCTCAAAATAATGATGATATTGGTCACACACTTGATGGATCAACCACATGTATGATATCCATTCATGTGGAATAGAACATTATTGATTTCAATGTGGTTAGTCATGCATCATCTACAATGGAAGGACAATTGTTAAGATCATATTAATAATTTTGTCTTAGAGAACTAATTTAGGAGACTAAGAGGTTGCTTACTAAGAAAATCTTGTATTTTGATAATGTTTGGTTTGTCCTGCATACTATAATATGGAGTTTTCTAGTAATGGAAAACATATCAGTTATGAAGGTGATGGTATGGATTAGAAAATGGGACAACAATATTTTGACATCACATGAGTATGATTCCAAGCTAGATGGTGGTTATAAGAAATATATCATGGTGTACATTCATGAAAAGATAGATAAGCATGAGGTGATGGTGTTATAAGAATTCATTGGGGACAATAGGAACATTACAAAGTTCTACCCATGGGATCTTGGTGGAGTTGTGGTTTATCTTCAGGCAGAGTGTAGTGAGCTTACAAATGAGAGATTGCTTGGGGGCAAGCAATTTCAGGGAGGGTGGACTATAATGTCCCCATTTTAGTTCACCCTAGTTTATGATTGGATTAGCCTATTATTGGCCCTCATAGGCTAAGGTAGATGGTTGGAGGGTTCTAGTTGGTAGAGTAGGAGGCTTATTCCCATCCAAAGTTTAGGTTTAGCCTTTGTATGATTTAGATTTACCCACTTACTATTTATAGTAAGTGACTATTTTAGGAAATTCAAGGTTACTATCTATAGCAAGGCACCTGAACATGCTACAATTATAGTGTCGATCCCTTGCACCATTTGTTTAATTAGGTAATGAGGGATTTACTATTTATAGTAAATCAATGGTTGATAGAGAGGGACCCTTAATATTTTTAGTAAGGCACTTGGATGCATAGTGGACATAATTTAACTCTCAAGTTTAGAAGGAATTGAGAAATAATGATTATTTGTGGAGTTATGTTATTTTAATTATTAATAAAGTGATTACTTTATTAATAACTATTTATGAAGTGCAATTATAATGTTCTAAAATCACTTTATGTCTAATGGGGCCATGACACTCATTCAAGTGATTTTAAAGTGCATTAATTGATTACCTTTTGGAGGCTAAATATTAAATTATTTGATAAAGTTAATGTGCACACATTTAATATTATTTTTAAATGATATTAAATGAAATTGGAAGCCTCTAGAATGGATCAACCAACTTGAAGAAAAACTATAAAAGCACATCAAAAGAAAAACAAATTCAATCATGATCACTTGACTTTGTCTTTTGTATGTTCTTGGGATTTTAGCTTGAGACCAAGGGTTTCAGTTGCTTGTCTTCTTTTAGCCATTGGAGAACATTCATTATTTAGTGTTGTAGTAATTCGAGGTGGTGAAATATCCATTGAAGGTTTGCATTCAGATTTGGCTTCATCTAGGAGCCATTACTATGCAGATCGGTGGAAATAATTCCAAGAAATTTGAGGGTTTCTAGGTTATCTATTTGTAGATCTGAATATTCAAGAGTTAATCATTTGCATAGCAAAATTTCATTGGATGATACAATAGTGTGAATAGTAAAATGATACATTAGTTTTGCATTCTAGTTGAAAGTTACACAAGGGTTTGCTTCAGTTTTGAAGGGATATCACATGTATTATTGATGGCTATAATAAATACATACACAAAAATCATTATTTAGGTAGTACCGACATCTTTGAGGGCCACGTGTGGATTTTCAGCATAGGTGTCCACTCAACAAGCCAAAATGCCTCCCTACTTTGTCTTCTATATTTTGCATAGTGAGCAGCTAGCATTTTAAAGGGATCATGCATATTTATTAGTGTGGAAAAATAAGTTTATGATGCAGATCGATCTCATAACTAGTCATTCTTTACTATTGTAATTTGTTTCTAGATTTGTATAATGCTGTTATAACTTCTAGAATTTCTTATAAACCATGTGCTTGCTTTTTGGGTATGCATAGATAATTCATTGGCATTGTATATATATATATATATATATATATTATAATCAATAAAATCAAATTGCATTGTTGTAATAAGTTTTAAACTTAATTTGAAATACAAACATATTTGGAGGTTTCATAGAAAGTGTATGATGAAATGTCTAATTACTGTAGTGACTCATTTACATAGAGTTAAGTCATTTATATGCATTAAAAGATCCAAAAACATAGCTGATCTTCATCCTAGATTCCTTTTACGTACAATTGACATTATTTAGATGAATATTTGATGCCTTTCAAACACATTATCAACCAAGAAACACAATTATAAAATTCATATCAGACATAAATAGTTGCACACCAAGTGTTTGATGAAATTCCTATCCACAAAAATTAGTCATTCAAGGGTAGATTTAACAAGGCATTTTACACACACATTTCTCGATGCACCCTTTAAGGCATGCAATCAAGGAGATTGATGCTTGAAAATTCATTATAAGAGAAAGTGTTATCAAATGATAAAGTGAAAAATATTATGTGTATACATATGCCACACCTAAATCTCATCACATGTCATAATACTGTAACATGGGATAGTGATTTGGGAAAGAAACATAGCAACACAAAAATATAACTAAAATGAATTGCTAAAATAACTGAAAGTAAGTAAAAGTAAATAAAATGAAAATACATACCTTGATGATCATAGAAAAGGTTACATGTGTGGTAGATGATGTAAGGCACCCAACATGCAAAATGAGATGCAAACATGAAAAATAAGATAAAATTCCAAAATTTTGTAATTTTTTTCTATTAGAACCTGAAAATTCTCTATCTCACCAAGATTTTAAGACTTCTTTTAGTTCGTGAAAAGGAACTATATAAATGAATAATGGGCAAAAGATGGAATCTCATGATAAATAATGGAAAGATTCATAATGATGATGATAAGTATGATGATAGATGTTTTATTCTTTTCTAACAAATGGGATCAAATGCATGTTCAAAAAGAATAAAAGCTAAGTGGTGTAAAATGACATCTTAAGTAAGTCTATGGAAAATCAACTAAGAAAAGATGTGAAAAATGATGAAGTAGATGATAAAAAGTGAATGTAAAATACATCACAACAAATGAGATATGTGAAACACATAAATAAATAAAATATCAACATAAGAAAGACCAAATAAAGATATGTAATTAAAGAATGTGACCTCATGTGAGAAAAACATATCAAATCCAACATGAAGGAAATAAAAATGATGGAAAATAAAAATTAATTCAAAATGCAAGTCAAGTATGTCAAGTCAAACAAAAATAAAAATATGTAAGTATGCCAAATTTCCTATGTTAGATAAGTGAAATCCATAAGTATTAAACATGAACATAAACATGAACATGATGGATAAATGAAAATTAAAAATCACTAAATAATGACAACTCAAACTTAGTTCTTATGCTAAAATGTGATGTAAGAAAGCACGACATCCTAAAGACATGAAAATGATGACAATGAGATTGTGTGGAAAGTGAAGGTGATGGGTGTTTATGAGGAAGACCTAGTTTGATTCCCTACGTCTTATAATGCAACTCACAAATTGAAATCCAAAAGGCTTAAGTAGGATAATAATGTGATATAGATATGATCATCTAAAGTTGATACCCATAAAGGGGATATTGGGGAAAATATGATGTAAATAAAGAATGTGAGGTGCTACATGGGCGATGTGGAAATCCTTAGTAGGAATGAGATACTCTTGACAAGTGTGCAAGACTAATAAATATCAACATCAAGGACCTAAGACACTCCACTAGTGGACACAAAGCTTGGGTTAATAAGTGAAATATGTATAACATCTTATGGAGGCTATATGCATGAAATTAAAATGATCCTACCTTCCCACAACATGTTCATCACTCCTTAGGACCCCTTATAGAGTCATTGACCTTCTAGAAGTATTGGGTACTTATGTGAGAAGATAGGTGGAATTGAAATGTAAGAAGATATAACGATGCAATGAGACCTCCTACCCTATTCTACTAACTTATCACACCCTAATGGGCCTTGGCTCTATCATGAGGCCAAATATGGAGTTTGAGCTTTGACTAAGATAGTAAATGTGCCAAAGAAAGCTCACATATTTTAGTGTGATCTAAATTTTAAGATATGATTTGCCTTTTGACTATATTTTGATAGTAATATTTTTTTTTATTTTTCTATTCCTCCATACGAATTCAGAAAACCAAACATGTGTAAAATAGGTAACTAATACAAGAGCTTATGCTTGGCCACTAGAGGGGAGAACATAAAAACCATGGTGTCTAAATACTCCTAGAATATCCCAAAAGTAAGTGTGCAATCTCATAACTGACCTACATGTGTTTCAAGCAAAAGGAAATAAGGGAAAGATGGGGATCATGGAAGATATGTCCATGTAGTGAAAGTGATATAATGAATAATATACTCATAGCTAATCACAAGGAGGGAAAATAATGCTGCAAAAGGGATGGGGGTATGTTATGATAGACGTGTCACTAGGGAAGCCATACTAACCTATAAGGGATCTAGCACCATCACTAATGAAATTAGTAGTCATCCCAAAAGATGGGGAAAGTAAATGGTCATCTAAAATGAGGGGGAAAGTAAATAATTATCCAAAAAGAGTGAGGAAGTAAAAAATCATCCCAAAAGAGGGGGAAAGTAAATAAGGGCTATAGAATCACAAGGAAACTAAGGAAAAAAAGATAAAAATGTAAGAAATTCAAACTTGAAGGTGCTACCTAATTTATACAAGAAAAAAAATTCTAAAATAAAAAATACCAAATCACCAAAAAGGAAGTAATGGTGCAAGTAAAAATGATATAAAACCTGATGGTGATACCTAAAGTCCACTACAAGAGAAACAAAGGTTGAAATTAAAATACCAAACAACTAAAAGGGAAACAATGGTGTAAGTAAATCATCATCCCAAAAGAGGGGGAAATAAATGAAATGTAGAAAAAATAAAGACACATGAGACAAAATAACAAGAAAAAATCTATGCTAATGATGATATCAAAGAAGAACATATGAAATTCAAGTGTATGTGTCTCAAAAAGTTTCTTGAAGCTAAATTTGTTTGCCATAAGATGTGATAGTTTATTGATTTATACCTCATGATAAGGATGAGAGATCAAGAAGGCAATAAAATGAGTATGGGCATCAAAAGATGCCCCAAAAGCATGAATAAGATCAAGGATCAACATCACAAGATGCCCCAAAGGCTAAAACAAAGGAAACATAAGTTTCCCCAATATATGTAGTAAGAAAAAGATGGGCATTGCAAGATGCCTTAACATGTGTGATAATAAGAGGATGGGAATCACAAGATACCCCATATCATGGGATATAGGTGGATTGGATTTAACCTCAAGATTAACAGGTGTAGGAGTGATGTTAAAATCTATGTAAATTAGTGTTACAACATGAAATATGACATTGAGGGCAATGACATGATCTTGGAGAGGTGATAGTAAATTGTGATGAATGGTATTGGCTAGGTCAATATAGTATGGAGAAACATACCTAAAATGAATTATATCTGCTAGGTCGATATAGTCTAGTAAAATAAAAGTTGACTAAACTATTTCTATCGGGTTGACATAGTCTGATAGAATAAGACTGAATTGGATTATATCAGTTAGGCTAATACAATCTGATGATGATATATAATTCAAATTAACTATATCAACTAGGTCAATGTAGTATGATGAAATAAAATAGTCTAGTGAGACATGACTAAAGGGGACTGCATAATATAGTTGATATAGTCTGATGTAATAAATTGAACTATATCAACACATTCTAGGTTATGGCTGATGTAGTTAATTGTACCTAAAATAACTGTATCAATAAATTTTGTGTCATGATTGATGTAATTATCTAAAGAGGGATAAAATTGAATGGTATCAAACTCACCTATATAGTCTAGTATAAGTGATTTTGGTAGATAGAAATAAGTATGATAGGTACAAAGGTTCATATAAACTTGAGGATTATAATAACCTATAATACACAACTTGGTAGGCATTTGTATTAGGTGTTCTTTATAAGATGGTGAATTGAAAACAATTGGTTGAATGTGAGTTGAGGTTAGATGACTCATACTTCTAAGGCCTTCCAAGGGCGAGGTAAAAAAGTGGGTAGACATTAATGAAACCATGTTTAACATTGATTGTGTGTTAAGAAATTCATAATAATGTTCAACAATGTGAATATCTACTGTCATGCTAGGGTTTTCACCTCCATCAAAATCATCAAAAGAGGGAAAATTGTGGTATTGATTTTTAACCATGTGAAAAGTGACAAAGGTGGGGCAACTAGGATCATCATGAGTAGGAACATAAATATAAGTGGAAGAATCATCAGGGTAATAAGGAAATACATTATGTTGATCTATGTCAATGTTAGAGGTATCAAAGGTGATTCAGATCATAGTTACTCTAGTCATAGTTAGGATCCATAGTAGGGTTTTCACCCCAGTAATAAGGATCATCAAAACCATAAAGAGGATGACCATATGGAATTTTTTTGGTGTCACTAGAGATGTCATCATAAATGAGAGGATCATCATTAGGGTCTTAAACCATGTATAAAGGTGTAAAATGATTTGGTTGAGTCATGAAAATTTGAGGAGGTTGACTAAACATTTGAAAAATGTGGTTTTTTCAATTATGGCATTTGATTGCTAATAGAAACTTACATAAGGGTCATTTTTTGGACCAATTGGTCAATAGCTTATATTATATCTAAAGGTGGTTCAATGATGATAAGATGGTTATGATATTGATAAGAAAAAGAGGCTTATCAAAAGAAACAAATAATATCAGGTGTAGCTACTAAAACTAAATATTTATATCATCCCAGTCTTGTTCATTTGATAAATATCAATTAGAGCTCTACTCTTTAGTTATAGACCTCCCTATTGCAAAAAGGCTTGTATTCACCATCTCATTGTGCCTAAATATTTGTCTCTTAATTTGATCCATACATTATGATGACCCAGGTATATTATACTCTACACAAATATTAAAACTTGATAAACATCTTCCATTGTTAGTTTCATATCCATACCTATTTTCTAGCCTTATGGACATTATTAGCCATAAAAAGACACTACCATTGACATTAGTGTCCATATCTTTATCTTGTGTCTAGTTGTCAAAATTCATCCAAATTGAAAATGATTTGGAACCTATGGTTTGGCCTACCTTGAGATATTTTCAAAAGGTATGATATAAATGCAAGTCTAAGCCATTCCATTCCTCATCTAGCAAATACCAAGAAGACACCTAATAAATATAAATACATCAACTACACAACTGAGCTATCATTACATATTCATACCTATTTTCATATAAATAATAAGAGAAATAATATTATAGGTCTGAGCATTCAAAGATTAGCATATGAGCGATATTTGTCAAATTGTAAGATAAATCATTGCATGCATCATCATATAGTATATTTCACCCTTATGCACACACTTTCCTATACATAAGGGGATAACTACATAAGTTTTAGGCCCTCCTTAGAGTATTAGATATTTATATATCACCCATTGACATAGGGGTCTTTGGGATAGCTCGAAACCATGAACCCACTAACCCATTTTTCAATAAACTCATTATAAGGGTTAGGAAGGGTGAAGAGTTAGGGTTTGATAAATAAGATATGAGTGAAAAACTATATCCCATATATGAATACATCATAAGAATGGTGACAAAATACCTAGAACAATAAACTTGGTCACATCTGAATCCAATCATTATTTTGTATTAGACACTTGCATCATAATTAGACATTAGTGTTGATGGTAGTTTCCAGATCTAATGGTAGTGTTTATAGGCATAGAAAGACAATTTATAGAATTTAATGACTGATATAGAATACCAATCCTATATATTTTACACCTATTTCTGGTCTAGATATGTCTACATAGAGTAAACCAACTAAGTATAATGATTTCTTATTTATTACAATATATCTCAACAGCCAAACTTTACTATTTTAGCAATCTTAGTTATTGTTGGCCAATTTTGGCCCACATACCAACCTTATGCCTAGATGGATAATATGAGTAGAGTTTTAGAGATTTGAAGGTCAAACAAAAGTTTTTTGAATAAATCTGGAAGAGCTTGTAGGCCAAAAAAGCTAAGTGCAAAACCTTTTACTTGGCCATGTTCAATTCTTATGGACCCTTTTTGGGCTAAGTGCTAATATTTCCTTCAAGCTAATTTTTTCAAGTTATTTGACTAAGTATTGGAAATTGTTTTAGACAAAATTTCTAAGGTAAAGTTTCCAAATTCATGAATTATTCTAGATAAAATGTTTGAAGCAAAAGATGAAGACATATTTCTCTCATGGAAATTGTTTCGCAACAATTTCCTCAAAGACCTATTTCTTTCAAAGAAATTATTCACATCAAAAAAGTTTAAGTGTAAATTCTATTTGAAAAATTTTCCATAGTAAAAGCCTAGGGGTCATTTTGTTTTAGAAAATTTTTAGAATTTTTTTACGAATGGTTATTCTATAGGAAAATAGTCCAAAATAGAAATCCTGAAGGGTAGTTTTAAAGCAAAGCATCCTACACACTTTTCCTGAAGGGTCATTTCTTTGTGAAAGTGTCCTAGATAAAGTACCAAAGGATCAATCTCACAAAAAAGTGTCCTAAACAAAATTTCAAAGGAAATAGCCTAAGGAAATTGTTTTTTACAAGGAAAATGAACAAGAAGCAAGATATGACATAGAAAATAGCCATTGGGATTCAAATATCCCATGATGGGTACACAACATCAAGTTTGGGCCCCTGCAAGTAGCTATTTTGATTTTAAAATCCAAGTATGTTCATGCTAACATCAATTTTAGGCCCTGAAAAATAGCTGTTTAATTTAAAAAAAGGCCACTAGAGCTTAAAATTGACATACGCGTGCCTACCATTTGATAGGCTTGTGAACGTATTTAATGGTCATGTGAACATTAAATTTAATCCATGTTAAAAACAAATCCTTGAGGTTAAATTTTATGGTTTCACAAACATTAATGATGGTTACATGAATTTCATTTAATAAGAGTGCATATGTCAAATTACAGATCATGAAGTAGCTATTGAAGTTCAACAGTGGGTTCTAATAGATCAACGGTTGGTATTTGATCGATAATCCAAAATCAATGCTATAAAATCAGATCAAAATGTCAATAGGCTTAGATTCCACCATGTGGCATAAGCATAATCAGATATATTGATGAGTAGATCTAAGAACCGAATGTGTAGGCGCCAAATGTCAATGATGCATTAGCCTGGGCAAAAGATCTAATGACATGCATTCAACCTATCAGAAGAGATTTGACGGTATGAGTGAGGGTCAAGGTCATTAGAGCTCAAGTCAGTTTTTTGACAACTAATGAACAAAGGATTGAGTTGGGATATTTTCAACTAAGGTCAATGAAGTAGTTTGACTTAGGTAAAACAAATGAATGTACCTAAGCTAGTATAAAATACATAGAACCAAGCTTGAGCTCAACCTAAGTTAAACTAGGATAAACAATACAGATAAAGCATTGCCAATAGATATCCATAGAGGTAAAATAGGTCTTTTAGACCTAATATAGAATAAAACGGTGGTAAATTATTATTAAAGGGACCAAGCATCAGGTAGAGTGCCATTTATATGGACTATAGGAAAACCAATAATCTTAGATTGGTTTTCATCTATAGTTGATTTAGGTCCAAGTTTCAAAGCAAGAGCTAGTTTATGCAATAAATATAGAATCTCTCATCCTTCGACATAATTATAAGATCTCAACAATCCATCATTCAAAGTAGATACAACATGGCTCGGTCAGGTTCATGGATATGGATATTTTGTCCTTATACATAAGTATTCAAACATAAGTATTCAAGTAGAAGTGGTGTGAAGATCAAAGATAGAGATCTGGTGGTTGGAAAAGCATCTTGATCATTTAATAGATTTTTAGAGTACTTAAGGTCCTTTTCATAAACATGATCATGACTCACCATCTTTGAAAAAATTCTTGTCTTCTAGTGTACTACTTAGAGACCATTAGGAAAATAAATACTATCTTATTCATGATAGATTATGTCCCGATTGGACCAAAGCATGGTGAAGCATTCCCTTAAAATATGGTAGCTCATTAATTGTTCTCAAAACATGTTCCCTCTTCTCTCTTCCCCTTATTATATATATCCCATTCTATTCTCCTTAGAAAAGGTTCCCAATTTTTGCAGACTTTTCATCTTTCTAAGAGACAGATGCTCATTGAGATGTTTGAAAAAGCGTGCTCATTTGACTAGGCTATACCCTATCAAAATATTGTTAGAACTACCTATTGATGAAATGAGATGATTTATTTGCCTATCTCTTGTCTTTGATTAGTGCTTTAGTATGCTTGTGCTTGGTGGATTCATGAAAGAGATTCTTCATAGTCCATTAGCCTTTTTCTTACCTCTTTAAAGTATTTTCAAGCTCTTATAGGTTTGGATTAGTGTTCTGCTTGAACCTCTTCCAGTGTGTTAACTTGATCTTGAGATCATGCAAGCTATAATTGTATTATGACTGATCTAGTGTGGGTTCAAGCATACATGAGTGTTCATTTAAATTTGGTGCATCACCTGGTTAACTTTTTTAGGATCACTTTTCCCTTTCTAAACCTTTTCCTTGTGAAACATTATTTTAACTTTAGTTTTAGGTGAGCATCAAAGAGGAAGCTGACCTAATATAAAGGTTTAACCTTAGATAGGTTACCCATAGCTTGGGGTTATCCCAATATTGTGACTTAATAGGAGAGATCCTAAAAAACCCTCTCCAAAGGTACACATTAATGTCATAATACTTTTTAGCACACTTGGTGGAACTAAGGTCTAAAGCAATAGAAGAATTTTTGATGTTGTTCTTCTACATATCAACCTTTGGAATTATTCTATAACATCAATGGAAACTCTGACCATCTATCAACTGGTTAAGTATCCTAATTAAGTGCCTAATCATCATAATCTAGTATGTACAATCAGTCTTTTTTTGATCAATATGCTTACCTCTACCTCAACATCACACTTATTAGGCAAATAATGTGTATGTATTCCCCTCAAGTAGACCTCAAGTAACCTATCAACCCTATCATGGCCTTTTTCCTCATTTTACCCTTACATATGACTAAGGCTAGCCTCCTTTGCATTCAAATCAGTCCTCTATTTCCCCTTATCAAGATAAGGCTTACCCTATTACATCTTTGTCAGGGGTCAAGCAAGCATTAGTAGTTTATATTGAGATGATAAAGGAGATTGGTAAGGCTTTGGAGTTTTCTCCAGTTATCCCTATCCAAGTTCTATATAAATCAAAGAGTACTCTTTAGCTAGTCAAGAACATATGGTCAGTTTGTAAGGGAAAACAATGGTCACCCTGTAAGAATGAGGATATAGCAATGATAAGAAACATGGTCCAAAATGCATACAATATGTTAATATATTATGAATAGAAATAGGCTCATTTGGACCAACATTATATGCCCTCCCCCATCTAAGAACCTCAAGCTCAACCTTCAAGAGTCCTTAATCAACCCCCTAGTCAACCTTGTCAAAGTCCATCCTTGTCAAAAATTAGAGAGGTAATATTGGACTATGGAAGAACAAACATGAAAATCAAGGAGGAGGTCAAGCTTGGACAAGAATTCCCTATTCATGGCACAAAAAGGATAACGAACTTATTGTAATAGTTCTGGAATGTATGGGCATCCATTGAAGAAGCTAATTGCTCACATGTTGAGAAGCAAGAGATGAAAGGGTGGGTATTATCCATTGAATAAGTGTTTGAGATATGGGAAAAAGAGTATGTCAATCTTGAGCTAATTAGTTTTCCCTCTCCTACCCATATGCCCATTCCCACTCAAGAACATGAAGTTATCCCATCATGGATATTCTCCAAAATTTTTGACCATGGCTATGTCATGACCTTACTCGTAAGGCCACCCTCTCCTATAACCATTCAAAAATAAGTAAAAGTGTCTATTCTATACTCATTTCCATCATGGAAATCAGTTTTAAATGGCATAAAGAAGGAGGAGGTGTCAGTTGAAGTAGTCCAAGAACCAATTATGGTAGAGGAAAGGTTAGTTACACAAGAAATAAATCAAATAACCATAGCTCAACTCAATGATCTTGGTGTATAAGAGTTTCAAGACTTTCTCTCTTTTCCTCAAGAGCTATGTAAAAGAGCCTTCAAGGGCCCTAGTTGGAAGGATACTCTCCTACACTGCAAGTAAGGTTAAATTCTTCACCCTCCCACCATCTCCCTCATGAAAGAATAACCCATTTTACAAAGGATAGAGGATGAGATTGTAGTCATAGATGAGCCTAAAGAGGACAACACAAGTGTCTATGATGAAGAGATCATGATAGGTAGTCCACTTCATCCAAAAGGGGAAAAGTCAGGCTTGGATCAACCTTCTTAGCATGGCTTTAACACTAATGAAATGGACCCTAATGTGGATAAAACTTAAAATTTCTTGATCATTTGACACCATAACCTGTTCATTAGACTCCTAAAAGTCTTGGGCTAGATGTTCACAAAGTCCCTTGTCTTTAACTAGCTTTGTGAGTTTGATCTCAATATCATATTCCATGACCATGGTTATCCAACCAACTCTTTTATCACTTATATCTTTATCCAGAAGAAAGTATTTGACTCTTGAATTTGTAACCATCAAATGTATCTTTATTATTGGACAACAAGTACCTAAACTTTGTAAGAGACCTTATAACTAAAAAAACATGCTTCTTAATAAAAGAATACCTTATTTCATATTATTCTATGCCTTGACTAACAAAATATATTAGCTACTCTAAAGTATTTTTGTTCTTCTGCATGAGAATACCTGATATTGTGTCAAGGTTAGCATAGCTATATAAGAATAAATCTTTTG
This sequence comes from Torreya grandis, assembly GCA_037957365.1. Lineage (NCBI taxonomy): Eukaryota > Viridiplantae > Streptophyta > Pinopsida > Cupressales > Taxaceae > Torreya > Torreya grandis. The sequence goes on from JARHVA010000893.1 coordinate 1,645,223, forward strand.
TAAAATCAAGGTTCAGGAGTGTAGGAGCACTAACTATAGTTTTCTTGATTTCTTCAAAACTTTTCACTCCTTTAGGCCAACTGAAACTCTAACCTTTCTTTAACATGGCTGTAAGTGGCTTGGATAAATTAGAAAAATTTAAAATGTATTTCTTTATGAATTTAATCTTGCCTAAAAAGCTTTGCAAGGCTTTCTTATGCTTAGGCAATGACAGTGCAAGAATTGATTCTATCCTATCAGGGTCTATGCTTGTACCTTTATTTGAAATGACATGTCCAAGAAGCCTTCCTTCATGAACAGAGAAAACACACTTTTTTGGGTTCAAAGACACTCCAAATTCTCTACACCTTTTAAACACCTATATGAGATGGATCATATGCTCATTTGTGTTTTTAGAGAATATTGTTATGTCATCTAGATAAACAAGAATAAAATTATTGAGGAGACCTTGAAATGCCATATCCATAACCTTCTAAAAGTGGCTCCACCATTAGATAAACCAAAAGGAATCTTTCTATATGAAAATGCCCACCACTTTATGGTGAAGGTTTTTTTTTTCTAGTCTTCTTTGACTAAAATTTGGTTATATCCACTATAACCATCCAATAAAGAGAACATTTCTGAACCCATAACTAACTATTAAATATGTTCCATTGATGATAATGGATAGTGATATTTGAGAGAGGCCTTGTTTAAGTCATGAAAGTTGACACATATCCTTATTTCACCATTATTTTTCCACACTAGAACAAGTTTTATTACCCAAGTTGAGTGCTTAATTGGAAATATTATGGTGACTCAATGAGCTTATGCAGTTTAGCTCTAATTAGAAGTTTAAGATTTGGATTGATTGGAATTTGTCTTTATTTGACTAGCATAGTCTCATATTCCAAATTAATGGTATGTTGAGCTAGACTTGGATCAAAAACATTAAGGTCACTATACTACCATGCAAAGACATCTGCAAAATTTGAACATAACTTAATAAAATCTTCTTTTTTTGAAGATGTGCAAACTTTACCTAGATTTAAATTTTTGCTAGTTACAATATCTATATTTGTATAGTGTTCTTCCTTGGTTGATAAATCAAACTTTTCTTTTCTTAATTCATAATCTCTAATGAATATATTTTCTAGGGTGAGTAGTCCTTTAGGCAACTTATTTGTCTTTAATTGCACAATCTAATCATCATACTACTGTAAATGCTTGTCTTGGTTCCTTGAGGAGAATTTAGCTTCTTCTTGTAAGACTATGAAAATCGAGCTATCATCTTCAAATAATTTCCAATTTTCATGGTTGTCTATGATAGAAGGTCTCAAAACTACTTTTATGTGTGATCAGACTTTGTCCCTTTTTATATTATCTAGGATAGTGAATTGTGATCCAATAGCAGCCAACCTATCTACATGCTTATTCTAATTTATTGGTATGGTTTTAATATTGAAGGCTTTAAAGTCTTCAAATAGGTCCCATAATCTATGATTATAATACCTAAGTAGTGGGATTTTTCATATATTAACTCCCCTTAGTGAACTACTAGTTCACTATCTCTAAAGACTTGTGAGGAATTGACCTTCATCTTTCTTGCCCATTCCAAACCATGCACTAGTGATTCATATTCAGTGACATTATTAAAACAACCAAACTAAAAATTGAGAGAAGAGAAATACCTTTTATTAGATGGAGGAATTAACATCATTCTAGCTCCAATGCCATGTTTGTTCCTAGATCCATCAAAATATAGCTACCATAGTCCATCACTAGGTTGCTCATCTTTCATCAACGTTGGAATTGGTGCATCATTTTCATGAAGACAATAGACACCAAGTAATTTTTATTCAATTAAATTTTAAGGATCATGATCATGTAAATCAAAGGCCCATTCATCAAGGAAAATATCTGAGACTCCATTTAGAGGTGATCCAGATTCAACCTCACTATTTTCTAACACTTTGTTTGAAATAACATAATTAGTGTTCACCATGCTTGGCATATATGTATCCAAATGAAATATTGCAATAGGTTCAAAAATTATTGTCACCTTAGTGCCATACCTAGTTTTGAGCATTAGATAGGTTCAATCAATTGAAAAATATCCTCTAATTTTTGAAGTAAAATCTCTAGACAGACACATGGCAAAATAGGGAGGTAGGTCCACTACAACTACATCTTGTTGAATAATAGCATTGGGGAAAACATGTAATGTTAGATTTAGGTATTTTATCATTCCTACTATTTTCATTGGTGAGCCATCTAATTACAATTCTCCTTTTATATTTGGCTCATAGACAAGACCAAGCTTGTCAACAATTTATTTGGGCATGGCAGTGCTACTATTTCCACTATGTACCATAAAATTATGGAATAAATAGTCACCTACTATTAAAGAGAGATAAAAGGGAGGGGTATTGCTTGAATTGACATTGGATTTATCCACCTTTGTCATGTTATGTATCTATTGATCAGGTTGCTTCATTTGTTAGTCTAAATTGGCCAAGACATTTTCTTGTTTCTCAGTTGATTCTTTAGGTACCTTGAGATCCAAGAGTTCCTAAATCAACATGTCCTTTTGCCCTAGGATGGAAAGGGAATCAAATATTATAATACTAAGATTTTATCAATAATGTTAAAATATGTTTGACTAACCTTTGGCTTCAACTTTTGATCCACTAACTATTCTTTAGTTAGGGGCATTTGGGGAACTTTCACTATCTCTATGTTCTAAATATTCTATGATATAGGAATAACAACTTGATCTTTGACATTATTTGACACGAAATTAGGAAAACTATAAGTATTTCTCACATCTTGAGCTTCTTCAACTACTCTTATTTTATTTTTAGTCAGAGCTACCACTTGACCATTTGTGTTGCTAGTTTCACCAACTTGGTTAAACGTAATGTGATCATCCAAATGCCAATTAATATTGATATCATCAAGCTGCCCTAGAACTTGTTGATATTCTCCTTGGATTTCCATATTAATGTCTTGATATTGACCACCTTGAAGAGGGAACTCTTCTTGTGTCATCTGTAGCATGGTAACCTCTTATGATACCAAAGCTTGATTCTAAATGTCATTTGGATTGGAAGGCTGCCAACCTGGATCTTGCATTAAATTATTTTGGGGAAAAATAACTTTTTAATTGGAAGGAATATTGGGATCAAGGTTTGGATATGTCTTAGTTCAAGTTATAGCTCCTTGATTTTTATAAGGTTACCTATTGTCCTTGAAACCATGATAAGGTGGTCTTTGGTTATTGAAAGATTGATAGGTAATCTGGTTTTGCTGCTGACAAGCTCTACCTTGGTATTTTTGTCTCTTGAGTGAAATAATTTCATTTTTGAAAGCTTGTAACATGCTTTTCAAATATCAATCTCACTATATTGATTAGGAGTGGCAACAACTTGGACTTTTAGAGATGAAATAGGGGCTATGGATGAAATCTAGGGAACTTGAGGGGGAGGAATAGGTTATGATTTTGGAAAAAAGGGAATTAGAGGCCTTGGAGCAAGTTTACTAGCTTAAATCAAGATATTCTCTACTTTGATAGCAATCTCATAAGCATTTGATAAGTTATTACCACCAATGGACTGTATCATAACATTTATATCAAAATTAAGGGCCTTAAGGAAGTACAAAAATGCATACTCTAGGGATGGTCTAACCAATACAGGGATCTTAATCTATGTATTTTGGAATTTGAGGTTAAAGTCTAACATGAATTCATGAGGGTACCTTTTTATGGTAGTCAATTATTCAACCAAAGATAGATGATCAAACTTTTCTTCAAATTACTTAACTAAAGCTGCACCTAACTTATCCCAATTAGAAATAGAGGTCAAAGGAAGATTCTTATACCATTGTAATGTTTTTCCCTTGAAAGAGGCAATAAGTAATTTGATATCCACATTATCTTGAATAACATTATGAATAGAACATAGATTAGCAATTTATTGGATATGCTCAATAACAGTAGTTTTATCCCATTCTCTAGAGAAGAAAGGGATACCTTTTAGAGTAGACACAAGAATGTCATCATACTAGGCCAAACTCAAAGGACTTCCCCTATTAAATGGGACAAACACTTGATTCCTAATAACTATTTGGGCAAAAGATATTTGGCTTATGAGGACAATAGATTGGACTAAAATATAGACTGATCAAAAGATAAATATTGCCTTAAAGGATAAGGCCTTGTTTTATTGAATCTTGATCTTTTATAAGAGGTAGGAGGCAATTCAATATGTTCAAAAGAAGTACCTTTACTTGATGCTTTTGTTATAACCTTTGGCATGAAAGCATTGCCTAAAAGATGCTATGAGCTCTGTAACCTAAAATATTTTCATATTTTAATGATGGTATATCTCTCCTACTACTATGAATGTTTCTTCTTAGTCTTCAAACTTAAATTACACCAAATAAACTTGGTGTTCCACTAGGCATGCCAAAATTGTTAGGGTTCTAGATTTACACCCTTGTTGAGGAGGGGATTGTTCAGATCTTCCTACCTAAATATAATCCAACATGGAGCTGATCCTAGGCTATGGGTATCCTAAAAGTGGATCAAACCTCTAGATAAGGATGGATTCCTAATGTATCTATAACCTACACTAAACCTAAACTAGTACCTACTTGGAAAAGGGAGAGAGAATTGACAAATATTATAAGAGCATGTAAAAAGTGATGATGCACTAATGATTGTATCACTCAAACTCACACAAAGCACACTATGAGACAATTTTCAGGCTAAAGAACATTAATCTCACATAAATATTTTAGATTAAGGCATTAATCAATTACCAAATTAGTAAGAGAGGGCAAATATCCACTTTTAAACTAGACAATAAATTGTAGATTATGCTTATAATGACCTTAAGACTATCAAGCCCTTCTTAAAGGTGAGAATAACTCAGACATAAGTGTGAAACATATATTCACTCAATAATAGTACATGAATTCATAGAACACACTTCAATTTGGATTATAAAATGATGGAATTCAATCTTTATTACATCAAAAGGTTTTATAGTACAAATTTTGGTAGAGTCTAGTCATACCAAAAAGAGAGATAGATGGATCAATTTTAAGGCTTAGAAGCTTGCATTTATAGAAAAAGGAGAGCGAAAGAACTACACATTGGAAAAGGACCAACCACTTATGATGGATTAACACCAATTCAAATATGTAGCTGAGTTAGGATCTTATCAAAAAGGCACAAATTCCAAAGCCTTAAAAAATAATTGAATGATCACTATCCTTATTCGTCCACCTAGTCATTATCTTGAGACTCCATGATACTTCCACTTGATCTATTGATAAGGATCATGTCTTAGAATTGGATAAAAAGTGTCACATCTACATCAAGTGGCCAACTATACTTACATTATAAAAAATGATCAATGATGATAGGCAAGACACAAGTCCAATATAGGTGAAAACCAATCTTAGACCATTGGTTTTCATATAGTCATAATATCTATGAAAGTTGGCAAACTACTCAACTTTGTTTCAAAATCATTGGTCCATCCTCAACTTCTATATTAGACCCAAAGGATCTATCATATGGAGTATTAATGGCAATGTTTGGTCTCTAAAATGTGGCCCTAGTTTAACTCTGGTTCAACTTTGAGCTTGGCTCTTTGACATTTGCTTTGCCTAGGTCCATTTAAAATTCTTTGACTTTCATCAAAAATGTCTGGAGATCACTTTTGCTTATTGGCAATCGATTGCTAACTCGGATTGTCTATATTTTTTTCAACTATCTTTATGTTCATTAGCTCCATATATATGTTAACTTATTAATTTTGCCTTAATTTATTGATCTACCTATGCACGGATGCCCATGATCTATTGATTTTCTGCCAACCAAATGTGCTTGTGCCACTTATCCTTGACTCATTAGCTCCTTAAATTTGTTGACCAATTTGACTCATGCATGCTGTTTGATCAAGATGTATGAGTTCACACATACCATAGATCTCCCTAGTCCCACTTTCCTATCAATTATTTTGCTTTGTTAGATTATTAGTATGATTGAACATAAGCCCTTGATTTAGCTTAGATCTATCCTTTTATCAGTGATTTCACTCTGTTGGATCTTGGCTCGATTATCTTGCATCATTGGATTATGTCCAACTTGGAGATCTTTAAAGGCTTTGACTTGGGGACCTTTTGACTTGGTTGACTCTAGTGTAGATCATTTGATCTTATGTGTTAGTATGAGGGATCTTGCAGACCATTAGATCTTGACCAACTTCAAACCTTTTAAATGCAAATGGTTACTTACCTTGATTAAAATTGACATCCACACAGACATATTTGACATCCCACAAACTATCAATTTTAAGCTTGCATGATTTTTTTTCCTAAGATTTATTTTAATGTCCACATGACCATCATTTGACATTCATGTGAATGTCATTGATGTCCCACAGATCATCAAATGTAAGCATAGATATATTTTTGAATAAGCTTCATTTTTAACTCTAACGTGAATGCCTTATGTTGTAGGTCTAACTTTGGAGGCCTATAAATTGAAGCACAAAAGTCATGGAGGTACCAAATTTTCAAGAGATGTTCTTGAGACTGAACGGGATGAACCCATTTGATCTGCTAGTCCTAGGAGCCTTTTTAGTGAAGATATAAAATTCTCAATTTGATTAATATATTCATTCCCACATGATGTCCTGATGACAGTCTAGTTCATTTGGCTAAGTATGGGAAACTTAGCAAAATCTGACCAAAGAGCCAAATTTTAACATGCACAACTTCTACTATGCTTTGGTGGATGATTCAAAACTTAGCACGTAGCAACTAGGGACCAAGATGGACAAACCCATGTGATCAATTTTTAATGAGACTTATACACATGTAAGATATGGCCTCTAAAAATTACCTATTTAGAATTTTTTCTACTTCCACTAAATTCTTGGACTAGGAAAAATTTGGTATGTAGACCAAAATTGGTCAACAGGGCTTAGAGGCTACCACATGGCATAAGAGTGGGAGCAGATAGATTGATGAGAATATCTATGAACCAAATGTATGAGTACCAAGTGTCAACAATGCATTAGTCTAGACAAAATATCTAATACATGCATTTAACCTATCAGAGGAGATTCAACAGTGTGAGTGAGGGTCAAGGTCAATAGACCCTGAGTCAATTTTTTAGAGCTAATGAACAAATGACCAAGCCAAGAAATTTTTTATGAAGGTCAATGGATTAATTTGACTTAGATAAAGTAAATAAATGGACTCGAGCTAGCAAAAAATACAAGGAAATGAGCTCAAGCTCGACTCAAGTTGAACCAAGATAAAGAATAAGGACCAAACATTGCCAATAGATGTCTATATAAGTAAAATAGGTCTTTTAAACCTAATAAGGCTAAAAGGGTGGAAAATTATTGTAAAAATTACCAGCCATCAGGTAGACTTCCATCTATATAAACTATAAGAAAACCAATAATCTTAGGTTGGTTTTCATCTAAAGTTGATTCAGGTTCAAGTTTCAAATCAGGAACTAGTTTGTGCAATAAATATAGAAGCTCTCATCCTTTAACATAGTCATAATATCTTGACAAGCCACCACTCAAAGTAGATATAACATGTCTCATTCCGGTTCATAGATATGAGGATTTTGTCCTTATACATAAGTAGTCAAGTAGAAGATGGTGTGAAGATCAAAAATATAAATCTGATGGTTAGAGAAGTAGCTTGAGAATTTAATATATTTTTAGAGTGCCTAAGGGTACCTTTCATAAGTGGGACCATGACTCACCATCTTTGGCAAAACTCTTATCTTCTAGTGTACTACTTAGAGGCTATTGGAAAAAAACAAAGACTATCTTGTTCATGATAGATTATGTCCTGATTGGACCAAATCATGGTGAAGGATTACCTTTAAATTTGGTAGCTCATTAATTATTATCAAAACATGCTCCCTCTTCTCTCTTCCCATTCTTCTATATATCCCATTCTCTTCTACTTACAAAAGGTTCCCAATTTTTTAGACTTTTCATCTTTCTAGGAGATGGATGCTTATTAAGACATTTGTAAAAGCATTCTTGTTTGACTAGGCTATACCCTGTCAAAATATTGTAAGAACTACCTCTTAATGTAATGAGATTATTTTTTTGACTATATCTTGTCTTTGATTAGTGCTTTAGTATGATTGTGCTTGGTGGATTCGTGAAGGAGATTCTTTCTAGTCCATTAGCCTTTTTCTTGCCTCTTTAAAGTATATTCAAGCTCTTACAGGTTTGGATTAGTGTTTTACTTGAACTCTTCCAATGTGTTAACTTGATCTTGAGATCATGCAAGCCATAGTTGTCTTATGACTGATATAGTGTGGGATCAAGCATAGATGAGTATTCATTTAAATTTGGTGCATCACCTGGTTAACTTTCTTAGGAGCCCTTTTCACTTTCTAAACCTTTTACTTGTGTAGCATTAGTTTATCTTTAGTTTTAGGTGAGCATCAAAGAGGAATCTAGCCTACTCTAGAGGTTCAACCTTAACATAGGTTACCCATAGCTTGGGGTTGTATCAATATTGGGACTTAATGGGAGAGAGCTTGAAGAACCCTCTCCAAAGGTGCACATTAATGTCATAATAGTTACATAAATTTAGACTATTATTTCTCTAATTTTTCTATTAATTAGCCTAATATAAATTGGTTTATCACCCTTATGTTTGAAATAATTCTAAATTTTAAACCTTATATATACACTTACATATATAAAATATAGGGTTAAACATTTTATGAACTTGACCTTTGGTCTTAAAACCCTAGTTCTACCTAGGGTTTCTGATTTCTAATTTTCAAAGTTTTAAAAATTTAAAAATCACAATTTCATTTCTTACAATCATGTTTTATATGGTTACATATACTATTTACTTCATGGCACAATATATGATGGTTGTATTTTCTTGTTATGCTCCATACATTGCGAAACCAATCAAAGATAAAATCAAGCAGAATAATAAAATTGGTAAAAATAGAATGTTTAAAATAAGATAAACATAAACCCTCTTTTTAAAACTCTTATTGTAATGATATGGAACCTATGTAACAAATTCCCTTTTTTCCCAAACTGGTAATCAAATATAAGGAACATAATAATGTTGAAAAATCAAGCAATACACATAACAATATCCCAATTTTGTACCTTGTGAAATAGTCAATTATTTATAAGGATATATTCTATGAGGCATTGGGTGAAATCCAAGTACCAAGTGACAAGACTGCCTTCTTTTGCATTTAATATGCAAGATTTAATCCATAATGCAAATCTTCTTACCTTTGATTGCAAAGAGTTTCCCTCAAAGGATACCATTGATCAAGTATTTCCTTTATTAATACAAATTAATCTTCACAATAAAGGAAACCAAAAAAATGATTCCAATGATGCTACTGATAAAATTTCATGTTTTGACTTGTTACATAAGTCATCCCCATGTAGGGGTATTCTCTTGAGATCATTACATATGACAACCTTGCCAAGTAATGTAGAGCCACCATATGTGGCCTCTATATTAAAATCTACAAAATGGACCAAGGATCATGTTTCCCTCAAAAATAAGGATTTACCACACCAACATACTAATGAACACTACTTTCTTTTATCTATCTAAATATCTATTCATGTAAATATGGATACAAAGGTTACAACATAAGCTAGAACATCGACCAATACAATACCACAAAAATGTAATCAAATCATATTATCCCATGAACCTAAGAGACACTTTACATGATTAATTGAGTCTACAAAATTTTTACTTCAAACCTTATGGAGTGTATTTCGTATCCCTCTATAAAGGTTGATATGACTCAACCTCTACCAAAAATATATGATGCTATTGGATATTGTGACTATCACCAAGTCCCTAGTCACTCCATGAATATATGTTACACCTTGAGGCATAAGATCTAAGATCTTATCGATGACCAAAAAATTACCTTTGATGATCCTCCAAAGAATTCAAGTTTATAACTTGGTGAGCATAAAATTAGAAAGTATTTAAAACTCTTTTACAAAATCATTTTAATAAATATACAAAAGTGCAAATGGCATATAATGCACATCCTCATCCATCACATTATGGGCACTCATTATATGGTACTATTGGCATAATTCAACACACAATACCTCCTAAGATGTATTTTGTCATAGTTTATAGAATTTTATATGAAAATTCACTTGAACAAGATAAGTTTATTCTAAGACAAATAATTATCAAACCTACCAAGGTTGATCTTTAACAAAAGGGTAAGCAACAAGCAATCCATTTCATAAGTGACCCAAACACGAGAGGCCTTTAAACCAAATACATACAATGGATTCCACATAATATTCATCTACTCCTACACACCATACTCAATTAACTAGAGTAACTAAACATGTTCCAACTATAGTTACTCCAAAGAAACCACATAACACTAAAATATGGGTTCCATGAACCCCTCCTCATTATATTATTTCTTCACAACCATAGAGTCCTATTATACATATGAATGATGACACAAATTCTCCAGATCTAAATATGACACCTATTTATGCTCCTTGGCATTACCACCAGTTTTATATACCATATTCTAAGCTTGGAATTACCTATGAGCATCCATTGGATGGGATCATAAGATATCCTTTTCCTTTCAAACATTCTTACAATATAAAAAAATCAAATATTTAAAAATATAAAAACATTCAAATAAATTCAAAAATATAAATATATTCAACATTCCCAGATTTCATTATCTCCTTGGCATCTATGTTGTTTGATTTATGTTAGTAGATAATATATCATTTCATTCTTATATACACATATGTTTCATGTATATTTGATCATGATACATGCATACCCAAACACATGATATATGCACTTTTAGATGTTGGATTTTTACTCTACCCACATCATATAGTATGTTGGGGGAATTTGCATTCTTTGATCATAATATTCAGAGGTCACATATATTATGATGATTTTTTTGGTGTATACTTTTATCCTAAAGGTTTTGTCTACATGGTTCATTATGCTTGTTTAGGGTCTTAGAGGCCATTTGGGTCATTTGGAAAGATTAATCCCACATTCACTAGAATGTGGGGTTTCACTCTCTCTCCCACCTATATATGTACCTATCTCCCTTTGTATTCATCATCCAAAGCTAATGAGGAATGTTTATGCATTATTGCTCTTTTTAATATCACCTACTCCATAGTGTTCATGTGTGCATTCAATCTGGTTGAGAGGTCTTAGATAAATTTGACATGGTATCAAAGCCTCACTCAATGGTCATTCATCTTATCTCAAATTCTTAGTGAGATTCCTTATTTTCTTTGATATCTGAGTGGGTTTTTGATTGGTTTGTGTTGTGGTTGGAATTGTAGATTTTATTTGAAAAGTATAAGGGTTTATCTTCAAATTTTTAGAGGGTTTACAAAATTTTGGGTTTTTTTTTTGAAATAAAAATAAAAAATTTTATAGGGGTTATTTTTTGCAAAATCTAAGGTATTATTAGTATGTTGGCATTTTGCATGTAAGTGTTTTTGGTTTTAGATCTATAAGAGGGTATTCAGTAGTCTTTATTTTTCTTGGCCTTGCATATTATCTTAAAACTAGTCTTCAATTTGGTAAATGCCAAGTGGCCGCTTGTGGGAAATCATTCTACTCAAACATTAATTTGTGGTATTCCAATCCGATCACTAGCCACCTAGAAAAAATCCATGGCTTCTTATTACTAAGGATCATATTTGATCCATATTCCATCACCATGTAGCTACCTTAATTCTATTTTGGAGCTTCCACAACCTACTGATTTAAAGGTCATTTTTTCTCTTTCTTGGTAGATCTACTCTCACATAACTTCTAGGTGAATTAACAACCTGTTTAAATGACCTTTGTTGTTTTCTTTAAGCTGATCACCAGATTATTTATTTTTTTAGGGATTTTGAAGTGTTATACACTTTTTTTTCCTATCTGAAGTTCCTTGATGGCTCCCATGACCTACCTAGTGGTTTCCCTCTGCTCGCTAGCTTGATTCAATGCCTTATGTGTTTCAAGTCAGTGATTTTAAGACATTTGGGAGCCACGTTATACTTGGAATCTCTAGGATATTCCCATTGGATTTTTATTCAAATTAAGGATATGATTTGGCATTAGTTCTATGTTGTATTAACATAGATCCAATTTGTACTAGAGTGGAGGAATTTATTGTAGGGTCTTCATTCTATTTTTGGCACCTTCCTTTTATTGACATCCACTTGGGAGGATGATAAAATTATAGATATACTACCAGATCATTATTTCAAGGATATCAACCATCATTTATTGCATATTTAATTTATAATGTTGATACTCTTAGGTTGAGAGCCATCGAGTCCTCTTCATCAACTCATCCAGCCTGGACATCTCAATTTTTCATGCTACCCTTGCCATACTAAGATTCTTCTTTTTGATGTAGATAAAGACCCATCCAGATGTCAAAGCATCAAGTATGGAGATAGTTACAAAGGGACATTTTTCATGCTACCCTTTCCATGCTAAGATTCTTCTTCTCTTTCTTGGTAGATCTACTCTCACACAACTTCTGGGTGAATTAACAACCCGTTTAAATGACCTTTGTTGTTTTCTTTAAGCTCATGGCCTGATTATTTTAATTTTTTTTTAGGGATTTTGAGGTGTTAGACACTTTTTTACAAAGGGAATTTTTCATGCTACCCTTGCCATGCTAAGATTCTTCTTCTCTTTCTTGGTAGATCTACTCTCACACAACTTTTGGGTGAATTAACAACCTATTTAAATGACCTTTGTTATTTTATTTAAGCTCATGGTCTGATTATTTTAATTTTTTTAGGGATTTTGAGGTGTTATACACTTTTTTTGCCTATATAAGGTTCCTTGATGGCTCCCATGACCTACATAGTGGTTTCCCTCTACTCGCTAGCTTGACTCATTGCCTTATGTGTTTCAAGTTAGTGATTTGAAGACATTTGGGAGCCATGTTATACTTGGAATCTCTAGGCTATTCCCATTGGATTTTTATTCAAATTAAGGATATGATTTGGCATTAGTTCTATGTTGTATTAACATAGATCTAATTTTTACTAGAGTGGAGGAATTTATTGTAGGGTCTTCATTCTATATTTGGTACTTTCCTTCTATTGACGTCTACTTGGAAGGATGATAAAATTATAGATATACCACCAGATCATTATTTCAAGGAGCTCAACCATCATTGATTGCATATTTGATATATAATGTTGATACTCTTAGGTTGAGAGCCATTTAGTCCTCTTCATCAACTCATCTAGCCTAGACATCTCACTTTTTCATGCTACCCTTGCCATGCTAAGATTCTTCTTTTTGATGTAGATAAAGACCCATCCAGATGTCAAAGCATCAAGTATGGAGATAGTTAAAAAGGGAAATTTATACACATACATGATGCCCTTGACCTTATATGGCTATAATCCTAACATGTCCTAATTATTATGGCAAGTAAAATATAAAGACAAATAGGGGGTCATATAACAACTCCCTTCTCCTTTAGCAAAAGGATCCAAAAAACCTCTGAAGAATAAAAGATCATAAAGTGAGACTTGAATGACAATCCTACTAGGTTTTGAATCTTGATTTCTACATAGTAGAGGAAAAGTGGTGACCTAAGACTTTTATTTCCATGTATCTACTCAATGCCTCTCTTTTTGATCAGTCTCTCATCTAACTGTTTATGCTACAACCCTTCTTGTTGGCACTTCTATTCTCCATGCTAAAGTTTCTAAACCTAATTATGCCTTAAAAAGATTAAAAATTAAAATCATGTTTTAATTTTGATTAAAATTTCTTTGTATATTTTTTATTGTTTAATTAAAACTCTTTGTATTTATGCCTTAAATGGCCTATTTATCACTTTAGTGCTTATAGGGGTGTATAGTGGCATGGTTTTTAACTTTAGTTGGCTTGACGAAATTCTTGGTTACTTGCTAATTCCAAATAATGGTTGGAAGGATAGGTCCACCTTAGTTATAGTGCTTTTTAAAAAAAATTATTGCAAAGTTTTACTAAATAGGCCTCATTTACAGGAAATTGATTATGTAATAACTTTTGATCAGTAGCTCAAAATTCAGCATTGTCATTTTTAGAAGTTCATTATTTTTAATTTCCCATGCATTGGTATCAGTTACATTATAAAACACACTAAAATATAAAGTGCTACATTCTGGGGGGGTCTCTTCACATTAGTTATGCTACTTTGTGCTTATGGTTTGTTGTCACATGATAACATTTTAGTGGTTATGCATTTGTTATGTTGTGAGCATTTATTGAGAGAATATTCATAATTTTACACTTACCTTATCTCTTTCATTTGTCTAAGATTGGAGGGTGAGGTTTGGTCTAGCAAGAGGTAAGACCCCCTCACAGGCAACATAAACTTCCTTATTGCTTCTTCTAGATTGCATTGTCATCATTTGTTGTTCTCATGGATGCATTTTTGATTGAGTTTGACATCATATTATTGAGTGTGCATTATCACTACTAGGGGGTTGCATGTGTTATGGGCCCCAATAATTTTTGCATTATTATCTTTGTGTATTGATTGCTCTCATTTGTGTGGACTCATTTTTGACCTAGTATGAATTCCATATCTAGAGCATACACTATTATTTACCCACTCTATCACTAATTACTCACTTGGATGTATTCTTAGTTATGCTTAATGTCCTCATATTTGTGCATGCATTAGGGGGTCTTTGTAGTTTGTATCATGTGGTTGTGCACTTCTCTAGTTTCTTCTCTCAGTCATGTCGACCTCATTTGAGATACTCTAGAAGAGGAGAGTTATTTCATCTCCAATGATCCTTTTTAAAAATGCCAATTATGCTTTGTGGCATACTTATATGGAACACTTTCTCACACACAAGAATTATTTTCCATTCTTATATGGTTAGATTCTTGCACCCACTGATCCTATTCAGTTTGATAAGTGGGTTAATACTTATGACAAGGTTTTTGTCACTTTGTTACTACATGTTTCCATGGATATTAATTTCCATGTGAAATATATAGAGTGTATCTACACTATTTGGAGCATACTATAGAGTATTTTTAGTGATCCTTCTGAGATTTATGTCACACCTCTTCCTCTACTTCCTATTGTCTCCTCTGAGACTATTGTACTCTTTCCTCATGATTTTATTTCTTGTGATGATATATCTATGGTGGATAATTTTATTATTTCTATTGAGCCCCTAATATAAGATGGGATTCTCCTAGACCTTAATTATCTCATTATAGATTCTACATCCATTCTTGTGCAGATTGTTATTCTTTCAAATCCTTCACAAACTTGCATTTTAGAGGAATTTATTGATTCCAATGAGTATATACATTGAGAATATCGATGACTCATATGTTCTTATGGACATTCATCTTGTAGATCTGAGTGATTTATTTGCAGACCAATCTTCAATTTTAATGATTGTTGAGCCTCATTCTCCTCTTCCCATGGGCATTATCTTAGTGAATGTTCCATGTCTATCTTCTTCTCTAGATATTCTCTCCCCTTAATTGTATGCTTCTTCTTTTCCATCTTATACTATTAGGCTTGTGATACTTGATTAGACTTTGGCACATTTAAACACCATAAGGGAGACATTTGAGCATTTTTCAGAGATATACCTCTTGATTCTTACATCCATTCCACTTGAGTGGGAATTCAATAGTTTAACAACTTGGGTTTTATTTCTTCCAAAAGGAAGAGGCATCATTTGTTATAGAGGGACCTACTGCAACATTCCCCATGTGACATTCTGAACTTACCTTCTCTCTCTTCTTTGTGGAGGCACACATCCTTCATGTTTTGTAGGATACTGGGATCATTGCTATGTACTTGGTTAACTCATTATGCCTCACTATTGGGACCCAATTCTCCATCCCACCTAAGCTACACTTAAAGGGGATGTTGGTGTAAACTTTTATTCTATGAGTTTTGTCTACATAGTTCATTATGCTTGCTTAGGGTCTTAGAGGCCATTTGGGTCATTTGGGAAGATTAGTCCCACATTCATTAGAATTTGGGGTTTCAATCTCTCTCCCACCTATATATGTGCCTCTCTCCATTTGTATTCATCATCCAGAGTTCATAATGAATATCATTTTATGCTCTTTGATTTTTGGTAATCTCTCTCACCTACTCCATAGATTTTGTGTGTGCATTATATCTTATTGAAATGTCTTGGAGGAATCTGACATGGTATCAAAGCACAAATAAACACTATGGAGTAGGTGAGAGTACAAAGAGAAATAATAAATAAATATTACTCATTAAATATGGATGATGAATAGAAAGGGAAATAGATACATATATAGGTGGGAGATACAATGAAATCCCACATTCTAGTGAATATGGGTCTTATCTTCCCAAATGACCCAATGGCCTCTAAGACTCTAAGCAAGCATAATGAACCATGTAGACAAAATCCATAGGATAAAAATCTACATCAAAAATTTCTACATTATCATGTTTGAGCTTATATATTAACACTTATATATGTCTAAATCCATTCCCATATCTTTCATAATGTACTTGATATGTTATACTACATAATGTTTTTAGTTACATATATATGAAAGGACTAGCATAATATGCTTATGTTGGTTGTTTATACTTCATTTATTCACATTGTCATTTCCTTGAGTGTATTACATTACTTGATATTATCTTTCTTGTGGAACATTCTAATATGTTCCTTGCTTGATGGCCCCTATACCATTGTATGTTGTTTGGATATTTAAATATGTCATCACTTTTGATTGTATGACATTTGAACATGCCCCTTGTATGAGGTCTCCTTGGACCATTCCTTTGCATTAGATTGAGTGCTATTGTGTGTGTACTTGATTATTTGTTAATTTTGCACTATTACTCTCTATACATTTCCATGATCTATATCATGCATCTTAGGACTTGATATGATCACATACTATGAGCCTAATTGATATATCTACTTCAACATGTTATCCCTATATGCTACGTGATTTATACACAAATTATACAACCACATTATTATTTTGAGGTAAGGTGCCTTATAGATTAAAATTACCACACCTCAAAAGGGGGCATATCAGTGGGGGCATGTCATAGAAGCATGACCTACATAATTTCATAATATCCAAATTTTAGTGGGGGCATGTTATAAGAACATGACCTCTAAACTTATACACCTTCACACTTTCTAGATTTCAATGGGAGCATGTCATAAAAACATGACCTACAAACTTATACACTTACTCATTATCCCCAGACTTGAGTGTGGGCATGTCACAAAGACATGACCTCAACATTTGCACAAAATCTAGTTCAATTCCATGATATAGATATACAATTTGGTCAAAATCCTATACGTTTCATTGATTTTACATAGATTAAAAGTAAAGTTTTTCAGATTCATGACACATATACTCCAAATTAAACATAATATAGGTGCATATGCCATGTTATTGGACTAAATACTTCAAAACTTACTAATTACACTACGCATTAAATTGCATCGATTGCACCAAGATGTTTTGTTATAAGCCTTTTTTGCTACATTAGTTGGTTCATTTTATAGATTGAAGTGATTAAGTCATTCAAACTCACTATATTTATATATTTTAGTGATTAAATCATCTAATATCATAATATTTATAGTGTGAATAAATTAAATCACTCATGATCACTAGATTATATATATTCACACTTGAGTTATGAAATTGAGATATAATGATCTCAATGGCCATGTCATAGCTCATCCTGGTACTATATTAGAGGCATAATAACTTACAATATCCCTCTTTAAATATCTAATCTTTAGGTTTTAACCTCTTCTATATGAAATGCTTCATAAGGAATCACATTTACCAAGTCAAAGCATCAAGAGGTAACATGTCTATATTGACACACAAGTGTACTCTTTCCTTGCTCTATTTATTTTCAATCATTTATATTATTTCAAAATTTAGATTATATACAATAATATGTAATATAACATGCTCTTGATTATAGGTCATAAACCATCAAATCACTTAAAGTGGGATAAAATAAAGTTAAAGTGTGTTTTACACACTCAGGTATGTATTTCTTTCCTTTAAATAGTAATTTCATCCTTATGAATTACTAGATTAAAAGGGGGAAATAAAGATAATAAAACTAAATATTTATAGTATCTTAGTCTTGTACATCTAAAAAATATCAATCAGGGCTCTACCCTTTATTTATAGACCTCCCTATTGTTAAAAGGATCTCATTCACCATCTCACTATGCCTAAATGTTTATCTCTTAGTATGATCCATATCATTCTAATGACCCAAGTATCCCATACTATAAAAAATTATTAAAAATTGATAAACATCCTTTATTATTAGTTTTATATCCATACCTATTTTCTATCCTTCTTGAAACTACTGACCACAAAGGGACACTATCATTGATGGTAATGTCTAGATTATTATCTAGTGTCTAGTTTCTAAAAGTCATCCAAATTGGAAATGATTCAAAAACTATGGGTCAATATATTTATGTTATTTAACTCTAATGTGAGATATTTTCAAAAGGGTGGTAGAAATACAAGTCTAAGCTATCTCATTTATCATCTAGAGAATACCAAAAAAACACCTACTAAAGATAAATAAATCATATATAAAACCAGGACATTCTAACTTATTTATCCCTATTTTCATATCAAGCACATGATAAATAATATTAGAGGCCTAAATAATTTCAAGAGCAACCCATTAATAATGTTTTTCATATTTTAAGATAGATCATTGCATGCATCATCATATAATATATTGCGCCCTTATGCACATACTTTTAAAAACATAGGGGATAATTACAAAAATATGAGACTCTCAGAGTAATAGATATTTGGGAAGCACCTATTTATAAATTAATCTTTTGGGTAGATTAACATTGTGATCTCACTAACCCATTTTTTAGGAAATTCAATCCAAGGGTGAATAAGGGTGTAGAGCTAGGGTTTGATCAATCAATGAATAAAAATGACTTATATATTAAATATAAGCACATTAAAAGAAATGTGATATAAAACCCATAATAATAAAGGTGGTTTCATATAGATGTATCCATTATTATATAGTGGACATGTGTATCATAGTTAGACACTAGCATCGATGGTAGTGTCTAGATCTGATGGTAGTGTCCGCAGACACAAAAGTGAAATTTAAAAAATCTAACAATTGATCTAGAATACCAATCCTACATATTTTAAAATTGTTTATAATCCAAATTTTTTTACATATAATAAACTAGATAAGTACCATTTTTAATTATTTATTATAATATCTATCAATAGTTGTATTTTACTATTTTTAGCAATCTCAATTATATAAATTCAAAATATTATTTATTTGATTTTTCTATTAATTGGCCGACTATAGATTAGTTTATCACCCTTATTATAGAACTAATTATATATTACTAACCCTATATATATACCCACATATATAAAATTTAGGTTTAAACATTTGGTGAACCTAACTTTTGGTCTTAAAACCCTAGTTTGACCTAATTTACTATTTTTCTAAATTTTACTTTTTGATTTTCAAAATTTTCAAAATTAAAAAATTAAAAAATTAAAATTTATTTTCCTACAATCATGTTCAATATGGATAGATATATTATTTACTTCATAGCAAAATATACTATGGTAGTATTTGCTTGTTATGCCCCATACATTTCCAAACCAATCAAAGATAAAATCAAGCAAAATAACACAATTGGTAAATATAAAGAGAGTGTTTTAAAACAAAATAAACATAAAACCTATTTTACAACTCTTATTGTAATGATATGAAACCTATTCAACAAATTCCTATTGCACCCAAATTGGTAATCGAGTATAAAGAATATAATCATGTTCAACAATCAATAAATACACATACTAAGATCTCAATATTGAACCTTGTGAAACAATCAATTATTTATAAGAATATATTAAATGAGGCATTATGTAAGACCTAGGTACCAAGTGACATAACATTGCCTTCTTTTATAGATACTATATAATATCTACTCCACAAGCAAATCTCATTACCTTTGATTTCAAATGGTTGCCCTCAAAGGATATCATTTATTAAGACTTGTTATTATCAATAAAAAATTACTTTTCACAATAAAGGAAACCAAAAGGAATACATGTAATAGGTCTCAACAACATATAATATTTAAAATCACTCCAATGACACTATTGATAACATTTCACTTTTTGACTTGTTACGCTAGTCACCCCCATGTAAGGGTATTCTCTTGAGAACATTAATGATAACCTTGCCAAGAAATGTAGAACCACCATATGTGGCCTTTGTGTTGATCTCTATTAGATGGACCAAGCATCATGTTTCCCTTGAAAATAAGGATTCACCACACCAACATAATAATGAACACTACTTTCCTTTATCTATTTAAATATCTATTCATGAAAATATAGATTCAAAGGCTACAATGAAAGCTAAAATATTGGTCAATACAATATCAAAATAACCTAATAAAATATTATTATCCCATGCACCTAAGATACACTTTACATGATAACCTGAGTCTCCAATTTTTTTACTTCAAAATCTTATGGAGTGTCATCTAATATCTCTCCCTCTCCCCATAGAGGTTGATATGAATTGAAGTTTACCAAAAGGCTATGATGCAACTACATATTGTTATTTTCACCAAAGTCCTTGGCACTTAAAAAATAAATGTTACACCTTGAGGCATAAGATCTAAGATATTATCTATGATCAAAAAATTACTTCTGATTATCCTCTAAAGAATTCAAGTTTATAACTTGGTAAGCACTAGAATCAGAAAGTATTTAACACTCCTTTAGAAGATCATTCTAAAAAAGATCTAGACATGGAAATATAATATGATGAACATGCTCATACATCACTTTGTCACCAAATATTACACCCTATAAGAGGGTGTTCAATCCTCTTTAATATTTTGGCAACATGGGAATACTTCTTGGTATGTGGGTATACCTATAGGTAGAACTAGACCTCTAGGTTTAAGGACTAGCTCCCTAAATGTATCTTGAAATGCTTATCACCTATTTAATAGTTAATTATGGGGAAAAGAGTTAAAATTTTCATCAATTGAAACTATTATATGGGGTTTATACATCAATATTATTTACAAAATACCATCATACTTTTATCATAATGAAACAAGGCATACAAACTAGTTTGTAAGTCCTAAAAGATTCTAAAATCAAAATTTCAAAATAGAATGGATATGAATGAATCAATAGAAGGTAAATGAAATAGAGGGAAAATTACACACTCCAAGAATATTTTTACACTTTAAATGATCCTAAAACACTTGAATACACTCTATATGACCTGTTAGAATAGGAACTCTTGCATAAACATGAAAGGATAAGGAAAGCAAGGATAGAAGATTATCACTAAATTTACCATACATCACTTGCACACTTATAAAAATGTTAATGAACTCAAAATTATACTTATATTTATTATTTAAAGGAAAAATACAATGTCATTATAATAGGGCTTCACCATACATGGTGTGGTGTTAGCTTATAATAACCAAAATGGATACTACTTATAGAATTTGAGAGAGAGGAGAAGAGAATAAAGTTAAAGAGTCACTAGGACATGTGTTATGATGATAAAAAGAGTTAAAAATGTAGGATAATGAGGTATGAGATATAAAATTCAAGTTATGCTAGGATGACTGGCCCTCAAATACATGAAACTCCTAAAATTTAGTGTAGGACTCCTGTTGCTTGCTTAGAAAACTACCTTCATCATTTGGCCCTTTTGGAACATCCAAAAACTAAGGATAAAATTGATGATTAAAATTATGGTAATGGGTTTTATACATGGTATAACATGCATTGGTTTCATCCCTAATCATCAGAACTCTTCTGGAGATGAGCCATCACTGCCTATAGTCCAAATAACTCCTCTTCCACTCAGCCCTCACACTTGGCATCAAAGTTGGATTTAGTTTTCCATTAAAATACATAAAAAGGAGTGAATGTAAAATTTTGAGACATCTCATATACTTATATTCCTTAGATACATCTTAAAATACCTCTCACTTATAAATTTTTCCGTCTCACTAGCTTGTTCATTATGGCAGTTTTGACTGGCTAAAGTGAGAGTAATTGAAAAAACACTTATGAGATTTTTTTATGAAATAATTTGACATGATGGGTTAGATAAAGTCCCAATAATTCTCTTAAAGTTTATTCCACCTCTTTAAATCTTGTCATACCTGTAAAATGCCAAAAATAGTCAAGAAATCATCATTTCACCCCTATTTGTACAAGTAAAGAACACCTCAAGTTGATGGGGAGGAGACTTGGATAGTCCTATACAACCTCAAAAAATTTACCAGGCCATTTCATTTCATTTAGATAAATATATTTCTTATTTTTCTCCATCAAGTCACGCATAAGGGTTTTTGAGGGTTTTAGGCTCTTTTCACCCTTAACCTTTGTTCATAGATTTTTTACATTGAATAGATGAAATAATTTTTAAAAATACTTATTAAAGAACCTATTAAACTTTTACAAGCTCTTTGAGCTCCCATGAAAAGTATCTAAGAAGATGTGAGCATTTTAAATTGCCTACTCGAGCTCTTCTCTTCATTCCCTGCAGACCTAGTGAAGTTTGATCTAAGAAATGGATTTATTATGATCTAATTTTAATATAAATAGATTAAAAACATCTTATAATACTCTATTAACATGTACCAAAGTGTTAAAATACTCACCTAAGGCTATAAGTAGTACTAACCCCTCATTTGGGCTTTAGGCCTAAACTAGGCCTAATAGGCCTATCTATATCTTTAAAGGTCTAGACCATTCTGGCATGTTTCAGTCACCTATGAATGGTTTCTCATGTTGGTATATATTAAATTCAACTTTCCACACCTTCTTGTGAGGTTTAACCAACCCATAACTCACCCTCTTATCTCCACTCTCCAAAATATACAAATTTACATGCTAGGGGAGTACCCTCTGTCTGAGATAAAATAGAGGGTGATTAGCTTACTACCTCATAAAAATTATACACATGTGGAGTTAGATAAATTGGTATATATTATATTTATAAATTTTAATCCCTTTATCTTGTCATTATACCCATTAACTCCTTAAAAACCTAAGACATACCCTTAGGTAAGCTTGTTGTCTGCATGGTCTTGAAAGTGAACTATGTGTTGCCTTGAAAGGAACCTATCCTTATTATATTTACATGTTATGGGGTATATTAATATGGTTGTAACCATTATAAATGTATTAAAAATTCTCACAACCCTTTTCCAACCTTCATTTCACCCTCAACCCATTTCTTTACTTTTGATTGAGTGCAAATGCTGACTGTGTTTCATGCTTGGAAGAGGTACCTATAGGTGCATTTGAATAGTTTAACCTTGAACACATTGATAATAGAAATTATTAGGATTCAAAAGGTTTTTTTATCTATTAGGACCTATATACATCATTCTTATGTAATACCAAAACTCATAACACCACACACTTGCTCACTATCCGCTACAGTCAGCTACAGTTCACTATGCAAGGGTCTTGTAGGTGAGATTATTCCTTGGAAACTATGTCATATAACATTAAGATAATTTGATGTATTATGAAGTATTGGTTAACTTTTATATGTTTTTATATTTTTAGGTTTCCATGTTTTATCTCATACTACGGACTTGTAGGACTCCATAGTCAACTATAGGTCCACTATCTTAGGCCAAGAACACCTATCGGTATTGATGGGGTCTAAAATATAGATATTATTCCTTTTTTGATGCATATTTGAGGAAAAAATTTCATTCTCAAATAAACAAGGTCACCCAACATGTAAACATACTTCAATTCTACAACTTTGGATGTGAAGGACATTTGAAGTTCCAAACCTTTAGAGAGCACTATCAAATTTTAGTGAGCAAACTCATGATTTAAATGTTCCCAAACAATACCTTCCATTAGTTATAAAATACCATCCTTTTGAAATGTTGTACTCATATGATAAGGCTATAATATAGAATCACTTGGATATATCAAAACTTTATATGACATCATCATTTGGCATCAACAAAAGGGGAGAACCCTCTATTTTTATGTTTTAGGGAAAATGTCCCTAAATACAATCCCTTCATTTTTGAACATGGTTCCTTAATTTAATTTCCAAATAAAAGCTAAAAACATTCCTATCATAGTATTATTATACTCCATAAACCTCAATAAGGATTAAAAACATGTCTACACACCTTTGATCAACATTTTAAACTCTTTGTTAGTGCCACCTATAGGTGGACATTTCCAATGTACATGTTATGAGAATAAGTATGGATAGTGTGCATTAAATCTATTATTTAGTGAGTTTTAGGCCTTTTATCAACATTAAAATGAATTATTTTCACCATGGATAACCTCATTAAATCTAAAAACTCTCCTTCAAAGTGAGTGGCATTTATGCAACACCTCTAGGCATGCTTCAAGCTATAGACCAGATAGTGAATGCAAGATTTGATCAATGTACACATGATATGACCTCATAACTAGTTTTATGTTCTATGAAAGTGTTAAAAGGAGAGTTAAAAAATTTGGAAGGATTGAAAAAAGTTAAAACATCCCATTTCAATGTGATGTCCTCTTAAGAGCACCTGTAAGTGCACACCTATGGTTGATTATGTGTATATGTTACATATGACTGCCACAATCCCTTATGTGCTATTTAGAGGCTAAAATTTCTATCTCATATTATAAGAGCATATACAACATCTTGAAAACTTCCATCATACTTCCATTAATGTTCTTAGGACCGTTATACACCATAACTATAAGTGAGAACGAACTAGGAGCTGATTGTGTCTCACACTTTGACTGCAACCCCTATGATGCTAATCTTGGAGATTAAACTTATGAAGTAGGATATTGTCATGAAATTTAAGATGAATTAATCATCATGTCACATTGAATTAAAACCATTACATAAAAATACATCTTATGCAAATGGTTAAATTTGATTATAACTTCACTAACAACACCTTATTATAATCTAAGTTATTTGAGCCATCAAATCATTTCCAAAAATGAAACTAATAATGGGAAACATAATAGGAGAAATTTAAAACCATTTTGAAGAAAATTCACCAACTAAATTAAATGGAATGGCTAAAATAAAATCAAAACCTATAGGGTGTGGGAAACTATAGGCATAAAAATATAGTCAACTTTTTAGAGATGGTTCATAAAGTATAAACCACCATTATTTTAAATAAATAAGTGAAATTGAATTTTATTAAGTGTAATATCACCCCCTAAAGGCATTTGATCTGGAACTCTTCCTATTAGCCATACCAACCAAAAACTGATGACCAATTTCATGTGTATGGTGGAATGATGAAAGAGCATATTAATTTTAGCACTTAAAAATCATTTAAAGCATGTAAATGAGTCTAATGAAGTTTAATATCTATCCCATCATATTTTCCCACATGACATTCTCTCTCATAGACTGTACACCCTTTGAAACTCCTTCTTTTCCACTTACTTTCTTGATTTTTAGTTATCACCTATAAGTTTTTAGTTATAAATTGACATCTTTGATAGGGAAGGACACATTGGATGTTGAGGAGGAGTTTATAACACTTATCTTGCTTGGAAAACTATACCACTTGCATTTAATGCTCTAAAATGACCCTTAAATGACATCAAATGACATAAAGACTAATTGGACCATGACTAAGGTTAAAATAACATTAAATGACATATAATAAACTATAAAAAGACCCTATGACATTATACTAGACCCTTATATAAGTTTTTAACTATAGGGGGTTGACCCATTTTGACTTGTGGTAAAAAATGGTCAACATTCTTGGTGATTTCCCAAGGGTGGTATGCTTGTTATGCCATGACTAGTAGCCTAATCCTATCCATTGGGACATGAAGTCACCTATACATAGGTTTGACACACAATTTGCCTTTGAAACCATACCAAACACAAAGTAAAGGCACAAAAAGTAAGATAAACTTAAAATAAACACACATGTGTTCTATAGAACACCTATGGAACACAACACAATTAAAATAAAGACACAGACACGTATTATACTATTTTAAAAACCTCATCATTGAGGTGAAACATCAGATCATACCTTAAAAATTGAGGTCAAAAATACTCCAAAATCATCCCATAATGTGATGCATCCATCAAGCAAAGTCCTATACCAATCAAGAGCTTTCCCTCTAAGGGACATGGCAAGGAGTTTAGTGGCAATGTTCTCTTAAGTAACATTGTGAAATCTACAAAAGTTAGAGATATTCCTGATATATTCACTAGGTGTAACATGACTTTCACCATTGAAAGTAGGTACACTTTTTATGTCATTAGGAGGAATGACATCATATGCTTGAAGATGGATTGGATTTTTAATATTAAAGGTAGGACCTATCCATGTTTTCTTCAAGATCTTCAATTTCTTCCACCTCTTCACTACCTTGGATAGAAAAATATTCTTGGTCTTCAAAGGGATAAATAGGATGAGGGTACTAAAATTCAAGAGGATTTTCAAGCTGAATAAGTCGATCAATGGGATTGATAACTCTTTTAGATGATGAGATAGTAAGAACCATGAAATATGAGAGCAAAAATATGACAAAATAATGGCCTTGAACTAGATTATACCTTTAATGGAATCACCAAATGTTGAGTAGGACACCAATTTACAACTGATGTTATCAAGACCAACATTCACCTTGACAAGTTATCTTGGTCCCATCAGGCATGCCAAAACTATTGTTACCAAATCTGACACCCTAGAAGAGGGTGTTCAAGCCTATTATATATTTGGGAAACATGGGAATACTTATAGGTATGTGGGTATACCTAAAGATAGAAGTAGACCTCTAGGTTTTAGGGATAGCTCCCTAAATGTATCTTGAAATGATTATCACCTATTAATAGTTACTTATGGGGAAAAGAGTTAGAAGTTATATGAATTGAAACTATTATATGGGGGTGATACACTAAGATGATTTCAAAAATATGATCATACTTTTATCACAATGAAAAAAGGCATGCAAACTAGCTTCCAAGTCTTAGAAGGTTCTAACATCAATGTTTCAATATAGAGGTAAAATGCATAAAGCAACACAAGGTAAATGAACTATAGGGTATATTTCACACTCTAAGAATAATTATACACTTGAAAGGATACTAACACACTTGAATACACTCTATATGATTTTTTAGAATAAGAATTCTTGCATAAACATGAAAGGGTAAGGAAAACAAGGATAAAATATTATCACTAACTTCACCATACATCACTTTCACACTTATAAAATTTTTCATGAACTCAAAACCAGAAATTATATTGATTTTTAAAAGGAAAAATAAAATGTCATTCTAGTAGGGCTTCACCATACATGGTGTGGTATTAGCTTACAAGAGCTAAAATGGCTACTATTTATAGAATTTGAGAGAGAGGAGAAGAGAATGAAGTTCAAGAGTCACTAGGACATGTGTCATGATAATAAAAGGAGTTAAACATGTAGGATAATGAATTGTGAGATAGACCATGCAATTTTTGATAGGACAAATGGATCTCAAATGCATGAAACTCCTGATATGTGGAGTAGGACTCCTATTTCTTGCTCAAAAAATTGCCTTCATCATTTGGCCATTTTGGAACATCCCAAAACTAACTAGGGATAAAAGTGATGATTTAATTAAGGGGAAGGGTTTTTATACACATTATACCATGCATTGGTTGCATACCTAATCATCAAGATTCTTTTGGAGATGAGCTATCACTACCTACAATCCAATTAACTCCTCATTCAATCACCCCTCATACTTGGCATTGAATTTGGATTAATTTTTCCATGAAAATACATATATAGAAGTTAATGACACATTTAAAGACCTTTCATATCCTTATATTCCTTAGGTACACCTTAAAAGGCCTCTCACTTAGAAATTTCACCCTCTCAGTAGCTTGTTCACTATGGTAGTTTTGACTAGCCAAAGTGAGAGTACTTACAAAAGCACTTAAGGGATTTTTTAATGTAATAAATTAATGTGAAGGGTTATATATATTCATAATCCTTCTCCTAAAGTTGATTTTACCTCTTTAAATCTTTCCATACCTACACAATACTAAAAATAGTTAAGAAAACCTCATTTCCCCCTATTTTTACAAGTAGGGAACACCTCAAGTTAAAGGGGATGAGCCTCAGAGATTAATTTTTAATGTCCAACCATTTACAAATCCATTACATGATATTTGGATATCTCTCTTGCTTCATATTCTCCATCGGGTTATGCATTAGGGTTTTGGAGGGTTTTAGCCTCTTTTTACCCTTAACCTTTGTTCACAAAGTTGTGACATTGAACAGATGAACCCATTTCAAAAAATAATTGCTCAAGAACCTCTTCAAATTTTACAAGCTCTTTTATCTCCCATGCAAAATATCCAAGAATATTTGAGCAATTCAAATTGCCTATTTGAGCACTTCTCTTTATTCCCTATAGACCTAATGAGGTTTGAGCCAATAAATGGCTTTTTTGTGATCTCCTTTGCATAAAAAAAATCAAACACATTTGATAATCCTCTATGAACATGTACTGAAGTGTTGAAATTCTCACCTAAGGATAGAAGTAGTATTGATCTCCCATTTGGACTTTAGGCCTAAACTAGGCCTAATAGGACTATCTACATCCTTGAAGGTCTAGACCATTATGGCATGTTTTAGTCATTTGTGAATGGTTTCTCATGTTTTTATATATTATATTAAAATTTAAACACCTTATTTTTAGGTTAAAACAACCCCTAACTCACCATCTTATCTCCACTCTCCAAAATCTATAGGTTTACATGCTAGGGGAGTACCCTCTATATAAGACAAAATAGAGGGTACTTACCCTACTACCTCATCAAAATTAAACACATGAGGATTTGGATAAAGTGGTATATATGATATATATAAATTTTCATCCCTTGATCATGTCATTATATCCCTTAACTCCTTCAAAACCTAAGATAGATCCTTGGGTAAGCTTGCTGGCTGTAGGGTCTTGAAATTAAACTGTGTGTTATCTTGAAAGGAACCTCTCCTTCCCCTTTTTTAATTTTATGGGGTCTCTTGAGATATTTTTCATCATGATTAAGTTATTCATGATGCTCACAACCCTTATCCAACCTTCATTTCACCCTCAACCCATATCTTTAATTTTGAATGAGTGCAAATGCTAACTATGTTTCATGCTTGGAAGAGGCACCTATAGGTGCATTTGCATAGTTTAACCTTGAACACATTGATATAAGACATTAGTAGGGTTTACAAGGTTGTTTTTCACCTATTGGGACCTATCTACATCATGCTTATGCAATACCAACACTCATAACACCACACACTTGCTCACTTTCCACTACAGTCAGCTACAATTGATTGTGCAGGGCTCCTATAGGTGAGAATATTACTTAGAAAGTATGTCATATACCCTTCAGATCAACTTAGGTCTTAGTAAGTATTGGTGAACTTTTATGTGTTTCTATGTTTATAGTTTCCATGCTTGAGCTCATACTATGGACTTGTAGGACTCTATAGTCAACTGTAGGTCCACTATCTCAGACCAAGAACACTTGTAGGTGTTGATAGGGTCTAAAACATAACTATTAATCCTTTGTTGATGCATATTTGAGGCAAAAATTTCCTAAACTCATTAAGGTCACCCAACATGTAAACATACTTCAATTCTACAACTTTGGATGTGAAGGACATTTGAATTTCCAAACTTGTAGAAAACACTGTCAAACTTTAGTGAGCAAACTCATGATTTAGATGTTCCAAAACACTTCCTTCCACTAGTTATACACCACCCTCATTTTGAAATGTTTTACTCCTATGCTAAGGATATAATATAGAAGCACTTAGATAGATCAAAAATTTATATGACATCATCATTTGGCATCAACAAAAGGGGCGAGTGCTCTATTTTTATGTTTTAGGGAAAATGTCCCTAAACAAAGACCCTTCATATTTGAACATGGTTCCTCATTTTGATTGTCAATTCAAGGATTTAAACATGCCTACCATAATATTATTCAACTACATAAACCTTAAGAAGGATTCCAAACATGTCTACACACCTTTGATCAACATTTTCAACTCTCTATCAGTGGCACCTGTAGGTGGACATTTCCAATGTGTAGGCAATCAGAATAAGTATGGACAATGTGCACCTGTAGGCATGCTTCAAGCTATAGACCAGACAATGAATGCAAGATTTGATCAAAGTATACATGATATGACCTCATAACTAGTTTTATGTTCTATGAAAGTGTTAAAAGGAGGGTTTACAACGTTTTAAGGCTTGAATCAAGTTCAAACATCCCATTTCAATGTGATGTCCTATTGAGATCACCTGTAGGTGCACATCCGTGGCTGATTGTGTGTATATTTTGCATATGACTACCAAAGTCCTTTATGTTATATTTGGAGGCTCAAATTTCTATATAATATTCTAAGATGATAACCAAAAATCTTGGAAAATTTCATCATACTTCCATGAATGTTCTGAGGACCCTTATACACCTTCACTATAAGTGAGAATGAACTGGGAACTGACTGTGTCTCACATTTTGATTGCAACCCCTATGATTCTAATCTTGGATATTTAAATTTGGAATAAGGATATTTTCATGACATTTAAGATGAATGAAACATAATTTCACATTAAATTGAAGCCATTACAAAGAAAGAGACCTTATCCAAATGGTGAAATTTGATTACAACTTCACTAGCAACACCTTCTTGCAATCTGAGCTATTTGAGCCATCAAATCATTTCCAAAAATGAAAATAAGCATGTGAAACATGAGAGGAGATATTAAACATAATATATAATCAAATTCACCAACTGAATTATATGGACTAGCTAAAAAAAAATCAAAACCATTAGGGCATGAGAAACTATAGGTAGAAAAACATAGTCAACTTGTTAGAGATGGTTCATAAATTATAAGCCACCATTATTTGAAATAAAAACATTAAATTGAAGTTGAATAAGTTTAATATCACCCCAAAAAGGCATATTATTTAGAAGTCTTCCTATTGGTCATATCAACCAAAAACTTGTTGACTAGTTTTGTGTGTATGGTGGAATGATGGAAGAGTAGAATGACTTTATCTCAATTTTGGCACTTTAAAAGCATGCCAAGCATGGAAATGAGCCTAAGAAATTTGAATATACATTTCATAATATTATCCCATGTGACATTCTCTCTCATAGGCTATACACCCTTTTAAACGCCTTTTCCACTTACTTTCTTGATTTTCAATTATCACCTACAAGTTTTTAGTTAGAAAATGACATGTCTGATAGGGATTGACACATTGGACATTGAGGAAGAGTTTATAAACTTTTCTTTCTTGGAAAACTATACCACTTGCATTTAATGCTCTAAAATGACCACTAAATGACACAAAGACTAATTAGAACATAATCAAGGTTAAAATCATATTAAATGACATCGAATAAACTATAACACACACTATGACATTATACTAGACCCCTATATAAGTTTTTAACTATAAGGGGTTGACTTGTTTTGAATTGTGGTAAAAAATGGTCAACACATCACATTATAGGCACCCATTATATGGGACTATTGGTAGACTTTAACAAACAATACCTCATAAGATTTATTCTATCATAGTTTCCAGAATTCCACATGAATATCCACTTGATCAAGATAAGTTTATTATAAGATAGATAATTATCAAACCTACTAAGTTAATATTTCATGAAAGGGTAAACAACATGAAATCCCCTTTCTTAAGAGACCTATACTTGAGAGGCCTTTGCACCAAAGACACACAATTGATTCTACAGAATCTTTGTATACTCCTACACAACATACTCAGTTATCTAGAGTAACTAAACATGTTCCAATTATAGCTACTATAAATAAAACACATAGATTTCAAACATGGGTTCAATTAACCAATACTCATTCTATTATTTCTTCACAACCACAAAGTCTTATTATACATACGTAGGATAACTAATATTCTCTAGATCTAGATATGACACCTATGCATGTTCCTTGGTGTTTAACCCTAAATTGATACAGGTCAATATAGAAATGAATAAGCACAAGGGTGATAAATAGACCTATAACATGTCAATTAATTTATAGACTTATATAAACAATATTTTTAATTTAAATACAAAGATATGTTAAAAATATTAAACACACTTAGTTATTGACATTACAATGAAATGAAAACAAGAGTTCTTAGTTGGTCAAATTTGCACATTCAAATTTGACATGAAACATGATGGAAATAGATTGGGTCAGTGCTATGATCAATCATCAGAATGTAGAAAATTTATCTCTATGGCCTCAGACACTTGCATCAACCTTAGATGGTTACATCGATGTTTCTATCTAACTTAGATGTAGGTGTCTAGTATATAAAAATTGTTGGATCTAGATGCAACCACTTAGATATTTTGGGTTTTATGTCACCTTCTCTCTAGTGTGCTCATATCTAGATCATGGCCTATCTCTCCTTGTCATATAACAAAACCATAGTTTTTCATCTTCATAGTGACTATGGGAAAAATGGGTTAGTGGGCTCACGATGTCAAGCCAAACCTAAAAATACCTATGTTAGTGGGTGCTACCTACATAACCACTAATCTAAAGAGGGCCTTAAACTGATGTATTTCTCCCTAATGTGTTGGCTTGTGTGTACATAAGGGTGTAATATGTGGAAAGCAAGTAAAACAATGACCTTGCTTGTAACTTGGAAAATAAGACTCATGGGCTATTCCTTTAGTACATTAGACATGTAGATGTGCTATCCCTAGGACTAAAATATAAATAGGAAAAAATAGGGAAGATTTGCTCACTTGAGTGCTTGATTGAGTGTTATTGGTAAGTTGCCTTATGGGTTTGTAGGTTTGTGCTAGGTTCATAATGAATGAGGACTGATCATGCATATTTACCAATACTTTATGGAAATATATCACATTAAATCACTTAGGCTAACCAT
This sequence comes from Torreya grandis, assembly GCA_037957365.1. Taxonomy (NCBI): domain Eukaryota; kingdom Viridiplantae; phylum Streptophyta; class Pinopsida; order Cupressales; family Taxaceae; genus Torreya; species Torreya grandis. The sequence goes on from JARHVA010000893.1 coordinate 1,678,339, forward strand.
AGGGATACATTTCATTTGTAAATTTGATGAATTTAAGGCATTGGACACTTATATTGGAATAGGACAATTGCATCGATGTAGATGTCTAATTAGGATGTAAGTGTCTAGAAAGTTGGATAATATATACACATCCAAAACTTTTAGATACAAAAGATAAGTAGGTTTAAAACACTCTAAACATGATATAAGGCTTGGGTCATCAGAAGAACATTGGTTTGACTAAGAGATAAGCAAGTTGGCACAAAGAGATAGTGTGTGGGAGCCTTTCAATAACAAGAAGGTATAGAAGCTAGAGGTACATCCATGATATGTTTTTTCCATGTGTACAAGACTAAGGTGATATATAATTCATATTTAGTGTCTACATTCCCCCCTTTAATCTAGTAATGAAATTGCTAGTTTAAAGGAAAATAAATACATACTTAGGTGTGTATAACACACCTTTACTTTGTGTGAGTCCCACTTGAATGATTTCCTAGTGACTACCTATAACCAAGAGCATATTATAGTATATAATCAGTGCATATAATCTAAAATCAAAAGCATTGAAATAGAAAGAGCAAGGTTTAGGAGTAAACTTGTGTACTGATGTAATGATCTCACTATTGGAAACTTGATTTGAAAAGATGTTCATTGTGAACCATTTAATATAGATTAGGACAAATGTAAATATAAAGTGTGTATGTATATATAGGTTAAAATACAAACTTTCCCCTAACCTTGGATAAAATGTGAGTTGCCATTGGGTAGTTGAGATTAGTTCAGCCATGCAACCCAATCATACTTATAACCTAGTGAGCATGAGTTGATCCAAATTAACCCAAATTATAAATCTCATGAGACTAAATGCTGTAATATTATCTAACCTTTAAAACTAGAAATATTGAGTGATTTACTCACCTTAACCATATCAAAAGTGAACCAACTATTACATTAGTTTGGCTCAATAACAATCCATAACAATCCAAACTGGTGGGCTAAAATCCATAAAGGCATTTTGAAATCTGAAACTAACTTTAATTTTGTAATTAAGTGCTCTTTACATATCATATGCACCTTATATATATTTCATGTTGAAGCTTGGGTATAAAAATGGTACCAATGTATAGAATTCTACCACAAAAGAGTATATGAATCATATAACTATGCAATTTGGCTAATTTACAATTGTGTAAGTGTGGATAACATGTTTCCAAAACATGCCCCTACTGAAATATGAAACTAAAAACTAGTATAAACATGGAAAACATGTTTACATAACATGCCTCCACTTTATATATGAATATATAAATTATGAAAAATGTGGAGAACATGTTTCCATAGTATGCCCCTATTATATATTTGAATTTTTGAACTATGAAAAATTTAGAAGCCATATCTTTATGACATGCCCTCTCTTTTGAGGTGAGGAGAAGCAAAAATTGGTAGTTACCTTACTATAGTCATCTAAAATGTAACTTGAGTGACAAGGGTGTTACTTGAGACCACCCATCCCTAACTTAGCTTTAGACCTATCTTAGGGTCCATTTAAACACTTATCTAGCTTTTATGCAGGCCACACACATCCCTAGACATCTCAAAATTAGTCCTAGACCCTTACTTAGGCATTCAAACTGCTATTGCCTCAAGTTATACCACCTGGACACTAGTGCCATAATTAGACACTACCACCACAAAACTAATGTCTTATTTAGGTGCCATTATCCTTTTCCTTCTTTTTAGCTCCAATGGATATCTTTTTAATTCCTAAGACACCTAGGGTCAGCATAAACCTATTTCAAACCATGCACAAGCACCAAATCAGTATATATACATGAATTTCAGCCATTTATACACTAGATGGAAATGAGATGAAAATACACCAAACAAGCTTAGAACAAGTTATGTACAATCAAGATTATTAATCTCTATTCTACCTTACTTTTGCATACAATCATATACAACCATCCTAGGCTTAGAAAACATAGATTTATAATTTTATGTCTCACTCAAAGCACTCAAATTGATATTTATACTAGCTTCACTTGCACTTACACTGGCACTTAAGTGGGGATAACTACATTGGGCTTGATCCTTCCTCAGAGTGTTGGTATGTAGGCAACTCTCAACACATCAAGGTGTTGAGGATGTCCAACCTACCCAATTAACACCACATGTTTAGTACTTGTGCCAGTTAAATGCCCTAATAAAATGGAGGTCTATGGATTGTATATAAAATCAATCATAATAGGTCACAAATAGTAAAACAAGGTTTTTCCTCACAAGAACATGTTTGGCAGACTCAAACATAGGTGCTCCTAGAAGTACATATCAATTCCTACACAAAGGACACTAGCACCATAAGTGGACACTAGAACCATGGTGTTACTATCTAGGGTAGGGTACTATTATCCAGGAGGTTTTTTGACACATGGATCCTATTTGTGACACTTAGACTAATTCTTGTACTAGTTTTCAGCTTATGGATCCTTTGTCTCAGGCAGTTTCCAACTAAGTATTCATTTGTGTCCTTCGCTGTTATTATTAGAAATATTAGATTAACTCAATTATTTAACAAATTAGTGGCTATATTTATTGCATATCTTATACCATGATTTAATTTACTTAGACCCTTTAATAACCTAAGGATTAGTATCCATAAACCTTTAAGAGTTAAATCATTTGGTGAACTTGACTTACTTTGAACACTGCTCAAACCCTAGCCTTATATGCTCTTAGGGTTTGTATACTTTTATTTTATATGATTAGATATTAGTTATAAAATATTTGATTTGTTTTAGTATTTATTTAATACAATCTTTCATAGATTAAATTTATTAAAAGTTTCAAAATATACAATTATTTGTTTTCCTACTTCCCAACCTACAATTATAAAATTCAACAACTAATTCGATGAAACTGATAAGAGACAATTACAAAATTTTGTTTCCAAACATTTAGATATGCAAGATGACCTAACTAATATTATCCATAAAGAACTTCAAAAATACAATAATGGCCAATCCTCCACTACCCCAGATAACAATATTGTTACACCTACTTTAGGTTTAACTCAACTTGTACAACAACCTATTTTAACTTGAAAACCTTGAACAATGGAAATACCTCCTATGTCTAGTTTATCTTCTCCAAATGTACAATCCCTTATTCATGAGATCCATAATCTATAGGTTAAGGTGTTACATCTTTAATAGGGTGATACTAGGCCATCACATGCCTTAGATTCTCATGTTCTTTTACATACACCTTTGACACAACACAGCAATAACTCCTTTGCCATCTAGATTTGTGGCACCTAAGATAAATTTATATGATGGTAAGGGTGACCCAGAGTACCATTTACAAAATTTCCACATAGCATGTTTGGATTATGTGTCTAATGATTGGCTTCTTATTAAGTTGTTTCCACACAGTCTAAAGGACTATAACTTATAGTGGTTCTATGATCTTCCAAATTATTCCATCATAACATCCAATCCATTGGCATATATGTTTTTGGCACACTTTTCAATCAACATCAGTGATAAGGTTTCATATGCTCAAGTGGCTCAACTTAAGCAAAAATCTAATGAGCCTATAATAAAATATGTCTTGTGATATAAAACTTTATTGGAAAATATGAATAGCCCCATGACATCTAGAGAGCTCCAAGATATTCAAACATATTCTTCTACTAGCATTGCATGAGGCTATATAATTGAATAATATTCCAACATTCACAAATTTATACCACATAATAAAAGAAAGGGAAGTCAAGCTTCTCTTTATGGGCAAACTAAAGCACACAACTAGATCAAATTCAACTAATAAGAGTTTTAATAAGCCTCCATACAAGGTGAAACCCAATGAAAATAAGAATGATTAAAAGGCCATAATTAATTCCTCTTTAAAACCACCTCCCTACTTGGTTTTATCATCTCCTCCATGAAGAGTTTTTACAAATATTCTAGAATCATCATCACATGTATTAAAACAAATCTTAGAATGTAATGTCATATCTCTCCATCCCATAAAAGATATTGATACAACTACATCTCTTCCATATAACTATGATTCCAATGAATTCTATGACTATCATAGGACACCATGCCATACTATAAATAGATGCATCAGTTTGAGACATAAGATACAAGATTTGGTAGAGGCCATTATAATTGATGTCGACACACCTACAAAGGTACCTAAAGTTCAACCAATTGAAGCTAAGACATTAAAAATGTTTTTAGATACATTTAAAAAATATATAAATAATGAGGCAAGAGGCAGTTTAAGTGTTCACTATACATATTAGGCACATCCATTACTGACATCCTATCATACTACTACAAAGGACACACACCCCCTACATAATGTCATTGGTTTATATCATATTACAATGTTAGCCAGACATCTCATGAATTTTTTAGAGCAAGAGATCATTGATGATGATTTATATTTATATGCACTCTTTTTATGACCCTATATTGACCATCATCTTATTTAGAGTGTCATAGTTGATAATGGATCACGTGTCAACAAATGTATCATTACACTTATACAATGAGTTATTCAGAGTAATCAAACTGAAAACTATCAAGACAATAAATTATCAATAGGCCAAGATCTAAAATAATAACTAGTATTGATTCATATTAAATGAATTAAAATAATTACAAACCATGCATAAATAAGCCTCAATTTGAGATTAGAGTTGACATGCAAAAATTCAAAAAAATTAAAATATAAAAAAACCCTATTTTTAGCAGTGATTATTTATAGTAAATGTAAGTGTATGTCACTCTAAAAATCTCTTGAAATAATCTAAATGCTAAAATTATCCTATGGAATGAATTTTAACTGAAGTTAACATTCAGTCCTAAAAGTATACAATTTTTAAAAATAGGAAAATATTGAAAAAATAATTAAATTACAATTACAAACCCTTAGATGATCATGCATGGCCTTATAAAAATATCAAAAACATCCTTAAGTGGGTATAACTACTTAAGACAACAATGGACTTTTTGAGACAATCATTTTGGCATGTAGAAGAACTCAAATAGAGCTACGGGTCAAAAGTTATGGCCTCCAAAAGGTTGGCATATTTTTTCTACATCATAGAGCAAGAAATTTATGTGACTAATATAATTATTTATGGTTTTAGTGGCCACATTCAAAACCCCAATGAGGAGTTTGTACTCCTATTATGGGTTGGGCTAACACATGTGGCCACTAGGTTCTTAGTCATACCTAGTGCAGGCACATTTGAAATGTTATCGGGTAGGCCATAGATACAATAGCTTCAAGCAATTCCATCCATAGTAAAAATATGTATAAAGTATACATGTGTTAATCAGGTGGTTACAATTAAGGGCCTTCCATATGAGTATCCTTTACCTATTGTTATATCCAAATCTTATACCCTAGAAAAGGACATTCAGGCCTCTTCTAGATTTGGGCAACATTGGGACATTTCTAGGCATGTGGGTGTGCTTACAATGGAAATGAACCTCTAGATTTAAAGGGATAGCTCCCTGAATTTGTCTCTGCAAAATAATCTCTATCCACACTAGCTTGATTGAAAAGAAAAGGTTTATAAATTGCATGAGGGAAACCTATTTTAAGAATGGTGATGCACCAAGGTTTTTCTTCCACATTAATGTCATATCTTAGTGCACAATACATAAAAATGTAAAGACCTTTTTCCAAGTTCTAGAGATTCTAACATGAATATTTTAGTAAGGAGGTGAGATAGATAAAACAACAAAATGAGAATGACTTGAAAGGCACATTGCACATTCAAGAATAGTAAAAATTCTTACAGTAGTTCCATACACTTAAACACACTCTAGATGACCTGTTAGATCAAAAACTTTGCTTAGACATGAAGGACAAAGGATAGAAGCATGAAACCATCAATTTTTGTTAATATATGTCACTTTCACACTTAGACAATATTTATAACTTGAAAGGAAAAAATATTGTACTAATGTTAAAAGGTAGGATATCATTCCAATAAGGCTTTGCCATACTCTATGTGGATGATTTTTTACTAGCCAAGGGGTTGTATATATAACAATAAGGAAGAGAGAGAGGAAAGCCTTTGGCACCAAGGAGAGGAATTAATTTGTTTGAAGTCACCATATTTAGCTATAACCATCTTTACAAAGGATGCTTGCTCAAGCTATTTGGTTGACCCATGTCATCACAAGTTGTTACACATTTGGTCCTACTCTCTTAAAGATGCTTTTACAACATTTGCATAAATAGAATAAAGATATTCTTGGCTAAGTCATGGCATAAAAATTGTTATTACAAGGGAGTCCACCTATTACACATTTTTCTCTTCTATTTTATTTGGCTTTGTCCTTCTTCTTTGATTGGTCCTCAAAGAATGACTCAAATCTTGGTCGATCAATGGTGATATGAGCTCTCTCATTGTTTCAATGGATGGAGGATGTGGGCCCTTAGATCTGATTGAATCCTCTTGTGTTGAACACCAACAGTTAGCTCACTATCCCAAAATTTGATGTTTTTGCAACCATCATTTTACCTGGCCATTTCCTTTGGGCATTCTTCCTTAAGCTTTTTGTTTATGGCTTGTCAAAAGGATTGTTGTGGATAAAAAGTACACAACAATTCGTTTAGACTTCTTCAAAGGTCAGGGCTTAGAAAGTGACCCTTCAAAACTTTTTAAAGGGCACTTTAGAAGGGAAAGTGACCCTTCAAAACTTTTCTAAGGGCACTTTGGAAGGAATTGACCCTTCAAAACTTTCCAAAGGGCATTTTAGAAGGGAAAGTGACCCTTCAAAACTTTCTGAAAGGCACTTTGGAAGGAAGTGACCCCTCACAAATTTCTGAAGGGCAGTTTGGAAGGAAGTGACCCTTTGAAACTTTTTGAAGGGAAATTTAGAAGGAAAGTGACCCTTTATAACTTTTTGAAGGGCACTTGGAAAAAAATTGACCCTTCAAAACTTTTTGAAGGGCACTTTGGAAGAAAAGTGACCCTTTAAAACTTTTTGAAGGGAACTTTGGAAGGAAGTGGCCCTTTAAAACTTTCTAAAGGGCACTTGGAAGAAAAGTGACCCTTATAAACATTTTGAAGGGCACTTTAGAGGGAAAGTGGCCCTTTGGAACTTTTCAAAGGGCACTTAGAAGATAAAGTGGCCCTTCGAAACTTTCTAAAGGGCACTTTGGAAGGAAGTGACCCTTCAAAGCTTTCTGAAGGGCACTGTGGAAGGAAAGTGACCCTTCAAAAGTTTATGAAGGGCACTTGGAAAAAAATTAACCCTTCAAAACTTTTTGAAGGGAACTTTGGAAGAAAGTGGCCCTTAAAATTTTTTGAAGGGCACTTGGAACAAAAGTGACCCTTCAAAACTTTCTGAAGGGCACTTTGGAAGGAAGTGGCCCTTCAAAAATTTCTAAAGGGCACTTTGGAGGAAAGTGGCCCTTAAAAAAAGTTTTGAAGGGAAATTTGGAGAGAGAAGAACCCTTTGGAAAAGTTCCAAAGGGCAATCTAAAGAGAGAGAGGCCCTTAAGAAAAGTTTCAAGGCAATCTTTTAGGAAAAGATAGGTTGAATTCTTTTGGACCTTTTTGTTTGAGACAAATAGTTTAAGATAAAAAACCCAAAATAAAGGATTCCTTTAGGAAAAGGAAAAGAGAGAATTATTTTAAACTTTTTATCTGAGATAAAATGTCCAAAGTAATTCCTAAGCTTGGATAAAAAACCCAAAATAAATGAACCTTTCCAAAAGAGATAACACTTACACAAAAAGGTTGAAAAACACTTGAACAAGGCTAAAACAAAGCTTCTAAAGAAGAGAAAACAACTGGTTTCTTTCATGAGTCCTTCAAAATTGAATTGAAAATAGACAAGAGATGTTAAACTTAGCCAAAGGAAATTTCAAAACAAGGGTAATAAATTTGGATAACATTCTTGGTGATTCCCAGGGGAGGCATGCTTGTTATGCCAAAGATCAATCACTTAAATCCTTCCATTGGGAATGGAATCATACATATAGGCACTTTAAAGAGAACTGAACAAGATTTGGCTCAAAAACACACTAGCTAGATTGATAACACACACAAGGTAGAGATGCACACCAAACAGAAGGAAGGAAAACACACCTATGCTACAAAGCACTTAGGGAACCCAACAATGAATGAAAGGAAACACACACATCTAAACTAGTATTTATAAAAATATGAGCTAGGGATAATAGTAGGATTTCAAGTGTATCCCATTCATAGGGATAGGCAACGCTTCTCCATTCATTTTGGATAGCTGAAAGGAGTTACTTTGCTTACACTTGTTGATGATGTAAGGGGAACTCCACAAAGTGTCAAACTTTGTATGCTTGTCTGGTTTTACTCTATCTTCATCCTACTTCAAAACCAACTCACCCTCTTTGAAAATTTTTGCACTTATCCTTTTGTCAAAGGATCTCTTAATGAGCACTTGATGGTGTTCCATAGCCTTATGGGCATCATCCCTTACCTCTTACAACTGCATTAGTTCTATCAACCTGACTTCCATTAGAGTGTTTTCAAGTAATTCCAACTGCTATGCAAGTTCTAGGGTAGGGATTTCTTGGGATATGGACAACCTATATTCTCTTCCATAAATAAGTATAAAGGGAGAGTTACCAATTGATTTCTTAGGAGTAATTCTATCTACCCTTAAAGCTATCTTTAACTTGCTATACCAGGTTATTTGATTGTTCTTCAAGGATCTCTTAATGATCTTGATGAGGTTCTTGTTGGTATACTTAGCTAATCCATTAACTTAAGGGTAATAATTAGATGAGGTACTCAAATGAACCCCATTACTACCCACCCAATCAAAAGTTTTAACACTTAGGAAAATAAGTGCATTATCAAAAATGATGACATGAGGAACTCTAAACCTTGTTATAATGCTATCATAGAACTCCAAGATAGCATTTTCATTTGCCTCTTTTAGTAAATTATATTATACCCACTTTGTGAAGTATTCAGTAGTAGTTAATATCCATTTGTGTCTAGAACTTGATGGAGGGTTGATCATACCAATGAAATCAAGGACCCATTACATGAAAGGCTGGTGTACTTAGACAGGATTCAATGGAAGGGATGCAAGTTTATATTTTCCTACAAAGAAGGTACATTGAGGACACACCTTATCCCAATGATAATAGTCCTTAAAAATATTAGGCCAATAGTAACCATCCCTCATTATTTTTGTAGCTATAGTTTTAGGAAAAAAATGACCTCCATTTGCACCATTGTGAAAACCTTCCAGAAGCATTCAAACTAATCATTGTCAACACATCTTAATATCACACCATTTATGTCCTTTATAAAGAGAACATTATTAGTAATCCAATAAGCAATGGTTTGTAATATAAAAGCATATCCTTTGAGACTTACTCAAACCATTGGGACACTCACCATTTTGAAGAAAACTGATGATGTCTTATATCCAGCTTTGAACTAGAACATGATCAACTGGTTGGGGTTGAACTTGGTTGATTAAGACCTCTTATTTTGGATCTTACATATCTAAAGATAAATTCTTACATAACCCTAGTCCTCTCACCAAGTTTGTCACCTTGATGTCCATGTCATACTCCATCACCTTTGTGATCTAACCAACTCTTTTTTAGTTGAGGTATTTGCTCAGGAGAAACTCTTTGGTGCTGGGATGAGAAACCATGACATGTATCTTATTTTTTGAGACCATGTGCCTAATTTTTTTCATTCCACTTATCATTGTCAAAACTTGCTTCTCAGCAAATGTATATCTGACTTCATAGTCTTCCAATCCTTGGCTGAAGAATATAATTGGTTGCTCAATCTCTTCATCATTATTTTGCATGAGAATAGATGAGATTGTATCAAGGTTATAAAAGGTATAGAGTATGAAATCCTTGGAAAAGTTTGGGTTTAAAAGAGTTGGAGATTTTTTAATTACTTTATTGATTGTCTCAAAATTTCTCTTTCCTTCCTTTGTCTAAGTAAAAACTTAGCTCCCTTTTAACATGGCTATGATAAGCTTTACCATAGCTACAAAGTCTAAAATAAACCTTCTAACAAAATTTATTTTCCCCAAGAATCTTTACAGTCCATTCTTGTGTTGAGTCAAAGACAAGCGCAGGATAGCCTTAATCTTTTCAAGGTCAATAGACAAGCCTCCTTCTAAAATAATGTGCCCCAAACATTTACCTTCATGAATAGTAAAGATGAAATTTTTTGGATTAAGGGATATGCCATACTCCTTGCATTTATCAAACACATACCTTAGATGTTTCATATGATCAAAAACACCTTTTGAAAAAATAGTTACATCATCTAGGTACATAACTAGAAACTTATTGATCAAACCTTTAAAATCCTTGTCTATTACTCTTTGAAAAGTGGCTCCAACATTAGACAAACTAAAAGGCATATTCTTATAGGAAAAGGTTCCTAACTTTGTAGTGAAGGCTATCTTAAATTGATCCTCTTCATTTACCAATATTTGGTTATAACTTCAATAACCATTAAGAAGAGAAAAGCGTTGAGAACCTGGAACAACTTGAAGAATTTGTTCCATGGAAGGTAGTGGATAATGATCCTTGAGAGACACTCTATCAAGATCTCAAAAATCCACACACAACCTAATTTATCCATTCTTCTTTTAGATAGGCACAATATTGGCCACCCAAGTTGAGTGTTTGATAGGAAAGATAACCCTAGACTCAATCAGCTTGGTCAGTTCCTTCTTCATGAGTTCTTCTATCTTGGGATTGATAGGCCTTTGCTTTTGCATGATCGATTTAGCTCTAGGTTATAACTTGATGGTATGATGAGTTAAACTTGGATCAAACCCTTTCAAGTCTTTATACTCCTAAGAAAATATGTCATGAAACTCTTTGCACAATTTAGTAAAAGCCTACCTCTTAGGCTGAGAACATACCTTGCCAATTTTTAAAAGTCTATCCTTGAAAATCAGGACTCTTTCATAGTTTTATTCCTTTGTTGACATGCTCACTCTTTATTTATTCTTCTGATCATCCTCATTAAAAAAACTTTATAAGGTAATCATCCCCTTAGGTATCTTGTTTGTCTTCAGTTGAATGATTTACTCTTCATATTAATCATGCAGTCTCTTTTGGTTTCTTAAGGAGAAACCTAACTCATTTTGTAAGAAGTGTGCAATGTGTTCATCACTTTCAAACACTTACCATGATGATTCATTGTTTGGAATAGAAGGCCTCATAATGATCTTGATATGTGACTGATCCTCCTCCTTCTCTACATCAGTAGCTATCTCAAACTGTGCTCCTATGGTAGCCAACCTATCAACATGTTTATTTGAACCCCTTAGGATGGGTGGTATGTTGAAGGCATCAAAGTCTTCAAGTAGGTCCCATACCCTATGCTTATAGGCCTTAAGCAAGGGATTCTTGGTTATAGCCTGATTTATTACTTGGTGGATGACCAATTCACTATCTCCATAAAACTTTAAACTCTTGATTCCTCTCTTCTTTACCCATTGGAGACCATGGACTAGGCTTTCATATTCTACCACATTGCAAGTGCAACTAAAGTGGAATCTGTATGAGGAGTAGTATTGATTCCTTGATGGAGAAATTGACATAATTATAGATCTTACACCTAATTTGATTCTTGAGCTATCAAAAAACATCTCCCATATGCCATCAAGTTTGTGATCTTCATTAGTGAGTAAAGGAACAAAAACATCTTTCTCATACATATAATAAACTCCCAAATCAGTCTCTTATATGAATGTATATGGATTAAATCCATGTGTTTAAGTTCTATAATTATCAAGAAAAAATTAGAAATAACTTCAAGGGGGGAGGATGCTTCATTGTCCATAACACTTTCAGATTCTTTGCTAATTAGACAACTCTGATTTGAGTTTGTCTCCATGTATGGCTCAATATGAAACCTTGATAAGGACTGATTCCTTATAGTCACCTTGGGTCTATACCTTGTTTTAAAACTTATTAAAGACCAATAAGTAGAAAGGTACCCTCTTATCTTAGCCATGAAGTCCCTTGACAAGCAGATAACAAAATGGGCTGGAAGGTTTACCACCATAATGTCTTGAAAAATTGGAAAACTTAGGTAATCATATAGGAAGACCTTCAGACCTTTGAATAGTCCCACTATCTTAGTTAGATTCCATCAAGATAAAATACACCCTTGCTATGTGGCTCATATTTTAATCCCAGCTTATCAACCTGCACTTTAGGCATAACAATGGTACTAACTCCACTATCCACAATGCAATTATGGACCAACTTGTCTCCCATAATGAGGGTGAGATAGAAGGGTGGAGGATTTTTAGACTTGGTGGAGGGATCTAAGACATGGATTAGATCATTGGTAAGGATACACCATTATTATTTGAATTTTGAGGGGATACATGGATATTTTCTAGCTGCTCTTGCAAAATTTCCTTTTGATCAGGCATATGCAAAACTTCCCAACGAGATATACTTGTCTTAGTAATATTCAAAGAATCAATAATGTTTAGAGAGGGAGAATTCACCTTTTATTAGACTCTTGAAGGTATTGAGGGGGATTAAACTTGTTACATTATAGGTTTGACAACCTTACTTACATTTTGATTTTGTTGAGGAGCATGACTTGCAATAGGTACAACATTAGGATTCACACTTTGTGGCCTTGGAGAGGCATCACTTAGAGTTAATCATGCTTCTTGACCCTCTCCCAATGATCTATTCTTGGATCTTATGTTGGATGCAACTGATGTGCTTTGATTTAACACATAATCATCTCTTTCTTAGAAGTTCATCATACCTATGCTTTGGTTGCTCCACTCTCCATGAACATCCCTGTGTATGAGGTTTGCTTCTTCTGATATTACGTAGGGATTATATTCTTCTTTTTCCATCAAAGCTTGGCTATCTTCTCCATTACCATACATGAACTAACCTTGAGGCTATCCCCATTGGTCTAAATGATCCTCTCCTTGGACCAGATTAGCATGTACGAGAACAATAGCCTTAGTGGAAGGTGTAGGATCAGGAATATAGGCATTGGGATACCTATTAAAACCTTGTTGACCTTTTCCTCTTCCTTGGTATCTGTATTGGGTTGGAGCTCTATATCCTTGTTGAGGATAGTATTGATGGTTAGGTGGAGCATTTATCTAGAACTGAGCTTGCTTGAGCTAACCTCATAATGATCGAATTTATTCATCTTTGTCCACAACACCATCTAATTTCTTGGGGAAGGCTCTTTGATTGACATTAGTGTTAGAAACTTGTGCTACTCTTGGAGTTTCCACTAAATCATGAGACAAAAAGGGTATAGAAACTCTTGGAGGTAGTTTTCTAGCTTATATCAAGCTATTCTCAGCTTCAATGGCTATCTCATATGCATCAGGAAAAGTGAATCCTCTAATATATTATAACATCATTACTACATCAGTACCAATACCTTTGAGATAGGTGGGGAATAAAAATCTTAGAGGAGGTCTCATGATAGGTGGAAACCTATGCCATGTCCTTTGAAATATTTCATTAAAATCCCCCATAGATTCATTAAGACCTTTCTTTATCATGTTCAATTGATGGATCAATGAAGTGTTATCACCCTTATTCTCAAATCTAGTCACCAACAATTCCCTAAAGCCATCCTAACTTGTAATGTAACCACCTTCCAAAGTCCTATACTAGTCAAGTGCTTTGACCTTTAGAGACATAACAAGCAATCTAATGGCTATGTTGGCTTAGGTGACATTTTAAAAATTATAGAAATTTGAGATGTCCCTAATATGCTCAGATGGGGTAATAAGACCCTCTCCATTATAACCAAGGAAAGTCCTGGTATAATTGGGAGGAATAGGGTTGTATGCAAGAGGGTCAATCAAATTTTGTGTGTTGAAGGTTGGGAAAGGTTGTTGTCTCTCCATTTATCTTCTTTCACTTGATCTCATATTTCTCTAACTTCCTCAACTTTTACTCCAAAACCTCCTTGCCAAGGATCTCTAAGCACTGGGAATGGTTCAGGGAATTGTTCTTCAAGAAGAGCCTCAGCTAGGGGTCTTGGTCGAAAGTATTAGATGACCTGGTGAGGACCATAAATTATAATGTGGGAAACTTGATCTACAACTAGTGATTCTCACATTTTGGAGTTGCCAAATGCAATATTAAGAGTACAAACTTAGGTTTGTCAAGACTAGCATTCACCTTGACATGTAAATAACCAAGAAATGGGGTCCCACTGGGCATGCCAAAACTATTGTCTCCAAATATTTCACCCTAGAAGACGATGTTCAGGCCTCTTCCAGATTTGGGCAATGTTGGGACATTTCTAGGCATGCGGGTGTGTCTATAGGGAAAATGAACCTCTAGATTGAAAGGGATAGCTCCCTAAATTTGTCTTTGTAAAACAATATCTATCTACACCAGATTGATTGAAAAGAAAAGGGCTAGAAATTGCATGAGGAAAACCTATTTTAAGAATGGTGATGCACCAAGGTTTTTCTTCCACATGAATGCCATATCTTAGTGCATAATACAACAAAATGTAAAGACCTTTTTCCAAGTTCTAGAGATTCTAACATGAATATTTTAGTGAAGAGGTGAGATGCATGAAACAACAAAAGGATAATGAACTGAAAGGCACATTGCACATTCAAGAAAAATAATTTTTTATAGTAGTTCCATACACTTAAACACACTCTAGATGACTTGTTAGATCAATAACTTTGCTCATACATAAAGGACAAAGGATAGAAGCATGAAACCATCACTTATTGTTAATATATGTCACTTTCACACTTAGACAATATTCAATACTTGAAAGGAAAAAAGAATGTACTAATGCTAAAAGGTAGGATATCATTCCATCAAGGCTTCACCATAATCTATGTGGATGATTTTTTACTAGCCAAGGGGATGTATATATAGTAAGAAGGAAGAGAGAGAGGAGAGCCTTTGGTGCCAAGGAGAGGAATCAATTTGTTTAAATTCACCATCTTCAGATGTAACCATATTTACAAAGGATACTTGCTCAGGCCATTTGGTTGATCCATGTCATCACAAGTTGTTACACATTTGGTCCTGCTCTCTCAAAGATGCTTTTCCAACATTTGAATCAACAAAATAAAGATATTATTAGCTAAGTCATGGCATAAAAATGGTTATTACAAGGGAGTCCACCTATTTCAAATTTATCTCTTTCATTCTATTTGGCTTTGTCCTTCTTCTTTGATTGGTCCTCAAGGAACGACTTGAATCCTGGTCGATCAATGGTGATATGAGCTCTCTCATTATTTTGTTGGATGAAGGACATGGGCCCTTAGATCTAATTAAATACTCTTGTGTTAAACACCAATGGTTAGCTCACTATCTTAAAATTTGATGTTTGTGTAACCATCATTTTACTTGGCCATTTCCTTTGAGCATCCTTCCTCAGGCATTTTGTTTATGGCTTGTCAAAAGGATTGTTGTAGACAAAAAGTTTGAAACAATTCCTTCAGACTTCTTCATATGCCAAGGCTTAGAAAGTGACCTTTAATAATTTTTTGAAGGGCACTTTATAAGGGAAAGTGACCCTTCAAAACTTTATCAAGGGCACTTTGGAAGGAAGTGAACCTTCAAAAATATTTGAAGGGCACTTTTAAAGGGAAAGTGACCCTTCGAAACTTTTTGAAGGGCACTTTGGAAGGAAGTGACCCTTAAAAACTTTCTAAAGGGCACTTTTTAAGGAAAGCGACCCTTCATAAATTTTCTAAGGGCACTTGGAATAAAAGTGACCCTTCAAAACTTTTTGAAGTGTACTTTGGAAGGAAAGTGACCCTTTAGAGCTTTTTGAAGGGCACTTGGAAGAAAAGTGACCCTTCATAACTTTTTGAAGGTCACTTTGGAAGGAAGTGGCCCTTCAAAACTTTCTAAAGGGAAATTGGAAGAAAAGTGGCCCTTCAAAAAATTTTGAAGGGCACTTTGGAGGGAAAGTGGCCCTTTAGAACTTTTCAAAGGGTACTTGGAAGAGAAAGTGGCCCTTCAAAACTTTCTGAAGGGCACTTTGGAAGGAAGTGACCCTTTGAAACTTTTCAAAGGGAACTTTGGAAGGAAGTGACCCTTCAAAACTTTTTGAAGGGAACTTTGGAAGGAAAGTGACCCTTTAAAACTTTCCAAAGGGCACTTGGAAGAAAAATGACCCTTCAAAACTTTTCAAAGGGCACTTTGGAAAGAAAGTGACCCTTCAAAACTTTTTGAAGGGCACTTGAAAGAAAAGTGACCCTTGAAAACTTTTTGAAGGGCACTTTGGAAGGAAGTGGCCCTTCAAAAATTTTTGAAGGGCACTTTGAAGGGAAAGTGTCCCTTTAGAAAAAGTTTTAAAGGGCACTTTGGAGGAAAGTGACCCTTCAAAAAAGTTTCAAAGGGCACTTTAGAGAGAGAAAGAACCCTTAAAAAAGTTTCCAAAGGGAAATCTAAAGAGAGAGATACCCTTCAGAAAAGTTTCAAAGGGAAATATTTCAAGAAAAGATAGGCTAAATTATTTCAAAATTTTTGTTTGAGATAAATAGTCTGAGATAGAAAACTCAAAACAAAGGATTCCTTCAGGAAAAGGCAAAGAGAGAATTCTTTCAAACTTTTTGTCTGAGACAAAAAGTCTGAAAGAATTACTAGGCTTAGACAAAAAACCCAAAACAAAGGAACCTTTCCAAAAGAGATAACACTTAGGCAAAAGGGGTGAAAAACACTTGAACAAGGCTAAAAAAAGCTTCTAAACAAGATAAAACAACTAGTTTCTTTCATGAGTACTTCACAATTAAATTGAAAATGGACAAGAGATGTTGAACTTAGCCAAAGGAAATTTCAAAACAATGGTAACAAATTTGGCTAAGACCTATCACATAGGTAGTTAAATAGTAACCACCAATTAGAGTTCCAAGTATAATTTATATTAGTACACCATATATTTTAGTTGAGCCACCAGTGTAGGTGAGGTCTACTTCTATAGTGTTACCACGTATGCATACTCTCCCATAGAAACCCTTATTAGAGAGACCATACATCAGAGACATGTTATATATTCTAGAGATTCTCTCTCTACCCCTTTCATTTTGATATCAATGTTATTAAGTTTTTAGGGTTCTCAAAAAAAATCATCCATGTCAGATACAACGTATTCTAGTAGATGGGTCCCTAAGAACGCTATAGTTCACAAGCTAGTTCAACTAGCTTCATAGATTCAGAACATAGTTCATAGGGTAGTTCAATCAACTTCTTAGATTCCTATCCATACTACATAGGTAGTCAAATACAAAATCACTCAACATAGTTGGTTCCTAGACCACAAATACATTTTCACATAGCATGCATGATCATTCTTCCTTTATTTGATATATGACACCTTGATAGTGAGTCTCTTGTGATACTCATTAGTTAGTATGTTCTTCCCTAATTGTACATAGTTTCATTCATTTCTACTCATTGTATATATTTTAATTTTAATGTTTCTTAAACATATATTATATCCAAAAAATACAAAAATAATATAATATGTTCAAAACATAAAAGCATTCAAATATTTGCTCAGAAAACACAAATTATAGATCATATGCATTTTAATGTTTACATTTATTATACTTTCTAGGTACTACATATGATATCTATCTTAGTATAGTCATTTTTATCATACATACATGGTTAACTTGTTCTTGTTGAGTGTTCATAGATACTTACAGGACCCAGCTCCACCATATAAATGTAGATTTGCCATTATCTACCCATTGGAGCACATACATAGATACAAAAATTCCTCATTTGACACATTAATCATTTAGGGGAATATTATACACATTTTTGATTGCTAGGTTACATCTTTCTATACTCTATATCACAAATTTAGCAATGTTCATATCTTGATATTGATCATCCTATACTACTCAAATTTTTAGTCGACTACTACTATAGACTCAGTTATGTATATCTTTGCTCTTATATGAATTTAGACCACATGTTCATGTATAATTTCATTTATAACTTTACTAATTTATACATTTTACTTTCATTGTATGTATCTTCTAGACATGTTCCCATGTCCTTATGTGTGCTCGCTTGATTATGTATATAGACATTTGAACATGTCCTTTCATGTGGATCTAAGTCAACCTTATTTTCTCTATGCATATGTAGACATTTAAACATGTAATTGTATGTATTTGATTTCTTATATTTAGTGACATATGCCCTTGTCCCTTTTATTGTGGCCCCTTGGCCTACTTTGCATGCCTTATGTGTGTTATATGTATTCTTTCATGTATACATCATGGCCATGACACTTGTTTCTTACCTACACAATATAGTTTTAAATGCCATGAGGGACCTCATGCATCTCCATGTCCTCCCTGGGTTCTGTGATGGACATCATGCCCCATCCCCCTAGGTAATTAATTAGTTTATTACTTATATTTACTATTCATACACATGCTTACATTATTATATCTATCTTAATAGCCTTGTGATTGCTAGATATAAAATAAATCATACATTACCAAATTATGATCATATTATCTTACATTATGATGTCATGTATACACATTATATTGGTTTATTATGTAGATATAATATATGCTTAGGATAACACATAGCATGTAGATATTTTTATTTTAAGTACAATTTTTACACATGTTCAATAACTCCCCTCAAAAGAGAGGGAATTCAAAGAGGTTTGTCACATAGATTAGGCCATAAAAATACATTTAGAGTATAGTTTACAACATACAGACATAGAATATAGAGCTCAATTTCAATAAAACATAGTGGAAAATAGTCAAATAGAGATTAAAGTCAATTTGGGGAAAACAACAGAATTGGACACTATCACCAAAAATGGACACTAGCAACATAAATCTAATATCCAAGGTATGGCACTATGGTCTAATAGCCCTACAAAGAGGAAACTCTAGAATTACTAAAAACACATAGTAGTTATAGTATAGGTTTACATATATTTAGTTACATATTATCAATTTTTACTTATTTTTACACAAAAGCATACCAATTTGCTCAGATTAGGGGCATCATGCATGAAATGATCACTCCTTTTTCAATTTTAGATACTTAGATACATATTATTACAAATCAATATAGAATACATATACTCAAATATCAAATTTGGGGGCATGTGTGTGGCACATTATTTTTATATGCTCTCTTATGCACCAATTGATCAGATGGAATGACAAACTCTATGTCATTCTCTACATTGTTCACACCAGACACCATGTTCCAAGTTATGCCCTAGATTGATGCCTTACTTCATCAACAATGGTTGTCATTACTGCATAGTCCCTTAGCTACATACCTAAGTGCTTGAAAGGCCCTTAGGTTAATTTTAATTCTAGATTTATTGAGTGGCCACAAATTCATTATATATAGTTTCAATTACAATCATACAACTTAAATTACATTTCAAAAATTTAGTTATAAATTCATTTACTACACATGGGTAGGAAATTATGGAGTCATAGTCTACTTGAGTTCTTGATCCATCTAGATAAGAGGGTTGGACAAGCCATCAATCCAATCCCAACTATTCATAGGCCATTATCTATTGAACAGGGGTGGGAAATGATAGAGTCAAAACTGGATTGAGTTATTGAGCCACCCATACATGGGGATTGAGCAATCTGTTAGCTCAGTCCAAGTTATTCATTGATTTGATTACTATCTACATGCATAACACATAATATGTCACTAGGTTTATTCATTAGTTCACATACCCAATGAGGTGTATTCATTTCTTTCCTCTCTCTTATATATTTAATTAATTTTATCTTTGATTTTGATATCTCTTAAGTAAAGACTAATCTATGCAAATTTCATTTTTAAGACTCATAATGGAGCATGCTTCACATACATAGATCCAAATTCACAAGATTCACCTCTTAGGTAAGTCTAATTACATTTATTTCCTTTATCCTAGTCATTTTGATTTGATACATTTATAGAATAAAGGAGGGGGAAAATGTAGTTGTCTAAAATATCACTTGAGTACCAAGAGTGTTACTTGAGACCACCTATCCCTAGCTTATCCCTAGACCTATATTAAGGACTATTTAGACACTTATCTATCTTTTATGTGGGCCACACAAATCAATAGACATATCAAAATTAATCCCAAACCCTTCCTTAGGCATCCAGGCCCCTAGTGCCTCAATTTCTATCACTTGGACATGAGTTCCATAATTGGACACTAACACCATAATGTTAATGTCCTATTTGGGTGCTATTGTCCTTTTCCCTCTTTTCAAATTTAACATATATATTATAAATTCATAAGATACCTAGGGTAGTGCTAGACCTATTTCAAACCATGTACAAACACTAGATCAATATATATAAATGACTTTTATCCCTTTATCCACTAGATACAAATGAGATGTACATACACACAAACAAGCTCAGAATAGGTTATACACAATCAAGGTTATTAATCCCTATTCTACCCTAATTATGCATATGGTCATCTACAACCATTCTAATCTTAAAAAACATAAATTTATGGCCTCAAGCCTCACTCAAAGCACTCAAACCAACATTCATATTAGCTTCACTTTCACTTACACCAACACTTAGGTGGGGAGAACTACATTGGGCTTGACCCCTCCTCAAAGTATTGGTATATAGGCAACTCTCATCACAACAGAGTGTTGAGGATGTCCATCTTACCCAACTAACACCATAAATTTACTAATTATGCCAATAAAATTCCCTAATCACATGGAGGTATAGGGTTTGCATATAAAATTAATCAAAATAGGTCATATATAACAAATCAAGGTTTGTCCATAGAGGATCATGCTTGGTAGACTTAGACACATGTGATCTTAGAAGTACATATCAATTCATGTATAAAAGACACTATCACCATAAGTGGTCATTAATAATATAACAATACTTTTTAGGGTATGATGTTATTATGTAGGAGGGTTTTTGACACCTAGATCCTATTTGCGACACTTAGACTAGCTCTTGTACTAGTTTTCAACTTTTAGATCCTTTATCTAAGGTAGTTTCCAACTAAGTATTAATTTGTGTCCATTGATATTATTATAATATTAGATTGGCTCAATTCTTTTACAAATCAGTGGCTATATTTATTGTATATTTTATACCTTGATTTACTATACTAAAACCCTTCAACAACCTAGGGTTTACTCTCCATAAACCCTTAAAAGTTAAATCACTTACGTCAAAAGGATAAGATAACCATATAATATATGTATAAACCATGTAACATATAGGAGAAACATGTCTAGGTAGATATATTATTGAAGCATGTAAAATGTGATCATATCAAGCCCTAAAATGCATGATATGAATCATGGAAACATCTAGATAGTAATGGTACAATCTCAACAAGTAATTAAGCACACACACAAGATCACTCAAAATTAAAACAAAATAGAATGCTCCAAGTATACCTAAATCAAGGGGCATGTTTAAATATTTCACAATCAAAGGGACATGACCTAGTCAAATATCCACAAAATAAGGAATGACATATTCAAATATCCACACAATAAGCAATAGCATATGTAAATGTTAAAGTAAACAAACAAAGGCATAGGGTTTACAGATAATGGGGCATATTAAAATGATAAACAATCAAGACAAGACACTCAAGGAAGTGTATAAAGGGAAATCATAAGCAACCAACATAAACATAACATACTAGCCCTTCGATATATGTGTTAGTAAAAGATGTCAAGCACATAGCATATCAAGTACACTACAAAATACATAAGCATGGATAAAGGTATGTGTAATTATATAAGCTCAAACATGATAATGTAAAGTGATCATAGAACCATATAACCTATGTGTATGTCAAAATCAAAGAGTCAAATGCCCCTAATGTTTATATGACATGAGTAAAAGGAAATCCCAATATATGTATATGAATAGATCATGTATCTATGTATAGTTGTACCACACTCAAATGATGTGTGAAACACACGTATATAAAAAGTATTGATATTCCATTTACTAACATGAAACCAATGACATCAATGTTAAGAAGCCAATAAAACATGTAAATGTTGAAAATATTTTTAATTTTTGAAGTTTTTTTATTTTTTCATATTTTTAAAATATTTACAGAGAAATAACTATCCCATTATCTCATCCAATGGATGCTCATAGGTATCTCCCCACTAGGAACCTAGTGGAATAAACTAGTGGTACTACTATGTAGCATGTATAAGTTTAATATCTAGCATTATAGTATTCATAATGCCATGCATATGTATAGTAGGACTCTATGGTTATGAGGTGATAATAGAAGGAGTAGGGGTTTATGAAACCCATCATTGAGTTTTCTATGGTTTCTTTAAAGTATCAATTGTAGGAACACATTTAGGTGCTCTGGATATCTGGATATGGTGTGTCGTAGATAAGGATTATATGGAATCTATTATGTGTCTTTGATGTAGTGGTCTCTCAAGTACCATCCACCTAGGAAAGGGAACTACCTATTACTTACCCTTTCATAAAGTATTAACCTTATTAGGTTTTATAATTAATTGTCTAGGTATAAACTTCTCTTATTCAAGTGGATATTCATATGGAGTACCAGAAATTATAACTACACTATTGGCATGAATGTATTTAACACACCCATGCACTGTATAAGGTACTGAACAAAGAGTATGTATCTGAGGTCCTCTTAATAACATATCAAAGACTCTCATTTACATTATAACTAAAAAGGTAGTAACCATATATGTTTGACCCACCTGTAAAGGTACATTTATCTCACCAAGTATAGGTTGTGATGTCCCATCAGATGCTCTAATTGATTTGGTCAAAGGATTAAAGAATTATGTGTATAACCCAAATGTGTAAGTAAAGTCATGGTGCAAATATTATTTTTAGAAAAATTATCAATCATAATGTTATGTATAGGATGGTAATCAATTTATGATCTAATGAACAAGGAATAAAGATCAGAATCATTATCCACAATCTCACTGTCATCAAAAGTAATAGAGGGTCTCTAAACCATAAGAGGTGCATGTCATGTGTAAGTACCAATAATCCATTATAATGGGTGGATTTAATGTGATGGAGGAAGATGTGCATGATATACCATTTGTACTTCTATATATTTCTTAGAATTATCTTTCAAAAGATTTTTAAATATTTTCTAATTCTAGTGATCACCAAGTTATGAACCTGATCCCTTTGGAGGATCATCAAATGTAATCCTTTGTTCATAGATGAGGTCTTGTATATTATGCTTCAAGGTGAAATATATGTACGTAGAATTCTTAAGGTCTTAGTGATAGTCACAATAATCATTTTCATCATATCCTTTGGGTATAGGTTTGCTCATATCAACCTTTATAAGAGGAGGGAGAGATACAAGTGACATTTCACAAGCCTCAAGAGTAATGAAGTTGGAGACTTAGGTAAGCATGAAAATTATCTCCTTGGTGTATTAGATAAAACAAGCCAATTAAGTTTTTGTGACACCACATTTACCATGGTAATTGTTTCATTTTTAGACTTTATGGTTTTACCTTATAACTTGGATTGATAGTAAATTTGGTATTTTACGTAGTAAGTGTGTTTGCTACATATTTAATCTTTTTAAATGAGAAAATTTTCACTTTATGATTTCCAATAATATGACATAAGTGATAAAAATATTTGAAATTTCTGAAAACATTGGAATCATGTAATGGGGAAAGAAAACTTTTCTTAAAGATGTCTTACAACTCTTTATCTACCATTGGATTGGTCATTTTAGCTAACTTTGTCTTGTATCTCAAGACATATTAATTGATAGGTTCATTGGTTCCTTGTTTGATTTTTGTAATTTAGGCATAAGAAACCCTTTTGGTGATATTGATACAAAAGTGTGCCAAAAAATGATATGCAATAGGTTTGAATGTGTTTACTAATTATATTGGTAAACCATAGACCCATCTTAGAGCATAATCTTTTAATCTCCTTGGAAATAATTTGGTCAAAAATTTATCATTGGAAGCATAATCAAGACATGCTGCATAGAAAGATCAAAGATGTTATCCAAGATCACTCTTGTAATTATAATATGTGAACTTAGGTGTAATAAAACTAGGTGGTAAGGGGTGAAAAGATATTTCTAGTGCAAGAGGGTTATGTAATACCTCTTTTTAATCAATAACATAAGGGGATTTTATAGAATTTTCTTTAATATTTATAACCTTAGTTTATAAAATTTTTATAGTTTGGATAAGAGCTTGCACCTCTTGGTCTTTAAGGTTGTAAATTTATGATATTACTAAAGGAGGCGTACCCATTGTTTGAATGAATTGAGGGATTAGAACTAGTAATTAGGTTGAAGTATTTATGTTTCTCATGTAAGATGTAATAATAATAGTTTCAAGGAACAAAGGTGTGATCACATATCCCATGCCCCCATCATAAGTATGAAGTGGTGATGTGTCTAAGGGGAGGGTTGTTGGTATAGAATTAGTTATAGTACGACCTAAGGGTTTACCATCACTAGGTGATGAAGCTTTACCCTTAGCATGATAAGATATTTCATCTCTTGTAACATACAAAAATGCATCTAATAATCCCTTATTGTTATTAAGATGAGTAACTAACGTTTATTTTTATTCCATTTGAAAACAATATTTTGGATTAACATTTTCCATTGCTTAAAAATTAATAATTCAAAATTTGATATAGATTACAATAATAAAAAAACTAGAGACCTCAAGCCAAATTTTAAGGTGTTTTATATAAAGACATAGAGGTTGGGTTCACAAAATATTTAACCTAAATTGAGATGGATCAATATAGTATAGGGTTAAGAATATAAAAATGAATAAGAATAAGGATGATAAACAAATCCATAGGCCAATTAATTTGTAAACTCAGGTAAATAATATTCCAAATTTTAAATACTAAGATATGTTAAAAATAATAGGTACACCTAGTGATTGATATTATAATGAAATTAAAACAAGAGTAGTTAGATAGTCAACTATGAACATTCAAATATGACATAGAACATGCTATAAATAGACTAGATCAATGCCCTAGATCAATCAATAGATTTTATAATTTTTCCCTTTATGGCCTCAGATACCTTCATTGAACTTAAATGGTTGCATCGATGATTATGTTTGAATTAAACATAGGTGTCTAATACAAAATACTTACTAGGTCTAAATGAAACCACCTGGGATATTCTAGGTTCTATGTCACCTTCACTTTGGTGTGCTTAGATCTGGATCATGGGTTGTCACTCCTTGTCAAAAGACAAAACCCTAGTTTTTAATATTCATAGTGAATGTGGGGAAAATATGTTAGTGGGTTCACATTATTGAGATAACCCCAAAGACCCATATGTTAGTGGGTACTACCTATATAGTCACTACTCTGAAAGAAACCTCTAACTAATGTAATTATACCCTAATATGTTAGCTTGTGTGTGCATAAAGGTGAAATATGTGGAAAGCAAGTATAAAAGTGACCTAGCTTATAACTTGTAAAATAGGACTCATGGGCTACTTCTTCAATACTTTAGACCTATATATGTGGTTTACAGATGAATGATATGAAAATAGGATAAAATAGGGGAGTGTTGCTCACTTGTATGCTTGATTAAGTGATTTTAATAAGTTTCTTTGTGAGTTAATTAGGTACATGCTAGGTCCTAAATGAATGAGGATTGATCATGCATATATACCAATCCTTTAGGGAAATATATTGCATTAAATCACTTGGGCCAACCATAGGGATACTTTTCATTTAAAAATTCTATGATGTTAGGGCACTAGACACTTGCCTTAGAATTAAGCCCTTTCATCGACGAAGGCATCTGACTAGGATGCAAGTGTCCAAGAAGCTGTAAAATAGACATAGGTCCTAAACTTACAAATATAGAAGATAAGTAGGTTTATGACACTTTCAACATGTTATAATATTTGGTCATTAAAATAACACTAATTGGATTAAGCGATAAGTAATTTGGCACAAAGAGATAATGTATGCAAGCCTTTTGACAATGGGAAGGTCTAGAAGTTGAAGGTACATTCATGATATGTATTTTCCAAGTGTACAAGAATGAGGTGCTATATCATTCAGAATTAGTATCTACAATTGGTACTACCATTATTTTTATATATATCTTAGAGCTACTTATGAGTATACATTGGATGGGAACACAAGATATCATTTTCCTTTCAATATTCTAGAAATATAAAAAAATAAAATATTACAAAAAACATTCAAATAAATTTAAAAATATAAAAATATTCAACATTTTTATATTTCATTATCTCTTTAGCATCTATGTTGTTTTCTTTATGTTAGTAGATAGCATAACATTTCATTCATATATACACATTTATTTCACACATATTTGAACGTGATACAAACATACCTAGATACATGATCTATACACTTCCAGATGTTATATCTTTACTCTACCCACATCATATAGTACATTATGGGAATCTACCTTCTTTGATCATGATCAATATTTATTACATATATTTTATGATCATTTTTACACTATCATGTTTGAGCTTATATGCTAATGCTTACACATGTCTATATCCATGCTCATATCTTTCACATTGTACTTGATATGTTATACTACATAGTATTTTTGATAACATATATATGTAGGGACTAGTATAATATGCTTATGTTGGTTATTTATACTTAATTTATTCACATTGTCACTTCCTTGAGTGTATTACATTACTTGTGGAACATTTGAATACGTTCTTTATTTTTTGCCCCTTTCCAATTGTATGTTGTTTGGACATTTGAGTATGTCATTCCACATTAATTAGACATGTAAATATGTCATAACCTTAGATTGTATGGAATTTTAACATTCCCCTTGAATGAGGTCTCCTTGGATAATTCCTTTGCATTACATTGAGTGCTCTTGTGTGTGTTCTTAATTGTTTGTTGATCTTGTATTTTTATTCTCTAGACATTTCCATGATCTATATCATGCATCTTAGGACTTGATATGTTCACATATTATGATCCTAGTTGATATATATACTTTGACATGTTATCCCTATATGCTACATGATTCATACACATATTATACATTTATCTTATCCTTTTGAGGTAAGGTACCTTCTAGATTATAGTTCCTTCACTTCAAAATGGGAGGTGGGCATATTAGTGGGGGAATTACATAGAAGCATGAGATCAACTCTAATTCAAATATACACTTGGGTTAGAATCATATACATTACACTAATTTTACATAGATTTATGACACATATAATTTATCTTAGACATTTTATATGTGCATATGCCATGTCATTACCCCATTTTCAAAACTTTCTAATTATACTACTCATCAAGACACATCAATTACACCAGGATGTATTGTTATTGAGCCTTTTATACTACAATAGTTGGTTCATTTGATATATTTAAGTGATTAAATCATTCAACTTCACCATATTTATATATTATAATGATTAAATTATCCAATCTCAAAATATTTATATGATGAGTTGATGAAATCACTCATGATTACCATATTATATATATGCACACCTGAATTATGTGATTGAGATATAATGATATCAATTTATATGTCACAACTCATCCTTGTACCAGATTAGGGAAATAATACCTTCTAATATCCCTCTTCAAATCTCCAAGGTTTAGATTTGAACCTCTTTTAGCTCTAATGTTTCATAAGGAAGCATATTTATCAATTCAAAGCATCAAGAGACAACATGGTTGCATCAAAAAATAGGTGTACCCCTTCCTTTATCTCTTTCTTTTCAAACATTTCAATTATTTCAAATCTCAGATTACAAGTCATACACTAGAAAAATAAAGCACTATTTTATATTGTAACATGCTCTTGGTTAAAAGTCATACACTAGATAAACACTCAAAGTGGGCTCAAGAGAAATCAAGGTGTGTTTTACACACACATGTACATATTTATTTCTTTTAAACTAGTAATTTCATCTTTATACATTACTAGATTAAAGGGGGGAAAATTTAGATACTAGAAACTAAATATTTACAACATTTTAGTCTTGTAAATTTGAAAAATATCAATCATGTCTCTACCCTTTAGTTCTATAATTCCCCACTATTTAAAGGCTCACATTTACCATCTCACTATGCCTACTTGCTTATCTCTTAGTCTGTTCCATATCATTCTAATGCCATATGTATCTTGTACTGCACAAAAATATTAAAACTTGATAAATATTCTTCATTGTCAATTTTAGATCCATATATATTTTTAATCCTTATGGACACTACTAGCCATAGAGGGGCACTACCACTGATGGTAGTGCATAGATACTTATCTAATGTCTAGTTATCAAAATTCACTCAAATTAAAAAATGATTCAAAACCTATGGGTCCACCTATTTATCTCATTGAACCCTACTATGAGATATTTTCAAAATGTGTGGTATAAATACAAGTATAAGGCATCTCATTCTTCATTTATAAAATACTAAGAAAACACCTACTAAAGCTAAATAAATAAATTATATAACCAAACTATTCTACCCTATTTATCGTTATTTTCATATCAAGCATATGAACAAGTATATCACATGTCTAAAGCATTCAAAGAGTAACCTATGAGTGATATTTGTCAAATTACAAGCTAGATCATTGTATGTATCATCATATAATATATTACACCCTTGTTCACACTTTCCCATACATATGGGAGAACTACATAAATATCAAGCCATTCTTGGAGTATTGTCTATGTAGGCAATGCCCATTAATAAAGGGGTATTTGGGGTAGCTTGACACCATGAGCCCATTAACCATTTTTAGTAGACTCATTCAAAGGATGAGTACGGGTGAAGATCTAGGGTTTGATCAATCAATGAAGAGTAATGACCTATATTCCAAATCTAAATGCATCAGAAGAAGGTGACAAAAAACTCAAAATAACAAAGTTTGTTGCATCCAAATTTAGCCATTTTTCTTTATTAGAGTGGCAAGTCATAGTCAGACACTAACATCAATAGTAGTGTCTAGATTTGATGGTAGTGTTTGTGGCCACATAAGTGCAATTTATAGAATTTGATGACTAATCAAAAATATTGATCTTGCATACTTAACACATAATTCTAGTCCATATCTATCTACACACATTAAACTATCTAAATATCATTATTTCTTATTTATTGAAATATATTTCAATAGTTGTTCTTTACTATTTTTTGCAATCTTAGTTATATAAATTTAGAATATTATTTATTTATGTTTTTTATTAATTGGATTGTTATATATTAGTTTATCACCCTTGTGATCAAACTAATTATATATTCATAACCCTATCTATATACCCACATATATAAAATTTAAGGTTAAACATTAAGATGACCAATACAATCTATTATAGAGTCTGGAAAAATATACTGTATTAGCTAGGTTGATGCAATCAACTAAAATAAATAATTTATATTTATTTGGTTGATATAATTTGGAAAAAAGGTGGTACTAGTGGTGGCTTAGGAAAAATAACTATATCAGCTTGGTCAATGTAGTTGAAAATAAAAAAGAACTATATTGGGTTGGGTGATATAGTCTAGAAACACATAATGGAACTGGGCTAGCCAATACTATTCATAAGTTGATAAATAAAGGTATTGGGCTGGTCAATACAGTTAAACTACCAAATATATATCAGTTTGAATTTTTTTATGAAGTTGAAAAAATAATAACATGAATCTAAAGATAATCAATGAAAAATGGAAATGTGAAGATAAACCAACCAAGTGCAGGACAATATTCACATCAGGTTCACTAGAATGTATGCATGGGTGAATATTAACCTACAACTATCCTATCTCAATAGAATTAAGACTTAGATAAGGATGATCAAATAGAGCACATGATACTTAGTTAGTTCAAGTAATGATCAATGAAATCCATATATATAAAAGAGGGTTGCCTATGTCATAAATGCCAAGAGGAAAGGTCCAAATCCTAAGCCTATGGCACAAGGAAATATATCTTACTATACCTCTATGAAATTAAATTATTTTAAGTAAAAAGTTTAAGTATTTATTAAAGTAAAGAAAACTAATAGAAAGGGGGAAATTTTTAGAATGATCATAATTGGTAAAGTGCCATGGTCAACTAAATGTGGGTCTAGGCAACCCAAAATGGAATATAAAAAGTCTAAGAAATACTATAGCCAAACTAGTATTAGGTGTAGAGAGAACCTTGCCAAAGATACACACACATTAATTCATATAACAACACACAACATCTATCTACTAAGTAAATAAATAAAAAAGTATAGGGTTATAAATAATTCTTAGCTTAAGTGGAGCTTTGAGAGAGATGTTGTGGGTTGAAAGCTTTAAATGGTTGGATAAAGAATCAAGATATCCTCAACTAGGATTATAAATGACTCATTTATTGAGCTCCAAAGACTACAACAAGACAAGCTTCTTCATGACAAGATTTTAAACCAATAACTCCTCCAAATATGACTTAGGGTAGACGTGCAAGTGAAAATAAAGTATATTATTTGATTAGAATGAAATGTGACCTAGATAAATATATACTGATCCAATACCCAAAACTAAATCTAGACTCTAATTCAATGTAATTAAAATATGTTGGTTGACACATAATGGTATTACCTAGGTTGATATAGTATAAATGTTAGGAGACAATCTCAGAACTGTATTGAGCTAGTCAATTTAATACATGAAGATAAAAGGCACTAAATATTGGTATGGGATAGGTTAATGCCATAGGATATAAAGGAAACTATCATAAATGAATAAGATAGGATGGAAGGAGGTAAATGATAAATACAATTTAAAAAAGATGGATTGGTAGTAGGAATGATATAATCATGACATAAATAACATCTCTCACAAAGCAACACAAGCCTACCCACCCATTTATCAGTGCACCCTTTAAGGCATGTACTCAAGGATATTGATTATTGATAAAATAATACAAGAGTAAGTGCCATTAAATGTTAAAGTAAAAAATATTATGTACACAAAAGTCATGTAACTCTAGATAGAGGTAGATAGATCATGGAATTTTAACCTAGTGCCATGGTGGGTATCTACTACCCCTACATAAATAGATAAATGAAAAATATTGTTCCATTCTCAAAAGTGGATCAATGCTCAAAAAATACACTTCATCATTGAAAATGAAAGTTAAAAAAACTTGATTTCTCCTGAAGCAGTTCATAGATTAAAATTTCAATGGATGCCTCACCCACTATATTGGATGATTTAATGCGAGAACCAAAAAATGCATCACTAAACCATGTCAATTGATTCACAACATCAATTCTTTTAAATATACATTCCTTTTATGTCACTCTATTAGAGGTATGTGATGTGTTACCTGGTCAACCATATCTTTACCTTTGACATGCAGTCTATGAGGTAAATCCTATAAATATTATCATAGATATTAATGATAAGAGATACCACATACTAGAATTAATTATTAAAATATCACTCATTAACACCAAACAATGTAACAAACTATTTACTTCTATTAAAAGTTTTGTGTTTTTGATGGTGATATATAAATGCAAGAACATTTGTACAAAACCAATTTATGTTGTAGTTCCTCGAGCAAAAACAATAGAGACCTTAGAGTTGAACCATAAGTTGAAAGAATACAAGGATCTCTTTTAGTCACTAAAAGAAGTGTCTACACACTATGTAGTAAAGCATGTTATTGATTTGATTCTTCAAGTTCCTCTACCTAATGCCTCTTTATATCAAAAATCATATTTGGAGAATGAAGAGATGCAGATCTAAGAAATTTTATATAAAGGACATATCAAGCCCAACTCATTACCTTGTGGCAGACCAATTATGCTTATGCCAAATAAAGATTACACATGGATGTTGTGTATTTATTATCAATCTCTCAAAAAGATCATAATGAATAACCAATATCCTCTTCCAATAATTGAGGACTTACTGGACTAACTCTATGATGTAAAATACTTCATCAATGCTGATCTTAAATTTAGGTAACATTAGATTCTTATTGAACCTATAGATGTCTATAAGATAGCCTTAGAGACCAAAGAGAGTTTTTTTGAATGGTTAGTCATTCAATTTATCCTAAAAAATTATCTAGTGACATTCATGAAGATGCAAAATTACACTCTTAGGTCATCCACTAATTAATTTGTTACAGTCTATTTGTAGACAATATTTTTGAATTACATAGCAACTTAGTCTTGTACACTTGGAAAATACATATCATGGATGTACCTTCAATTTCTCAACCCTTCTTGATGTTGAAAAGATCACATACACTATCTCTCTATGCCAAATTACATATATCTTAGTCTGACCAATGCTATTATGATGACTCAAACCTTACATCATGCTTAAAATGTTATAAACTTGTTTATCCTCTATTTATACAAGTTCTAAACCTCTACCTATTTTCCATCTATTTAGACACTTGTATCCCAATCAAACACCTAGGTTAATGCAAGTGTCCTATCCTAACATAAGTGTCCATTGCCCTAAAGCCATCCAAATTTTAAATGAAAAATATACATATGGTTGACCTAAGTGATTTAATGCAAGATATTATCCAAAAGGATTGGTATAAATACATGATCAATACTCATTCATTCCTCATCTAGAATAGACCTAGAAACTCACAAGGGAAAATACCAAATACATTCAATCAAACATTCAACTGAGAAAATGTTCCCTATTTTATCATATTTCCATATCAATCATAGGTATAATACATCTATAGGTCTAAAGTACCGAAGAAACATCTCATGAGCCATATTTTCCAAGTTACAAGTTAGGTCCCTCTATGTACTTGCTTATCACACATTGCATCTTTATGCACACATAAACCCACACATAGGGGAGAACTACATGTGTCTTAGGCCCTATTCAAAATAGTGGTTATGTAGGTAACACCCACTGATAGAGACATATTTTAGGTTAGCTTGACACTATGAGCCCACTAACCCATTTTTGTCATATCCACTATAAATATGAAGAACTAAGGTTTTACTATTTGACAAGGAGTGATATTCTATGATCCAGATCTAAGTACACCAGATCAAAGGTGATATAGATCCAAAAATATCTTAAGTGGTCACATCTAAATCCATCAAGTATTTTGTACTAGACACCTACATCTAGGTTAGACAAAAGCATAGATGCAACTATCCCAAGTAGATGCAAGTGTCTGAGGTCACATAAGTGTTTAATCTATAATTTATTGATAGTCCTAGATTATACTTATAGTCTGATTCCTTCCTTTTACATATCCAAATCTTTATTAGCATAAAAACCAACTATCTTATTTTCATTATCATTAAAATATATAACATAGCTACACTTTTTATTTTTAACATATCTTAATATTAAATTTATAATATTATTTATCTAAGTTTGAAAATTAATTATGATACTTTAGAGATAGTTTATCACCCTTGTGCCCTAGAGTATCTTTACCCCTTTAACC
The DNA here is from genome assembly GCA_037957365.1 of Torreya grandis. Classification (NCBI taxonomy): domain Eukaryota; kingdom Viridiplantae; phylum Streptophyta; class Pinopsida; order Cupressales; family Taxaceae; genus Torreya; species Torreya grandis. The sequence continues at coordinate 1,711,826 of JARHVA010000893.1, forward strand.
CTAGATTCCCTAATCTAGATTTTAAGGTTTAACATTTGATGAACCTGATCTATATTGATGAAAAAACTTTATCTAATTCGGAGGGGTTTTAGTCAGCTAGGGTTATAGGTTATAGTAATTTTTCATTTCCTTCTTATATTATTTTGCATGTAACCTAGGTGTATCCCTAGATTAGGAGGTATGCTTATTGAACACATTGAAATTCCTCTCCCACCACCTAATATTCTCAAACTAATGAAGGGCCTAATCCGATGTCCATGATGATACAAGTGTTTAACATGAAAAACATACTGATAAAGTTATCATAGAAGAATATTCTAAAAATGAAAATCATGAGTCTAATGAAACCAATGAACATGAACAAATAGATCACAAGCAAGTGCAAGCAATTGCATTGTTTTATGAAAGTATTCATTAAAAATCTTGAATATCTTGATGAAATCCTAAGAACCATATTAAAAATTAAAAAAATTAAAAATCATAGATGAACAAGAAGGTCCATTTATTGATCATGTTATTAGAGCTATCGGTCATACACATGTACCAATAACCCCCACTTAAGCACCTTATTGCTTCATACATCTAGTGGGGGAACATGATATGTATTCACATATTTTTTCACTAAAACTAATATTACCACATATTTCATGGGAAACCTTAGTAATTCAACCCAATTTATGGTTTCAATGCTTATATCTACCCAACCTATGGGTACACCTCCTTTGGTGACTTCTCAAATATCCAACCTTAAAGACCAAGAGGTGCAAGATATTACTAAAACTATAAAACTTTTTCAATCTAAGGTTATAAATAGTGAATGAAATTATATGAAATCACCTTATGCTATTGATTTTCAAGAGGTGTTAAATAATTATCTTATACCAAAAATATCTTTGCACCCTATTACCAACGAGTTTTATTGCACCTAAATTCACATTTTATGATGGCAAGGGTGATCCTGAATAACATCTTTGATATTTCTATGCAACATGCCTTGATTATGCCTCTAATGAAAATAATTTTGACCAAATTATTTCCAAGGAGCTTAAAAGACTATGATTTAAGGTGATTCTATGATTTACCAATCCAATCTGTAAATGCATTCAAACTTATTATATACTAATTTTTGGCACACTTCTCTATCAATATCACTAAAAACATTTCCTATTTCCAAATTGTAAAAAAATAAGGAACTAATGAACCTATCAATGAACATGTCTTAAGGTACAAGACAAAGTTAAAATGACCAATCCAATGGTGAATAAAGAGTGGTAAGACAATTAATGCAAAGTTTTCTTGACCCATTATATGACTCAATTGTTTTCAAAAAATTCAAATCTTTTGATGACTTATGCTGCATTATTCATGATCATGAAATGAAACTTTTCTCATTAAAAAAAATTTAAGTATGTAGTAAACACACCAACCACATCTATATCGAATACTAAGTTTACTATCTATTAGATAATTAACCTTAATTTTGGGTCCTTCCTATAGGTTTCTAGGTTTATCATAAGTCCTAGTTATGTATGTATTTATTATATTTATAAATAATTTTTATTCCTATCTTTTGAGGTGTCACTCACCTTCCTAATACACTTGTTGGATTTAGATTTACTTGCATGTAACTCTCCCTCTCCCACTCGGCACACACTTCCTTCCGATCTCTAAGGGAGTAGGTCATAAGTGGCATACACAAAAGAGGTTTATAAGGTAATCATGGGATTCCTTGTAACTATAATTCATTTCTTTTTGATCTATAAAAGATACTTCCTCTCCTCATTCCTCATACTACTATCTCACAACTTTCTTGTTGTTCTAGTCTTGCTCTTACATCCTTGTGATGTTCTTTAGTCTAAATCCATTATCTCTCTCATAGATTATTCATGCTATTGTAATTGGAGTTTATTATTTATAAGATTCTAATATATTGTGGGTTCTTTTACCATTTGACAGTTTCCCCACTTATCAAATCTCTTATCTCATTTGTGGTTTTCTCTCCATTGAGGTAATCTTATTCATTTTCATACTCTTTTAGTTTTGCTTTCAATGTTTATTAATCCTTCTTGGAATAAATCTTAATACAGTATTAGAGCCATAGTTTTTAATGTTGAATTATGAGTATTTGTGCATGTTCATGGATGAAAATGATGCAATTCATTTTTTCTAATAATTCATTGGCCTTGGCATTTTTAATCTATTTTTACATGTTAAAATACATTTTTATTTTATTTTTTGTTTTTCTCACAACTTTTAAGCATATAATCAAATTTTAAATGCATATAAATTGTTTTTTAAAATATCATATGCTATCAATAAATATTTTTAAATCCATATTTTTAGATTTTTTTCAAAAAATTCATCACATTACAAAATCATCATATTAAACTGACTATATATTTTAATTAGCATATTAGTTTGCATTGAAATTTAAAGGGTTTATTCATCTTATATTTTAGATATAGAGGTCAAAATTTTACAAAAACATAGATCATGGTTTTGGATAAATCATCAAAACCATGACTACATTTTTCATAAAAATGTTAAAAAAAAAAAAAAAAAAAACATTTCATTCTCAGTTTATGTATTACCTAGTGTGCTTCCTTGGAATTTTATTTGCATTTTTCATCTCTATGCCTTTTTATTATCTTAAATTATGGTCTCTTAAAATATTTATCATATTATTATTTACAATGATCATTCCCTCTGGTTCTGCTAGTGCACCTTATTTCATCTCTTTACATGTGCTTTTTTACGCCATCCTCAGATTTTTATTTTCTACATAGGTTCCTTTATATCTCATTATCTATCTCTATTATACACTCAACTCCCTATGCCTTCACCTTGTTGTGTTGTTATTCCAAGAATTTTACTTACCTTAGTTTTTAATTTTTTGAACAATTAATCATTGTTATAATTGGGTTTTTTTTAGCATGGCATTTTGATAAGTATAAATGCAGTTTCATTATTTTTTAAAACATTTTATTCATTTACGTCAAATTAGTAATGTTTTATTCTTAGCTTGGATTTATCTGAGTGTTTTTTTTTAAATCAATAAAAACACAAATCAAAACTAATAGGTTTCATTATGCTTTGTTTTTAATTTTTCATACAACATTCTTTTTTAAACACTTGGGTGAGTTGACCTTTTGAATTTGTGTATGCTCATGAATTTAAATTCTTAAGTGACATTTTACCATTTCTCATGATAGAGAGACCAATTATGTTTTACCATTCTTCATACTAAATATCTTTTCAATTTGTTTCATCTTTTAGTAAAACTTGGAGTGAATTAAAAAATCATTTTTTTGACAAGTGAAACAAGTGTGTGGTAATGTATTTTCATAACTAGATTGCCTAATTAAAGATCATTGTGATTGAAAATCAAACTAATGACATTTTATTTAAAAAAAACAAAAAATCAAAGGAACTTTGGTGTATGTGTTAAATTATCTAGAAATATTTTTCTTTTCCTTTCATAGCCTTTGATAAAAAGATTAATTTAGTTTATGTTTAAGTTTTTCAACTCAAAACAAAGGGATTTTGCATACAACAAAAACACTAAATATTTACTTTTGGTTTTATGCGTTTCTCATGTTCATGAGATTTTTTAAAATATAAGCATTTAAATGCAATTTATGTTTATATATATATATATATATATATATATATATATATATATATATATATATATATATATATATATATATATATATATATATATATACTTGATTCAACTTTAGCATTTAAAATGTTTTTTATCATTCAACTTTAACATTTAAAATGTTTTTTATCATTCGCTTTTAATTAATGGATTTATATCATTTGTAAAGTGAAAATTATATTTTTATGCTATGACATTTAAATTAGTTTCTTGAATTTAAGAACTTTATGCAAAATATTGATTTCAAAAATGAAGAAATTATTGCTCTCAAACATGAAATTAAATGTCAAAATGATATAATTTCTACCTTTCATAGTTCTATTATTACACTTCACAATACTTTTCAAACTCAAATGACAACTATGCAATCTTCTATTGATGCTTTAAATGTTAAATTTTCAAATTTTACTAATGTTAATAGATTTAATAATGATGAATCTCATTGTGATTTTGAACAAACTAAAATTCATGTGCACACTCCTACCAACCCCGACTTAAAAATCATATACAATATGGGTTATTTGGGTGTTGTATTTGGTAAGTGTAAAAATTGTATTCTTGAACCTATTTTACCTATTTGTAATGAAAATTATAAATGGCTTGGTTTTATTGATTCACTTACTTCGAATATAAATTCAAAATTTTATCATCCTTCACATAAAAAGACTTATAATGTAATTTCTTTTGATTATAATACTTTTAATGCTCATGATTTGGTTAAAAATGATAAAACTTGTACATATTGTAGAAAACATGAGCATCACATAGTTAAATGTTAGAAATTGCATGCATACAAATTTTATGGTAAATTCACGTATGACACTTTGCATTGTTGGAAAATGATTAAATTTCCTACCTTTAAGGGTAAAACTATTTGGATTCCTAAAAATGATGGATCTTATAGAGAATTTGATATGTCTTCTTGTAAAAATTATTCTAATGCTTCATGTAGAATATCTTTTAAAAGTGACTCATCTTCGTTGTCTCTATTTTTATTAACTCAAATCTTTTTTGGCATTTCTTGTTTTTTGTTGCATAAGATATATGCTTTGATTATTTTGAATAACTTTTTTGAATGTAGCTTTACACACCTTGTGATGGAAGTTGTCTTTGATCTTAGTGCCTTTTTATACATCTAATTTTCTTACATTATGTATGTAGATCATTTTTTTGGCATATTGCTTACTTAAATTGAAAGATTGGTGTTAGCTTGTTTTTTTCCAGGGTTTCATAGATCACTTCTTATTTTATTGGTCTTTGTTCCATTATGGATTGACCACATTGTTCAAAGAGGATTCTTGGAGATTCTTGGTGATCACACTTTCTTCCTTGCAAATTTTTGAGGCACATTCTCTTCTTTATTCTCTAAACACTTTTGTAATTTCTCTTAAATGAAGTTTTTATTAAGAGGGAATATTATGGAATTTTAACTCCCTTTTTATTTGTAAAAGGTTTTCTCCACTTTAGTAGCTCCAAATTAAGCTTAAGGGAGAGTGTTAGAGAATTAACTTTAATTTTGGGTCCTTCCTATAGATTTATAAGTTTATCTTAAGTCTTAATTATGTGTGTATTTATTGTATTTATAAATATACTTTATTCCTATCTTTTGAGGTGTCACTCACCTCCTTAATCCACTTGTTGGATTTAAAATCACTTACATGTAACTCTTCCTCCCCCACTTGGCACACACTTCCCTCCAATTTATAAGGAAATAGGTCACAAGTGAGACACACAAAGGAGGCTTTTAAGGTAATCATGTTATTCTTTGTAACTCTTACTCTTTTCTTCTTGATTTATAAAATAACCTTCATCTGCTCATTCCTCACACTACTCTCTCATAAATATCTTATCGTTCTAGTTTTGATCTTGCATCCTTGTGATGCTCTTTGGTCTAAATAAATTCTCTCTCTCTCTCTCTCTCTCTCTCTCTCTCTCAAAGATTATTCATGATATTATATTTGGAGTTCATTGTTTACAAACTTCTAATACATTATGGGATTTTTTCATCATTTGACAGTTTTCCCCACTTATCAAATCTCTTATCTCATTTGTGGTTTACTCTTCATTGAGGTAATCTTGTTCATTTTTTCACTCCTTTGGTTTTGATTTAAATGTTTATTAATCATTCTTGGACTAAATCCTAATAATATAAAACCAAGTTACAAGGTAACCTTCCTAAACCTAAAAAATAAATAACTACCACAGTTAGTATGGTGTCACAACAACCTAATTGACTTGTCTCATCTAATATACAAAGGAGAAAATATAAATTCTTATTTGAGTCTCTTTATTCATTAATGCTATGGCTTGTAGAGTGTCATCTCATATCTTTACCTCATCCTATAGAAGTTGATATGCATATTCCTCTACCTAAAGGGTATGATGTGAATGTTTATTATGACTATCACCAAGGCTCAGGGCATTTTACAAACTGATGTTTTACATTGAAGCATAAGATAAAAGACCTCATAGATGAATAAAATATTAAATTTGATGATCCTCTAAAGGAATCAATTTCATAACTTGGTGATCCCTTGAAACACAAAATATTTAATAATCCTTTGTAAGACCATTCTAATAAAGATCTAGAGGTACAAATGACATATAATACACATCCTCCTCCATCATAGTATGGGCACCCATTGGATGGGTTTATTGGTACTTATACACAATATAGACCTCATATGGTTAATAGACCCTCTATTACTTTCGATCATAGTGAAATTGTGGATGACAATGTCAATATTCATTCTTTATTCATTTGAGCATATCTTGATCACCAAACTATACATAATGTTATGATTAATAATGGTGCAAGAGAGAAAATTTGTGCCATGATATTACTTATGCATCTGGGTTATATAAATAATAATTTACATACTTCAACCATATCAGTTAGAGTATTTGATGGGACCTCACAATAGGTTTTTGGTGAGATTGACTTACCTTTATAGATGGGTCCTACACATTTGGTTATTATGTTCTCAAGTATACCTTACATAGGTGTCTTTTATATGTTATTGAGATAACCTTATATACATACACTTTGATAAGTACCTTCTACTGTGCATGGGTGTGTTAAATACATTCATGTCAATGGGGTAATTACAGTTTCTAGAATTCCATAAGAACATCCACTTGAATAAGAAAAAAATATATCCAAGAAGTTAGTTATCAAACCTACTAAAGTTAATCTTCCATAAAATGGTAAACAATAGGAAATCCCCTTCCCTAGGTGGCCAATACTTGAAATACCATTACATCATAGATTCATAGTGGGTTCCACAAAATCCTCAACTATTACACACCATATTCAGATATCTAGAACACCCAAACATATTCCTAATACTGTTATTCCAAAGAAACCACATTGCACTCAACTATGGGTTCCACAAACTCCCATCCATTTTATTATTTCTTCATGACCAAAAATTCATATTATACATCTATAGAGCATCACATATACTATAATGATAAATAGTTCACTTATACATGCTCCTTAGCACTACCACCAGTTTATTACACTAGGTTCCCAATGGGGAGATACCTATGAAAATCCATTAGATGAGTTCATAGGACAATCCTTTCATAAAAAATATACATAAAAAATAAATAAATCTATAAAAATTCAAAATTCAAAACTATTTTTAGCATTTACATGTTCTATTAGCTCTTTGGCATATATGTTGTTAGTTTCATGTTAGTGGATAAGATATCATTTGTTTATATATATGCATGTGTTTCACACACCTTTTGAGTGTGATATAGGCATACATAGATACATGATCTTTACATTTTTGGATGTTGATCCTTACATCTACTCATGACATGTGGATATTGAGAGCATCTACTTATTTAATCATGATACAACTAGGTTATACCATTCTATGATAATTTTACATCATCATATTTGAGATTATATATTTACACATGCCTTTATCGATTTTTATATATTTTATAGTGTACTTGATATGGTATTTATTTAACATTTTTTATTAACACATATATCCAAGGACTAGTATGATATGCTTATGCTAGTTTCTTATTATCTATGATTTCTTTTTTTTACACTTTTTAAAGTGTGTTCCTTCCTTGTTATTAACATGTACTATATTACTTGTTTGATTATTTGAATATGTTCCATTGATTTTGGCCCACTGCTTATGTTTGCCTATTATGACATTTACATATGTCATGATTTGTTGTATGTTAACATTTGATTATGTCATTCCTTGCTTTGGTATATTTGACTAAGTCATGTCCCTTATATTGTGTGGTATTTGAACATGCCCCTTATTTGAGGTATCCTTGGACCATCCTATTTTAATTTGATTTTGAGTGATCTTATGTATGTGCTTGATTGCTTGTTAAGCTTATATTGTTACTATCTAGAAATTACCATGATCTATATCATGTATCTTAAGAATTGATGTGATCACATTTTGCATACTAAAATGATCTATATATCTAGACATGTTTATCCTATATGATACATGATACACTCAAAATTTACATGGTTATCTTATCCTTTTGAGGTCAAGTAACTACCAGTTTTTACTTCCCATCACCTCAAAAGGGGGGATATTAATGGGGGAATATCATAGAGACATAGATTCTACATTTTTCTTAGTTCAAGTGGAGGAATGTTTTGGAAAAATCTTCTCCACACTCATATAATTCTTAGTTTTAGATATATAGTGGGGGCATGTTGTGGAAACATATTCTCCACACTTACACTAATTTTTAATTTCAGATATACAGTGGGGGCATGTTTTAGAAATAAGTTTTCCACACTTTAACCAATTTTCATATTTATATTATAGTGGGGGCATGTTTTTGGAAACATGTTTTCCACACTTATACAGTTTTCAAAATGGCCAAAATTCACAGTTATATGATTCAGATACAGAGTTGTGGTAGAATTCTATACATTTGTAACATTGTTATAACCAAGTTTCAACATGAAACATACATAAGGTGAATATTATATGCAAAAGGTAACCTAAATTATAAAATCAAATTATATTTTAGATTTCAAACACTTCTATGGACTTTAACTCACTAGGTTGTACTATTATATATTGTATTACGCTAATCTACTACAATAATAAATTCACTTTTTAGTATGATTGAGGTGATTAAATCACTAAATATTTACAAGTTTATGGGTTATAATTTATTACATCATCTAAACTCACTATATTTATAGTGTGATTTGAATTGGTTCACTCATGTTCACTAGGTTATAAGTATGATTAGGTTATATGGTTGAGCTAATCTCAACTACCAGGTGGTAATTCGAAAATTTTCCAAAGTTGGGGGCATGTCTCCTCAAATATTTATATATATGCATTTTATATATTTATATTTATCATAATATCTACTCTAATGGTTTGTAATGATACATATTTCATCTTTTCAAATCAAATTGTTAAAAGGGCAAGGCAGTTACATCAATACACATGTGAACTCATAAACCTTGCTCTTTTTAAATTTTAATCATTTCATGCTTTCAATGTTATATTACATGCACTAATTATAAACTATAACATGATCTTGGTTGCATGTTAATCATTAAAAAATCACTCAAGTTGGACTCACGCAAAGGTAAGGTGTGTTATACACACCTAGGTACATATTTATTTTCATTTTAACTAGAAATTTTATTATTAGATTAAAGGGGGTACTGTAGGAACTATTTTTGAATTATATAACACTTAAATATTATACATTTGGGAAATACATATCATGGATGTAACTTCAGATTATAGACCCTTCTCACTGCTGAAAGGCTTGTATACACTATTTCTTTATGCCAAATTGATTATCTCTTAGTCTAACCAATGTTTTCCTAATGACTCAGGCCTTATATCATGCTTAGAATGTTATAAAATTAATTATCATGTATTTATATAAGTTCTAGATCTATGCCTATTTTCCAACTATCTAAACACTTGTATCTAAGTCAAGCACCTATGTTGATGCAAATGTCCTATCCTGACGTAAGTGTCTAGTGCCCTAAAGTCATCCAATTTAAAAATGAAACATATAACTATGGTTAGCTTAAGTGATTTAATGTGAGATATTCTACAAAAGGATTAGTATAAATACATGATCAATCCTCATTCATTCCTTACCTATCACAAACCTATCATCTCACACGGCCAAATACCAAAAGCATTCAATCAAATATTAAAATGAGAAAAGCTTCCTTATTTTATCTTAGTTCCATATCAATCTTAGGGAAAAAACATCTACAATCTAAAGTATTGAAGGATCATCCCATGAGCCATATTTGCCAAGTTATAAGCTAGATTTCTCTTTGTACTTGCTTATCACACATTATATCTTTATGCACACACAAGGCCACATGCAGGGGAGAAATACATGAATTTAAGGCCCTCTTCAAAGTAGTGGATATGTAGGTGTTGGTAGAATAATTAAAATTTTAAAGTTGCATAGGATATCTATCTGATATTCATGTATTATGTACTTATTTTATCATGTATAAGTCTATTTTGTCCTATCTTCATGACTTGTAATAGGTTATAATATGAATAGACTCCACTTTTGGCACCAAGTATGAGAAGAAGATGAAAATTCATAGACTGTAAATGTCTATATATACTTTTGTTTATAAGAATAAAAGATTTTCACTTTTGAAGAGATCAATATAGATTTATCTGGTTATGGTTACCTGTGTGATTTCTTACTATGTTAATTTCATGCATTCTTATGTATAATGTTTGGTTAATTTCTATCTGATTTAATCTAAATGATTTATTTTTGTTTATGAAACCTTGGTTGTTCTTAATTCCTAAATAACATAAGATAATGAATACTTCCTATGTTCATGTTATCAAAACTTCTATATGAACTCAATACACTATTCTACACACTCAAATTTGATCATGTCTATCCTCATCCTTAGCATGCTATAATGCTTTAGGAACCTCTAATAATAATGGTGTGGTGAGCATGGAACACTCCTTTTTTGAATAAAATTATACTAATATAGTTACTAAGGCAGACAAATATTAAGACATGGTTATACTAAAGGATATGTAATTTTGCAAAAGAATAAAAAAGGATTAGTCTTACCATATAGGAAATCATTCAAGAGCATATTCATGGAAAGATTTACATATTTTTTTTGGTTTAATTTTCTTGAATTGCTAGCTAACTATTTAACTTGATTGGAATATTATTTTTTTAACCCAAGAACGAAAGAAATTATACTATGGACTAAAAAAAAGATAGATTAATTGCAAAAATTGGAAACTAACTAGATAAGAATAATAGGTCATTGGGTTACTACTATAGTAGACAAATATATAACTGAGTTTGAAGTATAAGGATACATATATTTCAAAGCTATGAAGGACTTATTTGTTAGAGAAATTTGAGGGAATTTTTTATAGTGATTAATTATCCTTGTGAAGATTTTTCTTGTGGACAAGGCCATGGTGCCTACTCCAACAAATATGGAGTAGTCACCTTGGGCATATGGGGGTATATGCAACATAAAAGTGAATGATGATTAGATGAGAGGATAAGGCTTAAACTTGAATCCATAATGGATACATGAGGGAAGAAAATTTAGAAGAAAAGTCTAGATTTAGAATGTGAGCTACAATAATAGAATAGATGGAGTAAATAGAAGAATACCTAGGTAGCTATGAGTAGAGTTAAGAGTAGCAGTAAGATAGATGATGAATGAGTAGGAAGATGTGATGAGTGAGATAAAAGAGACAAATAAAAAAATATGTGATGAAAGAAGAAGATGAATTCTAGTAGAAAGAAAGAAGTGACAAAGAATGAGAGGAAGAAGAAATGTTTGAAGAATAAGGTGAGAATAGTGTAGAAGTAGAATAGTTAGATGATAGATGTAGTGTGCAACTATAAGAATGGGTATTATTATTAGAAGGACATGAAGTATTACACAAAGAAATAGAATAAATTCATAGAGTAATTTTAGGTTCGAGTTTATAAGTTGTAAGAAAGAATCATTCACTAGAAGAGCACATGTTGTTGCAACCCGATTTCTTATATTCTAGTAGAAATTTTAAACCAATAGGATAAGAATATATCAGTTGGGAAGGTATATTTTTAGAAAAATTACATCATTGGGGTATTTAAATTGAAACAACATCAATTTAAAAGTATTTTAAGGCCATAGGATTTGTTAAAACCAAGTAGAGAAAATAAGGAAACACAGAAAAATAGAGTGCATAGGTTGACCCTCCTAGTGCACAAATAAATCTTTGTAGTATGCAATTAGGATCACACAAAATGTAGTTACCTATTTTAAAAATTACCTAATAGATTCCCTTGACACCAATTTACATAATGGGTACTGTAGGAGCATTTATAAATCTAGCTACATATGATGGGCTACAGACCCTGAATAATACTTACTAACATGCAAAATGAGATAACAACTAAGGGCATTACTGATGAAGCTATGAAAAAGTGTGAATTAATAGGGGAAATAAATGGAAAAGTGATTGAGTTTATATATCATAGATAAATTGCATAGATAAGTCTACAATAGGTTAATGAATGACTTATTGAGTTTAAAATAAAGAAATGTACAAGTCAAATTATTCAAGACTTGAAGGATATTAGATAGAAGTTAGGAGAATCATTCTGTGACTATGATTATAGGTTTTTTGATGTTATGAATAAGGTGGAATTTGCATTGGTAGAAAAAGATAAAACTATATGGTTTTTCGAAAGACTGCATTCTAAAATTAGATTTATTATAGTGTAGACTCAATATTCTACTAAATTAGATGTTAGAGCTATTGCCTTGTGAGTGGAGCAAATTGAAGACTATGGGGAAGATCTCATCATGGGTTCTAGGATTGAAAGTATATTTCATCTTTTATGAAGAGAATGAAACAATATCATGAGACAAATAAGCCTAAGATAAATCTATGGTGCATGGAGTGTGGGAAAGAAGGATATGATAGGAATTATTGTCTTAAGATCAAAATAGAGTTCTATGAAATATGTAGAGTGGTAAGGCATGGAAAAACACAATGCCATCTCTTGTAATAGTACATTAAAAATAAAAAAATTATATTATAATTTTTGTAAGTTGCATAATCATGATGAAAATAACTATAGGGATTTGTAGGAGATTAAAGAAGACATTACAAAGAATCTATTCACCATAACTGCACAAAAAGTGTCCTTGACAAAGTAGATGATTCCAATCTTAGAGGTAGATAAAGGTTATGTGACCTAAATAGGTCTGTAATGGATTACTAATTTGCCTTAGTACCATCTTTAAGGTCTGGCTGATTGGACCCCTCATTCACTGAGTTGGATACCACCATCACCATAATACCAATACATAACACCTTGGAATCCAACAATGACGTAGAAGTAGAAAACTAGTTGGACCCCATCAGTTGCACAATAAAAATCTAGAATTGGAGATAATACCCAACAATATTAGCATTGGAATACAATGTAGCAATAGGGAGGGTATAGAGGAGGTTATCAATCAAACAAAGGAGGATCTAGGGGTAGATACAAAGGAGGTTACGAAGGTGGTAAAACAAATAATTATCAATGCCCTCCTTTTCAATGTTATTTATGTGGATAGTATAATCATGTGTAATTTAATTTCCCCTTGAATCCTCAAATATAGTCTTATTGTGCATATTATAGAGTATATGACCAACATAAAATAAAATACTATCCTATCTTAGAAAAGCAAAGAAAGGAAAAAGCCATTAGGAATGTTAACATGGTAAAAGTGTAGCCTAAGGAGGATCCATTCTTGAATGCTGTTACAAGACACCAACATGAAGAAAGAGGATTTACTCCTCTTAAAATGCCTAAGGATTAGGAAATCTAGAAAATAAAATAGGACAAATACCCAGGCCCAACTATATAAAAGGGTTTTATGTATGAAGTTGCATAGATGTTTAAAAATATTTAACACCAAGATAATACTAAAGGAGTTGATGCAATAATGCCCAAATGTATGGTTAGATCATGTAAATTATGTATCAAGATGGAGTTTTTATTGCATTGATAGATTTACTAAAGCTTTTAAGTACACTACATAATGAAGACATCTATCAAAACATCACAAACTTGTTAAATAATTTACTAGAGTGTGCACAGTGAGGGAAATATAAGACATAAAAGCTTGTTTGGTATGTAAAAATAAAGAAGCCATGGGATTTAGATACATGAATTGACATTTAATGTTATAGGATATGAAATTCTAAATGTTATTTTTGATTTTGACAACATGGTTAACATTATTCTTAGGTCTACATTGGAGGCTATTGGATGACTAGTTCTAATTTATAGCCTAATCACTTTGAGCTTAGAAAATGATAGAAGAGTTGAAACCATTGGAAGATTAGAATATTTTGAGATAAAACTTATATAATTGAGCTTGTGATATGACTTTGAAGTCATCGATATGAAGATAGTAACAATGTATTACCCTATGTTGATTGGCAAGAAATAGGCATATGATGGTCAAATGACTATTAATAATTTATAAAATCAACTAGAGGTGCATAAAGGAGATAAGATTATCATCATTAATCTATATAAGGCACACAAACCCTACATCATTCTATCTAAACCATACTCTCCTTATGTTGTGTAAGAGACTAGTTGGATGAAGGTTAACTCTAAAGAGAACCCAAAATCTCTATGCACAGTCAAGTGTAGCTTCTTATATACACATAATAAACCTTAGGTATAATATTTACTAACTTAATAGTTAAAGTCATTTGAACAATGGAATTCTAAACTAGTAGTTACTCAGTCCTTGGTACCCATAGTTGTTATAGAGGATTATGCGTTTAATATTGTTAAATCCCCTACTCATTTAAAAGTTGATTTTATCTATCAAGCATATGATTATATGTAGGAATATATAGATCTAACTAGAGAAGGAACTTTACCTTGGGAAATAGCTTCATTTGTTAGTGGAGACTTAGATGCATATCTATTCAACTAGGCTTGGGGTGATCATGAACTCCACCCTTTGAGAATTGTCTTTGCACATGAGAGACAACTTACTATATACTATATGACTGAGGATATAAATCAATTCATTCTATGTCTATAAGTCTACATACCTACCATTAGTCATTGGGTTAGTGCCTTGAATTATGTTATGAAGGGAGTTGTAGTGACATGGTGGGTAATGCATATAAATGATCAGCTTGATTGAGATGATGCATACAAACTCATGATTAGCAGATTCCATCTATCATAGATCATTAGAAATAATTAACATTTATTCTAAGAAGGTGAGTGCCCTAAAATACATATTCATAAATGCATTGAAGTCTAGACTGAAGAATGTGTGGGACTAAAGTACTAGGTTCACATCTTTCATTACACACTGGCTCCTTTACCATCATCATGGTATATGCATAAAAAATGTAGGAGGGAGATAACGCATTGGGTGTAGGTGCAAAGAAACTTCATACAGATGTCTATTTTTGAAGATGATAACACTCTAGTTCAAAATATACTACTAAAAATAAAAAAATTCCTATGTCATGGGTGCGTAGAATATTTAAGCACCATGATGGAATCCACTATGTATAAGAATGTAGCTTATGATCTAAATATAGAGTTATAAAGATAAAAAGATGCCAAGAAGGAAGATTAATCCCTTATGTGCCCATGTCACCAAATATAAGATGAAGAGGAGGAAATTAAATATTTAGATACTAATGGTGATATCAACCTAACTAATTTGTTTGAACCTAAACGACTACTATAACTAGTAAAAGACCTAGTCATAGAACCTACTAAAGAGGACAAGCTACACAACATACAAATTCTAGAATAGGAAGGGCAAAAAATGCTACAAGAATCTATTGATAAGGAAAAGTGTAAAAGGTAGGTAAGAAATATGCATATGATAGTCAAATGACTATCAATAATTTATAAAATCAATTAGAGGTGCATAAAGGAGATAAGATTATCATCATTCATCTGAATAAGGCACACAAACCCTACATCATTCTAGCTAAACCATACTCTCCTTATGTTGTGTAAGAGGCTAGTTGGATGAAGGTTAATGCTAAAGAGAGCCCAAAATCTCTATGCACAGTCAAGTGCAGCTTCTTGTATACACATAATAAACCTTAGCTATAATATTTACTAACTTAATAGTTAAAGTCATTTGAACAATGAAATTCTAAACTAGTAGTTACTCAGTCCTTGGTACCCCTAGTTGTTATAGAGGATTATGCATCTATTACTGTTAAATCCCCTACTCATTCAAAAGTTAAATCTATCTATAAAGCATATGATCATATGCAGGACTATATAGAGCCAACTAGAGAAGGAACTTTACCTTGGGAAATAGCTTCATTTTTCAGTGGAGACTTAGATGCATATCTATTCAACTGGGCTCAGGGTGATCATAAACTCCACCCTATGAGAATTGTCTTTACACATGAGAGACAAATTACTATATACTATATGACTGAAGATATAAATCAATTCATTCTATGCTTATAAGTCTATATACCTACCATTAGTTAGTAGGTTAGTGCCTTGAATTATGCTATGAAGGGAGTTGTAGTGACATGGTGGGCAATTCATATAAATGATCAGCTTGATTGAGATGATGCATAAAAATTCATGATTAGTAGATTACAACTATCATAGATCATCATAAGTAATTAACATTTCTTCTAAGAAGGTGAGTGCCCTAAAATACATATTCATAAATGCATTGAAGTCTAGACTAAAGAATGTGTGGCACTAAAGTACTAGGTTCACATCTTTCATTACACACTGGCTCCTTTACCATCATCATGGTAAATGCATCAAAAATGTAGGAGGGAGACAAAGCATTGGGTGTAGGTGCATATATAATTCATATAGATGTCTCTTTTTGAAGATGAGAATACTCTAGTTCAAAATATACTACTAAAAATCAAAAATTTCCTATGTCATGGGTGCGTAGAATATTTAAGCACCATGATAGAATCCACTATGTATAAGAATGTAGCTTATGATCTAAATATAGAATTACAAAGATAAAAAGATGCCAAGAAGGAAGATCAATCCCTTATGTAGCTGTGTCACCAAATACAAGATGAAGAGGAGGAAATTAAATATTTAGATACTAATGGTGATATCAACCTAACTAATTTGTTTAAACCTGAATAACTATTATAACTAGTAAAAGACCCAGTCATAGAACCTACTAAAGAGGACAAGCTACACAACATACAAATTCTAGAATAAGAAGGGCAAAAAATGCTACAAGAATCTATTGCTAAGGAAAAGTGTAAAAAATAGGCAATAAATCTGCATATGATGGTCAAATGACTATCAATACTATATAAAATCAATACTATATAAAATCTGTATACTATAGGTGCATAGGGGAGATAATATTATAATCATTCATTTGAATAAGGCACACAAACCCTACATCATTCTGGCTAAACCATACTCTCCTTATGTTATGTAAGAGACTAGTTAGATGAAGGTTAACTCTAAAGAGAACCCAAAAGCTCTATGCACAGTCAAGTGTAGCTTCTTGTACACACATAATAATAAACCTTAGCTATAATATTTACTCACTTAATAGTTGAAGTCATTTGAATAATGGAATTATAAACTAGTAGTTAATCAGTCCTTGGTACCCCTAATTGTTATAGAGGATTATGCATCCATTACTGTTAAATCCCCTACTCATTCAAAAGTTGATTTTATCTATCAAGCATATGATCATATGCAAGACTATATAGAGCCAAATAGAGAAGGAACTTTACCATGGGAAATAGATTCATTTGTTAGTGGAGACTTAGATGCATATCTAATCAACTGGGCTTGGGGTGATCATGAACTCCACCCTATGAGAATTGTCTTTGCACATGAGAGACAACTTACTATATACTATATGACTGAGGATATAAATCAATTCATTCTATGCCTATAAGTATATATACCTACCATTAGTTAGTGGATCAGTGCCTTGAATTATGCTCTGAAGGGAGTTGTAGTGACATGGTGGGCAATTCATATAAATGATCAAGTCAATTGAGATGATGCATACAGAATCATGATTAACAGATTCCAAATACCATAGATCATTAAAAGTAATTAACATTTATTATAAGAAGGTGAGTTCCCTAAAACCCATATTCATAAATGCATTGAAGTCTAGATTGAAGAATGTGTGGCACTGAATTACTAGGTTCACATCTTTCATTACACACTAGCTCCTTTACCATCATCATGGTATATGCATCAAAAATGTAGGAGGGAGAAAAATCATTGGGTATAGGTGTGAAGAGACTTCATACAAATGTCTATTTTTGAAGATGAGAACCCTCTATTTCATAATGTACTAATAAAAATAAAAATTTCCTATGTCATGGGTGCGTAAAAGATTTAAGCACCATGATGGAATCCAATATGTAGAAGAATGTAACTTATGATCTAAATATAGAATTACAAAGATAAAAAGATGCCGAGAAGGAAGATAAATCCCTTATGCAGCTTTGTCACCAAATACAAGATGAAGAAGAGGAAATTAAATATTTAGATACTAAAGGTGATATCAACTAAACTAATTTGTTTGAACCTAAATGACTACTATAACTAGTAAATGACCTAGTTGTAGAACCTATTGAAGAGGATAGGATGTGCAACATAAAAATTCTAGAATAGGAAGGGAAAAAAATGCTACAAGAATATATTGCTAAGGAAAAGTGTAAGATTTACCAACAACCTATTAAAAATCATGTGGAAAACATTGTAAGTGAGGAGATTCCTAAATTGGCACATATAGGTGATTATTGAACCGAATTTGAAGTTTCAAAAGCTATAAAACTCCTATGAGATTATTAAGACGTGTTTTTCACTAAATTTTAAGAGGTCAAAGGAGTCAATCCATCCCTAGGTAAAATTCATATCAAACTCAAGGAGTGTGTATGACCCATAAAGAAATGATCATACAAGTTGAATCCAAACATGAAGTTGAAAGTGAATACTGAACTTAATAGATGTTAGTATCTTACAAGTACAATTGATTACTTTTGTGTAAGCAACTAAACATGGAATTAAACCCGAATAACAAGTAACTAGAAATTAGAATCAACAAAGAATAAGAGATACAAGAAACAATGAAAACTTGTATTAAACTCTTCTAGAAGGAAATACAATTGAAGAAATCACACTTTCTTCCACACCTCTCAGATGTACAGATCTCTTTCCCTCAAGAGTTCTCTCTCACAATTACAAACACAATTCAGCTACTTGAATTGATTCACCCTTTTTCTCATACTTATTACACAAGCTATGAAGATCTATCCGTATTATATATAATTAGGGATCATGAGCTATGCATTCTCCACCGTTAGATACACCTCTTAATCAAAGGTTCAAATCAGTCCTGCCAAAAATAGAAACGTGGACTCAACACTAACAGTTAAACTTATCATGCAAACAATCTGTTCTACCTCAAAAATAGACTTCTAGAATGCACAGGTGATCGATGTCGGTCCCTGTCTGCCTGCATATGACTGACATCGGTAGCCTCCAGTTGATCCCTGACTGATGTTAGTGACTGTGTAAATACAACAACCTTGCATTTGCTCATTTGGTGAAGCTTTTAGCTCCACACCTCAACAATCTCCCACTTGGAGATAAACAACTGCACCTATACCTGTACAACAACATCCTCTAGCTTGTTTCTCCATCTTCAAGCTCAATCTTGAAGACCAACAAAAGTTGAATGAAGATTCAACTTCTCCTTTGTTACCTACTTTGTTAACATATCAGCAAGGTTCTTATCTATATGGATCTTTTCCAGCTTCAACTCACCATCCTCTAATACCTGTCTAATGAAGTGGTACCTAAGCTGTATATGTTTGGTTCTTGAATGAAAGGCTGAATTCTTTGCCAAATGAATTGCACTTTGACTATCACTATACAATCTACAACTCTCTTGCTCCTTTCCCAACTCTTCCATGAACTGAGTCATCCATATCATCTCCTTGCTAGCCTCTGTGACTGCAATGTTTTTTGCCTCTATAGTAGACAAGGTAACAACCTTCTGCAACTTTGAAATCCAGCTAACTGCCATTCCACCAATAGTGAACACATAACCTGTGGTGCTTCTCCTGCCATCCAAGTCACCTATCATATCCACATCTACATACCCATGTAGAGAAGTGTTTGACCCTCCATAGCATAAATGCCTACTACTAGTCCCTCTCAGATATCTAAGAATCCACTGAACTGCTTTCCAGTGTTCCTTCCTTGGATTGGCTCTGAACTTGTTGACAACTTCCACTACTTGGGCAATATCAGGTCTAGTACATACCATTGCATACATTAAACTCCCAACTGCGGAAGCATATGGAACTCTACTCATGTACTCCACCTCATCATGTGATTTAGGAAACTGTTCTTTGCTCAACTTGAAGTGTCCAGCCATAGGTGTGCTTATCAATTTTGCATCCTGCATATTGAACCTTTTTAACACCTTGTTCACATAATCTTCTTGAGACAAAATCAAACTGTGATTTTTCCTATCTCTCTTAATACTCATGCCAAGGATTTTCTTTGCTGCTCCTAAATCCTTCATGGCAAATGTGTGAGCTAATTTTACCTTAAGCTCATTAATATCTTACATGTGTGAATCTGCAACAAGCATATCATCTACATACACCAACAAGATAATATAATTACCATTATCCAATCTCTTAAAGTAAACACAATGGTTAGATTGACATCTACTAAAGCCATGCTCTATCATAAACCTGTCAAATCTCAAATACCATTGTCTTGGATCTTGCTTAAGACCATATAAGCTTTTCTTCAACCTGCACACAAGCTTCTCCTTACCTTTGACCTCAAAACCTTGTGGCTGCTCCATTTATATTTCTTCATCCAAATCTCCATGAAGAAATGTTATCTTAACATCAAGCTACTCAAGATGCAAATAATCAATAGCAACTAAAGACAATACAGTCTGAATAGAAGTCATTTTTACTACAGGAGAAAAAATTTCACCAAAATCAATACCTAGTTTATGTGCAAATCCCTTTACTACCAACCTAGCCTTATGTCTCATTTGTCCATTCTCACCTTTGTTTAACCTGTAAACCCATTTGTTTTTCAGTGCTCTCTTTCTGGCTAGCAACTCAACCAAATCTCACGTTTGGTTCTCTTTCAAGGAATCAATTTCCTCTTTCATGCCAAGCTCCCACTGTTTCCAAGATTCTACCTACATTGCCTCATCAAAACTCTCTAGTTCTCCACTATCAGTGAGAAACAAGTAAAATAAAGAAGGAGAATATTGAATTATAGGTTTACTTACCCTTTCTGACCTCTTCATGGGCATTTGAGACTCATTCACTGCTTGTTATCTACCCAAATTCTCTGTCAGTGACCGATCCCAGTCATCTCTTGGTCTGTACCTGACCGACATTGGTTCCACCCGATCGAAGTCAGTTTCTATCTAACTGATGTCAGTTACTGTCTGACTGATGTTGGTTCTTATATGATCGACGTCGATTCCTACCTAACTGACGTCAGTGTCTGTGTTTTCTTATCTGTGATTATTTTTCCCTGTGAGCTCATTTTGGATCATCACCTCGTCCAAATCAACATTGCCCTGCTCAAAATTATTCAGCTTCTTGAGTTGATCACTGTACATCACCTTCTCATTGAAAACAACATCACAAATTCTAATAATTTTGTTAGTTCCTAGATTCCACAACCAAAATCCAAAATCTCCAGAGCCATAACCAATAAAAGTACACTGCATAGATTTAGCATCCAGCTTCTTTCTATTTTCTTTATCAATATGTATAAAAGCTTCAAAACTAAAAACTCTGAGAAATGAAAGATCTACCTTTTTACCTATCCATGCCTCTTCTAGAATTCCACCATCTAGAGTAGTAGAGGGTCTTTTGTTAATCAGGTAAACCGTAGTATCTATAGCTTCTGCCCAAAACTGTAAGGGCAAACCAGCATGCAACCTCATACACCGTGCACGCTCCATTATTGTTCTATTCATCCTTTTAGCAACTCTATTTTGTTGAGGTGTCCTTAGAGCCATCCTTTCCCTATGTATTCCACTCATAGAATAGTAACTTTTGAATTTATTTTTGCAATACTCACCACCATTGTCAGATCTAAGGCACTTCAATCTTAAACCTGTTTCATTCTCAACCAAAGCTTTCCATTTCTTAAATGTATCAAAAACATCAGATTTCTTCCTTATGCAATAAACCCATACCTTTCTTGTAGCATCATCAATGAAAGAAACATAATATTGTGATCCTCTAATAGAAGCTATCTGAGCTGTTCCCCACACGTCTGTGTGAACAAGCTCCAACTTGTGCTTCTTCTTTATTGACCCAGTTTTGAGAAATCTCACTCTCTTATATTTCCCAAAAATACAATGCTCATAGAAATCTAGATCTATGCTTTTCAAATCTGAAAGCTTACCTTTTGACTTAAGAACACTCATTCCCTTCTCACTCATGTGGCCAAGCCTATAGTGCCACAACTTTGCATCTACATCTGAAGTAGATAATACAAAAGGAGAATGATCAGTAATACAATTACATAAATAGAGAGTACCTACTCTCTTACCTCTGGCTAATACAAGTGCACCCTTGGAAACCTTCTAAGATTCAACTGTGAGAGTTATTGTGCAACACTCATCCCCTAAATATCCTATAGAAATTAGATTCCTCTTCAGGATGGGTACATGCATGACATCCTTCAACACCCATGTGTTGCCATTCTATAATTTCAGCTGCACTTTTCCTTTGCCAACAATTTTACAAGGCTCATCATCCCCTAAATAAACTATTCTAGAATCTCTCTAGACATAATCATTAAAAAACTCTCTATTTGGGGTTGCATGGAAAGAGGTACCAAAATCTACAACCCAAGATTCTATTCTATTATCTAAAGAAAGTGTAAAAGCATCTTGTGCAACAATACCTATAACTTTTGCTTCTTCTTTACCTTCATGCTGATTTTCTTCTTTAACCAACAACCATCAATCTTTCTTTGCATGCCCTATCTTTCCACAATTCTAGCAGGTTATTTTTATTCCATTTTTGGATTTAGATCTACCTTTCATCTTTGACTTAGACCTTGATCTCCCTTGCTTTTGCTTCTCTTTTTGCCTTCCCCTGCTTTCAATACTTAAAGCATTACCTAATGTTTTCTCTGTGCTTTTCCTACAAATTTCTTCATTCAAGATTACACTAACAACATCATCTACTTTCAAGATATTTGAAGCAGATGCAGTATTACTAACTACCATTACCAAGCTATGCCAAATTTTAGGTAAAGAGAATAAAATTAAGAGAGCCTTAATTTCATCATCAAAAACTATTTTGACTAGATTTAACTAATTTACTATTGCATGGAAATCATTTAGATGACTAGATACAAATCCACCTTCCTGCATTTGCAAATTAAATAATTGCTTCATAAGATATACCTTATTTGAAGCTGAGGGTGTTTCATATAAATTTGCCAAAGTATCCATTAACTCTACCGTTGTCTTTGCCTATGATAAGTTGGAAATCGTAGAAGATGCCAGACTCAACCTTATAGATCCCAGAGCCTTTCTATCAAGAACATTCCATTCTTCATCTTGCATATTTGTGGGCTTGCTTGAAACCCCACCCAATGGTAAGTACAGATCTTTTTGATATAAATAATCTTCTATCTGCATCCTCCATAATTGATAATTCTTGTCGTTAAACTTCTCCATTCTTAGTTTACTTTTTTCTACCATTGCTATACTCCCACTCAAACAAAAACCCCTATGAGTGACCTATAATCAACACACACTAAATAGATCTAAAACCACCTGTTAGTGAACCCAAGCTCTGATACCACTTGTTAGGATCTTACAAGTACAATTGATTACTTTTGTGTAAGCAACTAAACACAAAATTAAACCAGAATAACAAGTAACTAGAAATCAGAATCAACAAAGAATAAGAGATACAAAAAACAATGAAAACTTGTATTAAACTCTTCCAAAAGGAAATACAATTGAAGAAATCACACTTTTTTCCACACCTCTCAGATGTACATATCTCTTTCCCTCAAGAGTTCTCTCTCACAATTACAAACACAATTCAGCTACTTGAATTGATTCACCCTTTTTCTCATACCTATTACACAAGATATGAAGATCTATCCCTATTATATAGAATTAGGGATCATGAGCTATGCATTCTCCACCATTAGATACACCTCTTAATCAAAGGTTCACATCAGTCCTACCAAAAATAGAAATACGAACTCAACACTAACAGTTAAACTTATCATGCAAACAATCTGTTCTACCTCAAAAATAGACTTTTGGAATGCACAGGTGATTGACATCGGTCCCTATCTGCCTGCATATGACTGACGTCAGCCGATCAATAGCTGACATTGGTAGCCTCCAGTCGATCCCTGACCGATGTCAGTGACTGTGTAAATACAACAACCTTACATTTGCTCATTTGGTGAAGCTTTTAGCTCCACTCCTCAATAATAGAATGGAAGACACAGGTATAATCTATCCCATAGAAAAGGTAGATTGGGTTAGTACCATGGTAGTGCAGCCTAAGAAAATAGGGGAATTAGATTATGTGAAGATTATCAAATTTTGAATGGTGCATGTGTAAATGATCCATTTTTGATTCCCTTCATAGATGAAGTTTTGGAATCTGTCATAGGTCATGAAGTCTACTCTTTTATGGATAGATTTAGTGGCTATCATCAAATACACATTACAAAAGAAGATAAAGATAAAATAACTTTTTCCATAGAATGGGGATCTTTTTCATACAAGGTAATTCCTTTTGGCCTCAAGAACACACCTACAATTTTTTCTTGTGTAGTGGTGACTGTGTTTGAGGATTTTATTCATGACTTCCTAGAAGTCTATCTCGATGATTGGGAAGTATTTTACTTGTTCAAATAACATTTGTCCAAGCTACACTACATGTTAGAATGCTATTGAGCTCTATGCATTTCCATGAATTTGAAAAAATGCTTATTTTTTACACCTTTTGGTGTCTTATTAGGTCATGTAGTGTGCAGTGAAGGCATTTTGATGGACTAGGATAAAATTTGAAGTCATTCTAAGCATGCCTCCACCAGTCAACTCTATGAAAATGTGATATTTTCTTGGACATATAGGGTACTAATGAAATTTTATCAAAGGATGTGCAATCATTTCATCTCCATTGGAGTATTTACTATGTAAAGGTGTGAAGTTTGTCTAGACTTATGAGTACTAAGTAACCTTTATCAAACTCAACCAGATACTAGTTACTATGTTTATTCTCATCTTTATAGATTGGAGTAAGCCTTTTTATGTGCATATTAATGCTTTTGGTATTGCATTCGATGCTATGCTTGCGTATCCAAGAGAGGGTGGACTGGACCACCCCATACATTTTTCAAGTTGAAATTTATTTGATGTAGAAAATAATTACATGACAATTGAAAGAGAAACATCGGATATAGTGTTTGCACTATAGAAATTCTAACACTATCTTCTTGCGACACCATTTGAAGTTTTCATGGATAATCAAGCCCTGTGCTACCTTATCAATAAACTAATACTTTGAGGATGTATTTCAAGATGGTTGATGCTATTCCAAGAATTCAAATTCTACATCAACATCAAGCTAAGAAGATAAAATGTCAAATCAGATCATATTAGTCACATTCACAATGGTGAAGAACTAGAAGAACTATAGGAAGATTTTCTTGATGCCCATTTATTTTGCATTTCTACGATCCCTAATTTTTTTGAAGTAATTAATAACTTACTCAAATAATGATTATTCCTTGCACACTACCAAAAAAGAGAGAAGAATTAGTTTGTCACTAGAGATTTTACATATACCATTATAAATGGGCTTTTGTATCATTTGGGGAAGGATGAAGTACTGAACTGAGTAGTTCTAAAACATGAATGCCCACATTTCTTATAGGAGGCACACGAAGGAATAGTAGGGGGCCATTTTGCTAGAGAAGCTACTACAAGGAAATTATTATAGAGTGGATTATGGTGGTCAAATATTTTTTAGGATGCACATAGAGTAGTGAAGTACTGTGACATATGCCAATTCATGTGTAAGTCACTACAAAAGGATGAAATGCCCTTATATAATTTGTTAGTTAAACAACCTTTTGAATAATGGGGCATTGACTTTGTTAGACCTATCAATCTACCAAGTAAACATAGTAAAGTAAGGTATATTATCACTGTGATAGATTACTTTAACAAATGGGTTGAAGCTATTGTGACACCCAATTATGGTGTGAAGGACACAACAAAGTTTCTTTATGAGAATATCATTACAAGAGTTGGATGCCCTATAAAACTCATTATCAATCGAGGGACACACTTCCTTAACAATACCATCAAATCCCTTATTGAAGAATTTATGATTTCTCATCATAAAATTACTACGTACCATCCACAAGCTAACAACCAAGCTGAGGCTTCTAACAAAGTGTTGGGAAAAATGTTGACAAAGATATGTGATGTCATGAGTGATGCTTGAGAAGATCACATTCCTATGATTCTTTGGTCATATCACATGCACTATAAGAGGGCTACAAGTTTTATCCATTTGAGTTGGTCTATGGGCTTAAAGTAGTTATGCCAATAGAATATTTGGTACCCAATCTATGCATTGCAATGATTATGAGACTAAGGGATCATGAGTATCTCAATAATAGGCTTATTAAACTAAATAGGATGGATGAGTATTGACACAAATCATCGTGGATTTAGGAAGTTCATAAGTAGAGCCATAAAAAATGCAATGATAAGATTATGTGCCATAAGGAATTTCATAAAGATCAACCAGTTTTGTTATATGATATTCATTTTAGAGCATTTTTAGGAAAATTACAAATTAGATGGAAAGGGCCTTATATTATTCATGAAATATTGTATCATGGAACCATTATTTTGAGAGATCTATAGGGAACCATTTTTCCAAGATATGGGAATGTTTGTAGGCTTAAGCCCTACCACCAATAGTCTTAATTGATCTCTTTTTACTAATAAGTGAGTGCTGAGTAGCACCAATTAGATTAAGATTTCCCATTTTTGTATGTTTTCTTATGTGTTTCTTTTTCTATATATGTGTGTGTATTTGTATATGATCTCTTCAATAGCTTTTGGGAACCAAAATAACAAGTATACCACACACTAATCATGCAAAAAAGAATTCATGTGAGCCATTATGGATGTCAGAAGGAGCAAAGTAAAGTAATTAAGTCCAAACAATGTATAATCAAGTCCCATAAACCAATATATTCACTATATAACTTTCATCCCCAAGCAGTTAATTCTAGATCCAAGGTTTGATTGATTTAATCTTCACCAAATCAGTGAGCAGTCAACATCATCACTCATTCTCTAGTATGAACACTAAAGAAAATAAAATGTGTCTCCACACATGTGCCAATGACTAACTACCTTAATTTCTAGATCAAATAAGATTTACCACATCAACATTTGTATTGATATCAAATAGATAATTTAACATGACATTTATGCATATACTAATAGGCATGAAATCTATGAATTCATAAGCTTGAAAACCAAGCCTACATTTCATCCTTTCAAATATTTTCATGAGCTAAAATTTCAAAGAGATGAGATAATCTTACTTCATAAAGAGCCAAAATATTTCAATTTCATCACTCAGTAAGCATGGATCCTTCACAACTCACTAAGGGTTTGATAAATGCTTAAAAAGAAGTAATGGGAATTGATCTAGCACTTCAAAAAACAAAATTCAATGACCCAGATCCATTTGATTTCCTTAGAGCAGTAGATAAGAAACTATTTCAACCAAATCCTATCAATATTGTGCAAGCATTGACTCTTTCAATCCCCCAATTATTACACAACATAGACATCCAGAAATTGATTTACATGCCCATTTTTGATGACTTAAGGGAGATTATACAAGTCTTTCTTGACCACTGAAATGATGGAAACATCTAAATTGGCCCCAATACCATGATCTTCATCAACATAGAAGTAATGGACCGAGCTTTGGGCATGTCTATGTGAGAAGATTCCCTTGCCCTGTATAAGATGAGAATGCTACCTTTCCTTTAGGAGGTTAGAGATTTATATGTTTAGGGATCTAGAAGGATCCTAATTGAATAAATTCATGATGAACTAGTGCACATCTTGGTAGAATGCATCACATAGAGGTTTTGATAGGCCACCAAGTCTTCTAAGCAAATTTTAAAATGGGTTGTGGATATTATAGACCAGATGATCCACTAAAATGAGCAATTTAATTGGCTTGAATACTTTATTTAGGTGTTGCTAATAAACATCAACAAGTGTCACACATATCCCAAGCATAAATTTTAATATCAATTTTCCTTTTTATATTATGATTCACATAATGGAAGTCCCTTGAGGGAGAGGGGCACCCTAACACTTACTTCTAGCTAGTGCTAAAATTACACAACCTAATATAGACACTTGAGTGAAATGCCCTAGCACATGAAGGTAAATTCAAGTCATGGTGGGAGAAGTGCCTAGAGATGGTTGCCACACATCTTTGGGTGCCATTGGATGTCATGCAATACTTAGGGAAATACATTGCTATCACCTTATTACCAAAATGAATTTTCATCCATATCCATGATCCATTGAGGTCACCATTTGGGCCTCTACCATTATTTGTTATCATGGCCATGGTGCAGGCTAAAGTTACCAAGTAGAAATCCTACACATATAGGCATGTGATACTTCTCTAGGCTATACCACCTAGCACAATAGTCCCTATAGTACCATAATAAGAGGAAACCACCAATTCACAGCCAAAAAAATGAAAGTGTAATCTTTCCATCAAGTAACAATCAAAGTTTCCTCCACTAAAGCACAAGATAAGGAGCATTGCAGCCTGGTTAGATGATTCTTAGGTGCCCTAGATCATAAGCTCATGAAACCTACCATAGATGGGCATGGATGAACAAGAGGTCTTCCAGGTAATGGTTGCTAACATGGTTGAATATTTCTATGATAAGGAAGAGGAGAATGATTTATTCTTTTATAAGGTAGTGCACATGGTCCAAGTGTACAAGAAGGTTCCTCTAAATCTATGGGTGGGACTACCACCATGCCTTTCATCCATCATGGTCAACACTATGTAAGAAAAATTTGAAAAACTATAATGAAGGGTTGACTTCTTCTAATAGTAAACTTATACCACCTTCATAGTTGAATAGGTCTTTGCAATACTCCTTAAAATCCCAAAGGAGTCCCTAGGGCATAGATCATGAACTAGGTGTGAGGCTAGGGTCTTTCCTACCCTTAAAGAATGCACATGCAATCAAATAACCATGACACATGAAGAGCAACCTGATCTATCTTTAAATTCACCACCACCCAAATGTAGGTTGGTTACCTTGGGACATAGAAAACACATGTTTCCAGTTCCATAGTCTAACCAAGTGGTTTTCCACCTTTGAAACAAGCCCAAGAGGTTGAAGAGCTCACACTAGAGTAACCTAAAGCAAAATAACAATAGGTTTCATGGGAGAAAGTAGCTCACATAGTAGAATGATGAGTTATAAAAGAGGAGAAGAAATGCCATAAGGAGTAGGCTTAACAACAAGAAGCTCAATAAGCAAGTTAAAAAGTTGAAGAAGCTAAGGCCACATAAAAGGCCCAAAAGGTAGAGGCTGATCAACAAAAATCTCTCAAGGTAGCCAAGAAGGCATGAAAATTTATTGATGTAGCCAAGCAAACATAGGAGGTGCATCAGAAGAAGATGATTGAAGATTAAAAGAATAAAGAAGTTGTGATTGTTGCCAAGGCTAAGGATGAAGAAGAAAAAAAAGAATAGGATGCAATATCATAGGCAAAGCAGACCATGTAAGATGCTACTTACATATAATAACAAGCTGAAGAAGCTATAAAGAAGGAAAAATAATAAGAAGAGGAAGCCCTGCATAAATAATAAGCCCAAGTATAGGATTAGCAAGTGGAAGCAACCAAGGCACATGTTGACCAAGTGGTAGAGGCACAAGAACAAGCATAATCATAAGTATAAGCATCGGCTATGGCTGAACAAGCCAAGACTACTATACTAGAGGAACAAAAGAAAGCAAAAGAATCTGCACAAAAAATGTAAGAGGAAGAATAAGTTAAAAATAAATCTACACAAGATGAGCTTAATATGAAAGTTGAGGAGGATGCCAAAAGAAAACAAACTAAAGATGTTGAAAAATAATTAAGGATTGCATTATATGCTATGACACGACAATAATAAACTATAACCGAGTAATTGAAACAAAAAGAAGACCTATCTATAGCTCTAATAGGTCTGTAGCTAGCATAATTATTATTAGGAGTTTGTCTATAGGACATCTTGACTCTAGGTACTCAACACACCACCTACTCACTTCTACTTGTGACCATGCCATGACTTGACCCTTCATTGACTACAGGCACATTGGAAACATTCTCTCTCTAGTAGGAAACATCATTAGATGTTTGATCTAGGAGGATCCCCCACTGAAATAATACCAATATAATATCCTTTTAAGTACCTATGTTATTTAGTCTCTAGGCATGAAGTTTGAGGCAAAAGTAGTAGAGAAGGGAACATATCGCATATGGAAGTATATATAAAAATAAAGGTTTGATGGCTCGACCACCCATTTAGTCATTCATATTATTTTCCAATTTTCTTTCCATAATGCAAGGTTAAGACACCCATGTAATTCCATAATATTCCATATACTTGCTTTTACCCATGTAATTCTATAATACCCATGTAATTCCCCAAATGAATTACCAAATTATCAACCTTTGCAAAAAAACTCTCAAAGTTTATATAGGGCACAACATGGGGGATTAATGTGGCCTTTGATGACCAAGCATCCTTTAATTCTTTACTTTATTTAAAACTTTTGATAAAGCTGCCCACTGCCAATGTGAGACAAAACAAATATGAACCTAAGTTATAGGCTTTGAAAAATCTAAAGGGGATCTAAATTTGACCTATTTGGCAAAGGATAAGCCTTGGCCACTAAACCATGGGAGGCAAAAAAAAGTATAAAAGGGCACATGGTATCTTTTTAAATTCATATTGGAGCTTATGGAGTGTGTTTAGCTTCATATGATAGGAATTAAAGCTAGAAGAGACAAAGTACATATATTTATGTGATCTTGGCTAAGAAGAGGATGTTGATGCACAAAGTTTTTAGGATTCATTTTTATGTACTTTAATATTGTAAGTTTTACATCAAGATATTAATGGATCAGTCATGTTGGAGCAGACCCGAGGACATAGACAATTGTCAAATCTCGTAAACAAACTTATGTTGTTGTTATCTATTATTTTTGTTTAGTTTTCCCTATTTATAAGAAAAAATCCATTCATTTAAAAATAGGTTTTTTTAGTTTGTGAGAAATCAAAAAACTATTAAAAAACCATTTTAAAAAAAAAGCATTATTTATCAAATTATTTAAGATCATTATTTGATAACATTAACAGATCAATTTGGTATCAGAGCTAGTGAGCTACACTAGATAATAATATTTTTGGATTACAAGTAGATTGTTTATGTTAACTAGGTTAAGATCTATAAATGGTGAAGGTGAATTGGAAGAGTACAATCCTTATATAGGTACATGACATACAATTCAAGTGATACCCATGGAAGGGGAATCAGACCAGGAATGAGACTTTCATCAATCTTTTAAGTAAATGAAAAGAATGATAAAAGAGATCTATTGATGCAGGAACATCTACAGGTGCATACTATATTATTTTATTTCATGTATATTGTATGAGTTTTCCTACAACAGTTGTAATTCAAATTATAATTTGTTACAAAATTGTATTTTGGGCAAAATAAGCCTAATATGGAATAAGGCGAATCAAAACATAATTAGTGTGTTGGAGGCAAATCAAAACAATGAATGGCTTTTAGTTGGAGGCTGTTGAAGCTGTTGAACAATTCCTATAAGACTTTCTAAACATAGGATAGCTGGCGCCTACCTTGGGCGAATTCATTTAAGAAGATAGGAGTCAAAGAGGAAAAACAGGGGAAGATCTCCTTGGGAAAAGGAAGCAATTCGAAAGAAGATGATTGCTATGGCTAGGGCATGCCAACATCTGCAGAAGCTTTTAGAGATGGAGGTTGCTGGTGCGAAGAAGATTCTTCAAAGAATTGCAGGAAGCCGGCTCCGCAACATCTTCAGCAGGAGATGGAGAGACTAATTTATATTTGAGTATGATCAGGTATATCAAACACCATTCTAATTGGCTTTCCTTGTAACCAATTCAATTCAATTTAGATATTGCTACTTCCCTCATTCGTTGACACCTTCATAAATCACACCTGGCATTGCCTTTGGGAAATTAAGTCATCATAGTGGTATCGGAGTATTTGGGTTACCATACAAGAGGCATCAGAGCATGTGCGTTCATTACACTAGAACATTTGGGTTTGTTTAAATTTAATATTTAGGAGGTTGGTTTTATCTTCCCCATAATTATTGTTGTCATGTTTTATAAAAACTCTAATTGCTTAATCTTGCTTTATAATCTTGGCATCACATTGATTTGCTTTAGACTGCCTCGACATTTGTTAGGACTAGAATTTGTTTATAGAGCATTTTATAATCTCTGCATCGGTCCTAGAAAGGGGCTACATTATGTATGATGGTGTAAGATTCTCTATGTAGAGTAATAAGACATTGAGCATTGTTATCTTGATTCATACAAATCAATCTTCTGTCGTCCCAATTTCCAATATTCAAATCGGTGCACCTGTCAATTGAAGATATGGCCTGTCAACGTTAACTTGGTGGAGTCTGCAGTCTCATTGGAAGTTAAAGTACCTGGATGTGTTTGTATTGGCAATCCATTCAAGACATAGACAATGCTAATTTATTTCCTTAAGAAGTAGCAACAGTAAAACTCACAGTGGTTGTGGTAGAGTAAATCGAGCATCCTCCCAAAGTTCTGTGAAGTTTCAAGAAACTAGACCTCGGTTGACATTGCAACTTGTTAAAGTTGAAGAAGGCTTATGTTCTGGAGGCATTAGATTCCATGAATTTATTACAAAGACACCTGATGAGTTTGAAACATTAAGAGATAACATAGAACCAAGGGAGACATTGCGGACTGAAGCAGAGACCTTTGTTTCACAGGGCTTGATGGACGAGTTCATTAAATGATAGAAAGCCATTTGCTAGAAGGATATCAAGGACATATTTAATATATTCTATCATGTGGAGCCAAGTGTTTTGATTCTTTTCAGCTTGGAAATTTCTTAGAGAAATTTTGTACTTGATAGCGTAGCTAAAAATAGCGAGAAGGAGTTTTCTCCTGGAGCACCAAACAGAGTCAGTCCAGGAAGGTTCATCATTTTTTTTTATTTGCAGTGTTGAAGACCAGCCATTCATCATTTGGTAAACATAGATTTGAATTGAAAGTGAATTCACAATTCTGTCTCAATCACAGGCATAATTCCTAACCAGATTTTAGGCAGTTAAGTATGAGTACAAAACATGATGGTTAAAGCATGTTAGAATCATCTTTGTGTATCTAGTATCAATGATGTTTAAGAGCAGTTTAAGGACTGGACAAGAATAATCTGTTTTTCATCATCTATCATGAAAGGAAAAGTTTAATTGAGTAGGAAAATAAAGATAAGACAAAGAGGAAATTCCTTGGTCTCCTCAAACTCCTAGTGTAGGTGATGATAAAACATTAAAAATATTTGAGTCTCTTCCCTCTTTAAAGCTTGATATTAAGTTTGAGTTGCCTATATATAATAGATAATTAAATGTAGACAAATTAGATAATTGGATCAAGTAGATTGATGTAGACTACATGATTTAAAATATTATAGATGAAAGAGTGAAAATTCAATTAGCTACACTTTGGATGGGTGGTACAACATTTATCTAGTGGGAAAGCAAGCAAAAAGAGGATTTGGTCAAACAACATAATGTGACTTCTTCTTGGAATGAATTTGTTTCTGAGTTACATAATCAATTTTATCCTTTGGGCTACATGCAACAAGCCATGATGGATTGACAAACTCTTAGGCAAGTTAAGGTATAAAGTTTACAAGATTATACATAAGAGTTTAGGAAGAAAACTTTGCATTTGAATATTCTCTTATACACATAGGAGACTGTGATGAAGTATATTTTTGGGTTACATAGTTATCTATGACATATGATACTAGTTTTAAATCCTACTATTATAGATTTTGTTTGTGTACAATCTACTCACTTGGAAGCTAGGGGAAAATGCCTAAAGAGAGTTTTCCTAAGCAAACAACCAAGCATTATAAAAGTAAAGAGAAAGGTCTGAAAGGAAAAGGTAAGTAGAAAATGATTTATATAGTTAAAAATAAAGATGAAAAGCCATTTTGTAGTCATTACAAGAAAAATCATGATGAATCTAAGTGTTGGAAATTACATCTAGAATTAAAACCTAAATGGTTTAACATTAAGAAAGGAAAAGAGAATAAAACCAATACTTTGGTGCATGATCTTGGATTTGATTTTGGTGTTGAGACCAAGATCACGACCATGAGTTTACAAGGTTGTAATTATTCCTCTTCTTCTAGCACTAGTTCTTCTAATGTTGCATATTCTTCTAAACAACAATCTATGCATAATGAAAAGAAAATAAATGAGCTTTCCACCTTAGAGTTATTTCTAAACATACTAAAATAGACACTCTATTTAATAGTGGATATAAATTTAATATAATTTTAGAGGAGGTTGTGAATAAATTATTACTCCAAACCAAACCACATCCTAAGCCTTATCCTTTGGGTTGGGTTTGTGATGATGCAAAATTACAAGTAACAAGAACTTATAGATTCAGATTTGCCATAACTAAAACATTCATTGATGAGGTTGATTTGGATGTTTTTCCATTAGACATTTGTGGTGTGGTTTTGGGAAGTCCTTATCTTTATGTCATAGAGCAATATTCTATAGGGAAGAGAATAAGTAATTGATTGTTAAAGATGGGATTGAATATATTGTTAGAGCTCATTGTGTGAAAACAAGTCTTTCTTTGGTCACTGTAGGGTAGATGAAAAGGCTTGTAAATTCAATCAAGAATTTTGTATTCATGGTGATCAAAGCCAAAGAAAAATATCATGAAAATCCTTTAGAGAATTGTGATCCTAAACATTGTAATGAATTAGGTAAAATTATTTTCAATTATGATGATGTTTTTCAGGATCCATAGGATCTACCTCCTAAAATAGGGGTTCAACATGAGATACAATTATTGAAGGATGCACCTCTTCCTAACATTGGTATTTATAGATTGTCCATGATTGAAAATGAGGAAATCAAGAATTAGGTGATGGAAATATTGGTAAAAATAATTATCCACTCAAGTTCATCCCCTTGTGGTTCACCTATCATTTTGATGCCTAATAAAGATGACACATGGTAGATGTGTGTTGATTTTCATGCCTTGAATAAAATCATGGTGAAAAATTGTTACCATCTTCCTCACATTGATGATTTATTAGATCAATTAAAAAATGTACTAAGTTAGACTTAATAAGTGGTTATCATTAGGTAAGAATCAATAAAGGTGATATTTAGAAAACTACTTTTAAAATAAAATAGGGTTTATTTGAATGGCTGATTATGCCTTTTGGATTATGCAATACACTAGCTACATTCATGCGTGTGATGAATGATATATTTAGGCCATTCATTGATGATTTTGTGATAGTTTACTTAGATGATATTTTGATTTTAAATCAATCATGGGATGATCATGTCATTATATTCAGAAAGTCTTAGATGCTTTGAGAAAAGAGAAATTATATTTGAAGATGTCTAAATGTGAATTTGTTGGTTTATTTGGGTTATGTTATGGGACATGGTAAATTTAAAATTGATCCTATAAAAGTTGAGGTCATTGTTAACTGGCCTAAACCTAATAATGTAGCAAAGGTTAGGAGATTTCTTGGTGCAGTTTAGTACTAGATAAAATTTATTACTAAATTCTCATTTATTTCATCTCCTTTACATTATTTGACTATTATTAAGTAGGTATTTTAGTGGGGAGGCAAACATCAAAGATATTTTGATACACTAAAAGAGAAAATAAGTATCGCTCCTATTTTATCACTTTCATATCTATAATAGCCATTTGAAATTGAGATAGATGCAATCAATTATGTTATGGGGGTAGTTTTGATGTATAAAAGGAAACTGGTTTGTTACCATTCAAAAACTTTCACAAGTGTGGTAAGAAACTATCCTAATTATGATAAATAATTATATGCTTTGGTGCAGAGTGTGAATAAATGGAAACACTATTTGATGGGTAAAGAGATAGTGATTCACACTGATCATTAGCCACTACAATATCTTCAATCACAAACCAAGCTACAATAATCAAGACATTTTTGGTGAATGGGATTCTTACAATAATTTCACCTTATGATAAGGTATAATAAAGGTACACAAAATAATGTTGATTACATGCTTTCTAGACCTCTTATTGTTGCATCAATTCTTTTACATAATATTTCTTTAATGCATGAAAGTTATAAAGAATAATATATTAATGATGCTAACTTTAAGGAGTGTATGAAGAGTTGATGAGTGGTAAACATGTGGGAAAAGTTGACTATCATGTGCATGATGGACTCTTAAATCATCTTCACAAACTCTGTATTCCACAAGATGAATGAGTGCATATATTCAGAGAAGCTCATACTTCTCTTGTTTCAGATCACTTCGGTGTTGGTAAGATAGTTGCATAATTACATAGGTATTGTTATTGGCCTCATATGCAAGAATTTGTTACAAAATATATAAGGATTTGTATTCTTTATGCGAAAAGTAAGCCTAGTAATAGGAAATTAGGTTTATATACACCTCTCCCTATTCTTAATAGACCTTGGGAAAGTATTTCTATGGATTTTTTAGGAGGTTTACCTATGACATGAAGGAAACATGATTATCTCTATGTCATTGTGGATAGATTTAGTAAAATGTGTGTTTTAGTTCCTTCTACTAAACATATTACTGGTAAAGGGGAAACACACTTGTTTTTCCAACATGTTTGGGTCCAATTTGGATTTCCCACATCTATAATCTTTGATCATGATTCTTGATTTCTTAGAGAGTTTTGGTCAAATTTGTGGAACTTGATAGACACTAAGTCAAATAAAAGTACTGGATTTCATCCATACACTAATGGATAGATAAAGGTGGTCAATTATATAATGGTACATATACTCCAAGGTCATTGTAGAAAACATCCTAAATTATGGGATGAACATCTATGTTATGTGAAACATGCTTATAATTAAGCACTATATTCTTCCACACAAAATTCTCCTTTTGAGCCTTATTTTGGTTATATTTATAAATCACCAATGGACTTCACATTTGAGAAGGAAGTAGTTGTAGATGGATGAATTGATGCTGAGAAGGCCAAGATATTTATTTATAAGATACAATTGGCTCAATAGACTATTATAGAATAGTTGGAAAAAAGTCAAGAAAAATATAAGGCTAGGCATGATAAACATCAAATTGATCATTGTTTTCAAGTTAGCGATCAAGTATGGCTTTTATATCAATAAAGAGAGGCTTATAGGTGAAGGTAAAAAGCTTAAACCAATTTGATATGGTCCATTTAAATTTTTTGAAAAGATTGGTAATAATGATTTTTAGTTAGATTTACCACCATATATGTAGATTTATTCCATTGTGAATGTTGAAAATCTGAAATTGTATGAGCCTCCTATGATTTTGGATTATGATGACAATGTTTTTGTACATTCTATTGATGATTTTGCTCTTAAATATATAAATCAATTGTAGGAAGATACCATTCTTGACAAGAAAGTGAGGACATCATGAAGAGGTGATTTTGAATATCTTCATGTGGGTTTAAAAGGAACACATCTAGGGAAGGCCAAATGGATGGAAATCAGAAAGGTGAGGGAGAAATACCCTCACCTCATTTTAGGATAAAATGAATTTTGGAGGTCCAAAATCTCCTCAGTGGGGAGGAGTGATCTAGGAGGATCCCCCAATAAAATAATATTGATCCAATATCTTTCTAAGTACCTATGTTATTTAGTCTCTAGGCACAAGTTTGAGGCAAAAATATTAGAGAAGGAAACATATCACATATGGAAGTATATATAAAAATAATGGTTTGGGGGATCGACCACCCATTTAATCATTCATATTACTTTCCAATTTTCATTCCATAATGTGGGGTTAAGACATCCATGTAATTCCACAATATTCCATATACTCATTTTTATCCATGTAATTCCATAATACCCATGTAATTCCCCAACTGAATTACCAAATTATCAACCTTTGCAAAGAAACCTTTGAAGCTTCTAAAGGGCATGACATGGGGGGTTAACATGGCCTTTGATGACCAAGCATCCTTTAATTCTTTACTTTACTTAAAACTTTTGATAAATCCATCCTTCACCTATGTGGGAAAAAATAAATATGAACCTAAGTTGTAGGCTTCACAAAAGCTAAAGGGGCTCAAAATTTAACCTATTTTGGTAAAGGATAAGCCTTGAATGCTAAACCACGGGAGGAAAAAAAGTATTAAAGGGTATAGGGTGTCATTTTTAATTCATCTTGGAGCTTATGGAGTGTGCTTAGCTTCATATGATAGGAATTAAAGGCGGAAGAGCCAAAGTACATATATTTATGTGATCTTGGCTAAGTACATGATGTTGATGCATAGGATTTTGAGGATTGATTTTGATGTACTTTGATATTGTAAGTTTTACATCAAAATATTAATAGATTGGTCATGATAGAGCATAACTAGGGACATAGACAATTATCAAACCTTGTAAACAAACTTGTGTTGTCATTCTTTATTGCTTTTGTTTAGTTTTCTCTATTTATAAGAAAAAATCCATTCAGTTATAAATAGTTTTTTTTTAATTTAAGAGAAATAAAAAAATATTAAAAAACTATTTTTTAAAGAATTTTATTGATCAAATTATTTAATATTGATAAATTTAAAATATCAATGTCTCCAAACTACCATTGATGAAACAACTAGAGGGCGTGACAACATTCTAGGAGTCCATTACATAGAAGGTCACCTCTATAGAATAAGAAATGGATCAATCCAAGGATAAATTTTTTGATTTAAAGGATCAACTACATGAAACTTTTAATATTATCTAGGATACCTATTCTGAGTTACTCACTCAAGGAATTAGGGACCAAGTTATGCCCGATCATTGCAGACTCAAGACTCTTGTCTCTTAGTTAATCAAGGACTGGTGTGTAGTATAGAAACTCTATGTAGTCAACACACTAGGGTAGGATGTTAAGACCAAGGCTATGAATCTCATAAATCTACTGAAGGAGTATCAAGGAATGCTTGATACCACTACACTTTAAGGATAACATGTCACATGTAGCTTGCTGCATTAATAGCAACAATTGGATACTTCTTTAGCTAGTTCCAACATAGACTTTTGAATGACTACCACCACTAAAGAAACCATGGTCAACCACACTACCACTATGGAAGAGAAGGATGGAGCACTCTAAGAGTTTCTCAATACTAGGGACAATATGCATGACAACCTCCTCAACTAGTAAATTTAGCTTTTATGTAGTTACTTCACTAGCCTCTAAGCTCAATGTCACATAGACAAGATGAAGTAACTCAGTGGAAAGATTAAGACAATGGTGACCAACACCAAGGAAAAATTGAGCATAACTAATGATATGGATCTCAAGTAGATCATTGGATATCATGCTCTATTGCATACCCTACTATGATTGATTCAAGAAGTGATGATGGATGGGCATGCCTATAATATTGATCTGACTCCCTTTTCTAAATAAGTTTCCTAGATTGTCAACTCACCTCTGTACAATCCACCTTCATAACTCTAGTAGATCATCACTTAGTACAAGGCCACACAGTCCAAGTCCAAGGACTCTTTTGGTTAGTTATCATCTTCATCTATGCCATCGCCATCAAGTTAAGTATTACACAGACTACAAATTTTGAAATAAATTATATAACATTTTGTATTGGGAATTATTTAGTAAGATAACTAGGGACAATTTGGTTGGAAAAAACCCATTAAGAGAAAAAACCTAGTTATGCCAACCTTTGAAAACTTGTAAAGGGTGATAGGTTGGTATGATACTTAGTTGAAAATCAAAAAGGGCAGCTGAGTAGTGCACATGAGGTGAAAAATGGAAACAACACCTTGAATGATTACTATAACTCTTACTAGTTGTGCAATTTTATAGATCTTATGGTGATGTCTTATGATGAAACAACATTTTAAGTCTGGGAAAGTGTTGGTAGAAGAATTCAAATTGTAAATCTATGCAAGATATTTATCTGATATTCATGCATTATGTACTCAATTTTTTCATGTATAAGTCTATTTTTTCCTATCTCCATGACTTGCAATATGTTAGAATATGAACAAACTCCACTTTTGACACCAAGTATCAGAAGAAGATAAAAAATCATAGACTAGAAACATCTATATATACTTTTTTTTGTAAGAATTAAAGAGTTCCAATTTTGAAGAGATTAATAGAGATTTATCTGGTTATGGTTACAGTGTGATTTATTACTATGTTCTTATGTATAAATTTTGGTTACTTTCTACATGGTTTAATTCAAATGTTGTATTTCTATTTATGAAACCTTGGTTGTTCTTAATTCTTAAATAACATAGGATAATGAATACTTTCTCTGTTCCTATTATCAAAATTTTTGTATGAACTCAATAACTATTCTTCACATTCAAAGTACATCATATCTATCCTCATCCTTAGCATGCTCTGATGCTTCAAGAACCTTTTCTATTAGTAGGTAACACCCACTGACATAGAGGTATTTATGATTAGCTCAACACCATGAGCCCACTAACCCATTTTTCACACAACTACTATGAAGATGAAGGACAAGGTTTTACTATTTGACAATGAGTGACAACCTATGATCCAAATATGATCACACTAGAGCAAGGGTGACATAGAACCCAAAATATCCTAGGTGGTTGCATTAATATGCAACAAGTATTTTGTATTGGACACATTTTTCTAGGTTAAATAGAATCATTGATATAACCAAATTAGGTATTCACAAGTGTTTGAAGTCACAAAAGTGCTTAATCTAGAATCTGATGATAGTCTTAGAATCTAGTTACAATTTGATTCCTTCCTATTCTAGATCTAGATTTATAATAACATAAAAAAAATAAAGTATATTATTTTCATTATCATTGAAATAAATAACATAATTTTACTTTTTAATTTTAGCATATATTTATATATAAATTCAGAATATTGTTTATTTGAGTTTGAAAATCAATTGGTCTGACTTAGAAATATTTTATCACTCTTATACACTAAATTATATCTACCCCTTTGACCCTAGATTGCCTAATCTTGTTTTTAGGGTTAAATACTATTTTGATGACATCCTCATATTTAAAAATACATGGGATGAACATTTTTTCCTTATAGATCAAGTACTTGAAAGTTTATGGAAACATAAGATATATGAAAACATTAAGAAATTTTCATTTGCTATGTGAGAGATACAATTTTTGGGATACATATTAGATGCATAAGTAGTACACATGGACTCAACCAAGATTCATTTCATATAGAAATGGACACAACAAAAAAATCTAATAAAGATTTATAGCTTCTTGGGATTAGAAAATTTATACAAAAGTTTTTTACCTCATTTTTCTCATGTGATTTGGCCTCTAAATGAAGTTACCAAAGGTGAAACTAAGACAAATTTCATATGGAAATCCACATAACAAAAAGTATTCAAGAAATTCAAATGTGGAACATGTTTCACACTAGTAATTGAGTTACTTGATCTTTTTCAAACATTTGAGCTCGATACTAATGCCTTTGATTTCACACTTAGAGCAGTCCTCACTCAATATGGTCATCCAATTGCTTACCAAATTGAAACCTTCACTACACTAGTAAGAAACTATTCAACATACGATCATGATATTTATGGTATTATTTAGGCATGTAAGCATTAAAATTATTATATCTTGGGAAAGGAGATTATGATCCAAAAACATCACAAAATTCTTCAAATCTTGTAGACTTAGAAAATTTTCAACAGAAGTGACATTAAAAATGGACTTCTTAACTTCAATGGTTCCATATGAAAATGAAGTATAAGAAGGGAAGTGCCAATCTAGTCACATATTGTCTAAACCATCTGGCAATTAAAATTGTCCTTTATATACTTTAATTATGTGGACATAAAGTTAACACATGGTTATAATTGTGTCCATTTAATATGGATTTTGTAGATATCTATTTGAATTTTCTTTGCAGTAATTCAATTCTAGATTTTTACTTTTAGGATGAACTCTTATATCACATTGGGAACTTATGTGTTCCACATGAGGTAGAAAGACATAAAAATATATGGGAGGATAATTTTGAAAAAATTTCATGACATTTTATATTTAAAAAGTCTCTTTCAATTTTACAGTACTTCTTTTGGGAACATCTCAGGTATAATATATGTCAAATCTTGTAACACATGTGCAATTGCCAATCCGATTAATAAAAAGAAATGTTTTTACAAACCTTTTTTGGTTCCATCAAGACCATGGGAATATATTTACATGAAATTCATCTCATGCTTCCCTACTACTAATCATGTAAATGATTGTGTTTATTTAGTTGTTGAACTATAATTTTATCATGTATGGATCCACTTTGGAATCCTAGAATTTGTCCTATCTGATTGGGTTATATGGTCCTTGAGAAAATTATAGAAATCCTTTGGTATATGATAAACATATTTTATATTAATACCAATGCCTTTGATTTCATACATGGAGCAGTCCTAACTCAAGGTTGTCATCTAATTGATTACAACATCAAAACCTTCACTGCACTGGTAATAAACTATTCAACATATAATCATGAGATTTATGCTATTATTTAGGTATGTAAGCATTAGAATAACTATACCTTGGGAAATGAGATTGTGAACCAAATTGATCATAATTTTTTTATATTATTGTAGACTCATAATAAGTTATAATAAGAGTGATATTATAAA
Source organism: Torreya grandis (assembly GCA_037957365.1). Lineage (NCBI taxonomy): Eukaryota > Viridiplantae > Streptophyta > Pinopsida > Cupressales > Taxaceae > Torreya > Torreya grandis. Next base: position 1,754,651 of record JARHVA010000893.1, read on the forward strand.
TGGTCTTCTTATCTTCAATAGTTCCATCTAAACATCATGTATAAGAAGGGAAGTTCCAATATAATTGAAAATTATTTAAGTTGTCTACCAGTCAAAGTTGTCCTTTTTATACATTAAATATGTGGACATGAATTCAACACATGGTTATAATTATATCCATTTGATATGGTTTTGTAGAAATCTATCTAAATTTTCTTTGTGGTAATTTAGTTGAAGATTTTTACTTGTAGTATGGAATCTTATATCATGTTGGGAACTTATGTGTTCCACATGAGGTAGAGAGACATAAAAATATATGGGAGGATAAATTTAGTAAATTTGGATGAAATTTGGAGTTGTAGATGATATTTTGTGATTATGTAGCATCTCAATCTTGTACAGTTGGCAAAATCAGACCTTGGCTATTCCTCTTAGTTTTACACTCTCGTTGCCTCCACAAACCTCACATCTACTCTATCTTATGCCCCTTAGCCTATCTCTTAGTCCAATTAGTATTATATTGATGATATATACATTCTATCTTGCCTATAATTCTTAAAATTTACTTATGTTACACCTTTATAAGTTATGATCCTGCATGTACTTTACTACTCTATGGACACTAGCATTCGAGACAAATAATAATATCAATGTTACTGTCTTGTCTTGATGCAAGTGTCTAGAAACCTAAAGTTATCTAATTTTCAAATGAAATGTATCATAAAGGTCAAAATAAGTTATTTAATGTGAGTTATTACTCAAAAGGGATTGATATAAATACAAGATCAACTCTCATTCATTCCTAATCTATGAATACCTAGCAAAAAGATCAAAGAGCATTCAATTAAGAAAATATTCCTTATTAATTCCTATTTATAAACTAATCATAAGGAATGCACATCTATATGTTTAAAGTACTAAAGGAATAACCCAAGAGCCCAATTTTCTAAGTTACAAGATAGGTCATTGTTGTACTTAATTTACACACATTGCATCATTCACACATAAGCTAAGATGTAGGGGGAAAATACATCAATTTGAGGCCCTCTTAAGAGAATTGGATATGTAGGTAGTGTGTTTTTATAGTGGGGTCATTGGGGTTAGCTCAACACCATATGCCCACTAACCCATTTTCCCCCAAGGTCACATTGAAGATGGAAAGATAGGCTTTTTCCATTTCATAAGGAGTGATTGTCCATGACCCAAATATAAATGCATTAGAGTGAAAGTGAATAAAAAACCAAAAGCATTTAGGTGGTCACATATTATTTCACTAAATATTATGTATAGGACATTACCTTCATACTCAAATAGTAGTGTTGACACAACCATCTAGGGTTGACACAACTGTCCAAATAGTCAAATACACTAGATCCATAATCTAACAACTATTCCAAAATTGTCTTGCTACTTGATTTCAACCTATTCCAAATATATAATAACATTATAATTAGAACAAGATAAGTACTTATCTTCTTTGTCATTTCTATATCTAGCCTAGTTTTACTCTCCATATTTAAACTATCTCAGCATAATAAATTCAATGTATGCTTATATCTAAGTTTAACATTTAATTGGCCCACTATAGCTTTGATTATCACCCTTGTGCCATTTAATTTATATATTCTTAACCTTAAGCTTAAAGTGAAGTACCCATAACAACATTTCATTTTAGGGTTAAACATTTGGTGAACCCATACTATGTTTATTGAACCAAAACCCTAGTTTGCATTTTAGGGTTTTCACCTTCTCTGAAATTTCATTTCATATTTTACATTTTATTATCAGATCTAATCTATACCTCACTTAAGTGGGATTATATTAATAATGATTAGTTACGTACTTATTTTGGCCCTACTGATTATGTGCTTTATAGTTATTTATACCCTTTTAGTCTTTATGGAGTTCTTAATATCAACTCAAGCATGAAAGAAAAATTACAATAGATTATGTAATGCACTTTATGATCAATTTATTACATATTAAGACATAGAACAATGCAAAAAACAAGATAAACTTACTTTTGCTTACAACTATGACAATGACAGAACCAATGATGCAAATGCAAATCCAAATGAGAAAACTAGTGATAATGACATTTATGATTATGAATTTGAATGTAACGGTATCCATCTTGACTATGACATCTCTACTTTTCCTTTGTTTTCCCATGATGAAGAGTTTCAAGAACCAACAAACATGTAAAATAGTATTATTACTAGTAGTCTAGATTGTTCTCAACATTTTTTTCTAAAGAAATATAGGGTTTGTATCATACTATTAAAATATAGAATATTCCCCACAAATACACTACACAAATTCTAGTGGAAATTCCTCATAATTTTTCAAGGTCAAAATATACAAAAATTCCACTTGCAAAAATACATATGAAATCCTAATGAAGATTCCCCTTATCCTAATAACTCTGAGTTCCCATTAGAAGCCTAAATTTCCTCTATAGACCAACTTTCTCGACAGACTTTTCATCAGACTTTGTAAGTGAAAATTATAAATCAAAACCCCAATGGACATTTTGGTTAGAATTTTAAACTATAATTGCACATCATACCTCTACCATACTTTTTACCTGTAATTATAAGTCAAAGCCCTACCAAGTTCAAAGTAGAATAATAACCTATAATAGAAAGTCTAGACCCTGATCAACTCTGTAATTGGTTTTCCCACACTAATTTTACTAAAGCACATCTAGAAAATAAATGAAGTTCATGTCAAAGGGACCTAGCGTGCCATCCAACCTAGATTCAAACACAAATGAGATCACTGAAATAGATCTAGGTTATATAGACCTAGTATATTTTTGGAACAGAGTAAATGTAGAATTCAAGAATGATTAGATTTAAAACATCTACAATAGTGGTTTACCCCAGGATATATACTTTCCACTATTAGTAAAAAGCCATGATCTTGTGCTCATAATGGAAAAACACTATGATGTTGAGAAGAGGGAGGTGGTAAACAACAAAAGAGAGAAGATTATGAATCTGGATCCTGATTTAATTGATATCATGTTATTGATTCCAAACTATGAAAGCAATCTGGATATTACACTTGACTATTGCAAAAATTTCTATCAAGATAATAATTTAGCCTATCTATGGGTTTAAAAAAATAATGGATAAAAACCCCTAGACCTAAAACCATAAGGATTCTTAGGACCTTGGCTAGAATATAATTCAAGGATGAAGTAGGAAACATTATCATACTCTTGCACAAAGCTACAAGGGACCCGAATGGCAAGAATTATCAAGATTAGATGTACCACTATATCTAGGCAATCCACCAAAATAAATAATACATTCACTAGGCCCAGTTGATTTCTGACTCCATTCACAAATAATTGATGGAGGTCCAAACTACAGGCAAGTTTTATATGACATCATACCTTGTCTATATATTAACAAAAGGGAGGGCATTCCCAAGATTGAATACAATGCTTGATCAAATAAATACAGTTTTTAAATACTACCCTAACCTCACCCTTGAGGTAAGAAAACAATAATTTAAAAGGGTAAATGATTTTTTTGTATAATGCATCATAATTATGTTTGAAAAGGAGCTAAGAAGGAGAAGATTTCTGATTTTGCAACTACAAAAATTGCTATGTTGGGGGAATTTTGCATTTAGTTCCCCACATATTCATATATTAGAGTGGGTGGTTTTATTGGTTGTCCCTACACCCTTCCAAGGTATGTAATTGAAAAATTGTCCCTAATGGACCTTTTGAGGTAACTTATGTAAACCCACAAGTTTTTATCAAATAAACATAAGGCATGGATCCACTTCCCTATCGACATAGGGATATAAACCTACCCTTCCCTATCAAAATCTAAATGTGTAGATGCTAAGATGACTCAAATGACCCTAAGATCTCTTGATGTAAGGGCCTTATATGATGTGACTGGATATGTTACCATTATAGTATGTGCCACATATTCCCATATCCATTTCTAGGAAGATTACTAGGAAGATGTGCAGGATGAAGACAAAGTTAGATTAAGAGATTATTCAAATATGACCCTAGAGAAAATCAAAGATTACAACATGGCATCAATCCTTAAAGACTTGAAATATGATGATCAATCAATATACAAGGTGTATTATGAAAATAAAATCTATCTCCAACCTCTCCCACTGGTCAAGTGATCTATACCTGAATCCTTCTTGTTGATGGATGGGACGACCCAGGTTATAAACATAATAATAAATTGGTTAAGGAGAAAAAGGGTAAAAATAACCAAAGAGACCCTAAATATTATAGTAGGTTAAGAAAAGTGAAGGAGAAAGATGTAGTGGTAGCAGTAGTAGAGGGTTCTAGTGGTGGAACCCAAGCAAACCACGTAGTGAGGCCAATTGTGTCACACAAGTGAAAGTAGAAGCAAAAGGCAAAAAGGGCTCCTTCTAGCATCCTAGTCGATGGATTAACCACTGTTAACTTCTATAGAGTACACAAATGTTGCTTAATTGACACAAGTAGTCCCTCTTCCTATCTCTACTATTCAACCAACCATAGTACTCCCTCCTCCTATCTCCACTGCCCAATCATCTCAAAAAATTACCCCTCTTATTTCCACTAGCCCACTAGTGCAAGTAATTACACCTTCATCTAACTCACCTATGTAAGTGACTCCCTTGGCAATAAGCCAATCAACAAGAGAGATGAGAACTACTTATATTTTCTCATGACTTGGTCACCTAATAATTGAGTGACCAATGTAGGGCAAGTCTTATCAATGACTTGACATGCCTTAGTGAGTTGGAGGTGAAGGTCTATGTTTTCTTCCCAAAGCTATGATACTTCTTTCTATAAAATAAAAGCCTTTTTCATGATATATTCTTGAAAGGAAACCAACCATTCAATTTTATTAGATAAAGGAAGATGGGAAATATTAAGAGATGCTTCTTACACTATTATAACTAGAGTCAAACTCTAAGTTGTAGCTACAATAGGTGTATTATTAATTTGTGCCATTGATAGGTAAATTTTTTTTCCATGAGTGGAGGTTATGAGTACATCCCATGACCTTTGGCTATGGAATTTTTCATTTTTTTGAGATGTCTCCTCTTACATAGATTCTTGGATATACCTTGAGCCTTGTGAAGTAGCATGTGGCTTCTAGCATCAATGTATCACACTCATGGTTGAGGATTCTCTTGTCACTTATTTTGAGTTATGATTTATGTCTACCTTAACTTTGGCATCAACCTCTAATTCTCCTTCTATGTCAACCTCTACCTTAACTTTAGCATCTATCTCTACCTTCTCCATGGAATCTTTCTCCTTGTCATGCTTCTTTACTTTCTCTTCTTTCCTACAAAAGGATTCTTTTGATTTAAATGATTCTAACTTGGATATTTCATTTGTTGTGTTATTTACACATCTTGACTTGCTCATTCAATGTCTTTCTTCAAATATTTATCTTCTTCTTGTTGCTTTTTTAATTTTTCATCTTACATTGTTTGCTTCATTTATTGTTGGGCCTCTATCTTCCTCTTTATTGTTCTTTTCCTCTTGTTATTTCCTTTTCTCTTCAAATCTTATTTTTTATTATTATTTTATTCCTTGAAATCCTTCTTCCTAGCCTCCTTCTTTGCCTTTTCTCCTTAAACTTGTTCTTCTATAGATTATTGCTGGTCTTACTTTTTGACTGACTACTCAGGCTCAAATGGGTCCAAAACTAAAATATTTGTGTTTTTATGAAGGAGAAGATGAAGGAAATGAATACAACACCATGTGTTTATTTTATATGGACTTTGGTGGAAGGTGGCACTAGTGATTTCTTTATCCTTTTATAGGCCTAAGGTGTTTCTTTTTATTTGGGTGCCAGAGTTGTAGCTTGCTATGGTTGATCTTCCTCAATTATGAAAGGATAAAAAAAAGAGACCATATATTCTTTGATTGATGGTGAAAATATTGACATACTATGGATCCCCCTCTTGCAAACTAAAGCTTGTTGTGTTCCCTCTTGTTGTGGTGATATTTTCTATTCTTATGTATATCATGCACTTAGATCTGATTATTGTGGAATGGTTGTGTATGCTCATCAAGACCATGTTCCTGGATATGATTGAAATAGTTTAGATTATTGGTGCTTATGCTCTACTTCCTAACCAAAAGTATTTACAATTATGGATGGTAAATGTGTGATGATTTAAATTCAAAAATCTTTCCTTGATTTTGACTTTGTTGCCTATTTATGTGAGCATAGATTAAAAAATTTCCTACTATTTGATGCCTAAATCTATAAGATCAAATTTCATTGTGATTTTTGGGACATGATTATAATCTAGCCATGATTTGGTGTTGCATGTCATATTATTTAATTAAGGTTTGGGGGGGATGTGGAGACTCTATATGATGGTGCATTATTTTTACTCGAAATAGTGCATAATGGGGTTACTTTTATTTGAGGAGATTGTGATTCTTCTTATTGTTGAACTAGAGGTTACTATGATAATAGATGTTGTGTCCCTACTAGCATTGATCAAAATGGAGGAATTGAGCATGTAGCTAATTTTTTTTGCTATATAACTTTGGTTTGTGCATCAAGCATAGTGATGAAAAAGAAAAGACATGATGAGTGCCTTCTAGAGATCATACACTCTACTCTAGATGGAATCATGTAGTTTGGTTATGACATCATGTTATCCAAGATATTTCATTATATATAGGGATATCGAGGTTCCAATAAATAATATAAAATATTTATAATAATCAATCCTTGAACCAACCCAACTATGCATAATATTTCCCTATTTGGGTCTAGGTAACGTTGGTAAACTCTATCATAGGCCAAAAGTATATGTAAGGATTGACTATTCCCTTAGGCAATTTTCATTGTTTGAATCAAATAATAAGTAAAATAAATTGGTATTGAAAAGTGTTTGATGCCTCATTTACAAAATTTTATATATTTGTAATGAGTTATGAAAAAAAAAATTCTAGCCAATTAAAATCCTCATTAAGCTTTAGTATGTTGTAGGCAATGTTGATGAAACCTTTGGTGACTTGCTTGGAATTTTTATGGATTTAAAAAATATCTTCATGATGTATTTTTCAAGGATTCACACTCTATCATCATATATATATATATGCAATGGGAATCCCCCTAGATCCTCTATTGTAATTTTTTGATGTTTTTGGGTGAATTGGTGGTGCCTTTGTCTTGTAGGGTGCCAAATATTTACCCCTCATAAGAAACAATATTTATCACACCATTATGGTTAGATTAATTAATATTATCATATATTATGAAAAATAGATAGAAATATCACTATACCAACTGATAAGAGTGATCATGATTTCATCTTGTTGCCCAAAAGTTGACAATTTGATCAATCACTATGTGTCAGATCCTTATAACTGATGTTGAATCATTAGGGCTTATAGCTTTGCTTCTTCTAGCTGATCATGGATTTATATATTATATTAAATAGCATATATGAAATAAAATAGGTCATGGTATTGATATCTAGTTTCCCTTATAGAAATAACGATGGCCATATCCTCTTTTTGTGCATTTGTGATCAAAATATGAAGCTGAGATCTATCCATGGCATCCAATAAGATAGATGGTGATAATTGGTGTCAGATGTACTTATTAAAAATTAAAACTTCAAATGTAATAAAATTAATTAAAATTGAAATGCAGAGGACTCTTGTTTTCAAAGGTATGTAATGGCATAGCTTTATTCATGTCTTTATATATATATATATATATATATAGTTTTTTTACCATGTGATTATGCTTGTCACCCTGATTCATATGTGATGAGTTTTTTGTGCACCATTATACCTTAAAAATTGAATGAAATTAATCATTATATGATGTGAATTTATTTCTCTATTATCCAGATGTACTAATTTAGCTGACAGGAGTTGTTGGTGTGACATGTCATATTTTCCCTAGTCAAATTTCCTTTATTGTTCATCAACTAAATCTGACCCTTGATATATTTTTGGAAAAGATGAAATATTTGAAGTGTGTCAACATTAATAGATTTATAATTTCTTGTCCTTTCCTCATAATTTTTATACCATCACCTCATTCCTAAACTTATTTGGTGACATGCCTTCATGTATATTTGTATGATGTTTTCTTTTTATGATGACTTGTTCACTTTTTTGTAGTCTATGACTATGAGTTTTATATTTTGGTTCCAATATCCTATGATATAGATATCCAACTCCAATAATATACTATAAAAGTAAAAAAATATAATAATAAAACACATTAAATAAAATCCCTAAACTACATGGTGTTATTCAACATCCACTCTTGATATTTCTATAAGATCAGATAGAGATTACTCGCAGTAAGGCTAAATCTTACATCCATTTAGTTGCCTACGAATAATGGTTCCTTGTATATTCCTCAACAAAATAGTTCCTTTCTATGATAACTCATGAATAATATAGGGCAATTTCCATATAATATGTAGCTTGCCTAGAAATGCTTTGAATCTACTATCATAAAAATAACACTAGCTATACTGGTTGAATCTCTTTGGTTTGTACGTTACAATCATGCCATGATTTCTAACTTTGATTATTAACCTCTTGTGTACATTTTTATTTATTTTTGGTTTCTTCCATCCTAATTATGTCTATTGTTCTTTCTTATATATATTATTAATCTCCTTATCACATAATCATTGTAATTTATAGACTAGGGACTGTGTATTCCATGATCATTAATGCTTCAAGTCCATAGACCAAATAAAATGGGGTGAATCATGACAAATTTTTGTAATTTTTCATAAACACCCATAATATTACAAGAATAGATCATCTCAATCATCTCTTCTGACATTACATATATTTTTGAGCATCTTGCTAAGAATTTGTTTGATTCTTCTTCTTGTCCATTTCTTGTGCTTGATATGCCATGATTTTATGGTGTGAAGTCATAAAATCCTCCATGAGAGTATTTAGATCAATATTGAGGATATGTTTTCCTCTATCATTAACCAACTTGATTAGACACCCAAATCTAATTATAATATTTTCATAGAGAAACTTGGTTGCATCCTTATCAATACAACTTGGGGTCACATCATCTTCAACCCATTTATTATAATAGTTTGTCATGGTGATTATGTATTTTGCATGATTATGTTTGATGAGTTAATTTATTGGTCCCAAAATATCAAGAACCCATTATTTGAATGGTTTCTCAACTGTCATAGGATTTAGTGGCATCTCATCTCTCTAATTTGGTTTTCCCATTTTTTGATAGATATCATATTTAACTACCCAATGTACATCCTAAAATAATATATTCCATCATATACTAATTTTTATAATATTTATCAAAGTGTATTCTCCTATGAAATGTCTACCTATGATTATTTTATGTGCTTCTTCAAAAATTTACAACTGTTCATATTCTAGAACTAATCTGCATAATACTCCATCCTTGCCAATTTTATACAAAAATCCATTGATAATGCTAAATGGAATAACTCTTGTGATCAACTAATTTTTGTCCCTTTATATATACTACACAAGAAAGATCCCTTACTCTAGGAAATTTTCTATGTATTTAATATTTTTAATAATCATATAAATTTGAAACTTATGCACATCTAGTGATTCATCTTAAAGCTTATCTGGTTCTTATCGATTGTGTATCTAACTTAAGTGGTCTAGTGTTACATTATTCCTTATAGGATTCAAATTTAATCTAAATTAGGACTATTAAAACAACATCAACCATTAAGATATCCTACCTACCGACATGGGTTTAGTTAATAGGTATCTTATATCTTGGTGATTAGTGAAGAACTTAAATGTCATTGCTATAAGGTAGTTCCTAAACTTCTACAGTATGAACATAAATGATAGAGCTTCCATTTTTGTAGCCGTATATTTATTCTCTATGGCTAAGAGTTTTCAATTTGTGAAGTGAATGGGATGATCCAATACTTCATCTCCTAGTTGTGTGAGAACAACTTGGACCACACTTCCTAAAACATCCACATGAATGTGAAAAGGTTTTATCTTGGTTTAACTGTTTTAGGAATTATGGAATGTAAAACCCTAAGTAGATAAAGAGATGAGTATATAAATTAGGGAATAAATATAGTAATATAAATAGCCATTGATTTTTTAAATAATTTATTTATTTGCTTAGCCTATAAATAGTAATGAATTGAAAGAGATATACTTAGCTGAAAAATAACTGAGATGGATAAGTGGTAGGCTAGAAACTGGAACATGAATAGTGTAGGGTATCATTAATGGGAAATACATGCCAAAATATTCTTTAGACAATAGTGTGGTCCTTCTACCAATAGTGCATTACATTAGTGTCCTCTTGTACCATGTTAATGACCTTAAGTAGATGTAATAGTGAGTTTTTGGGAGGATGTCCACCTTGTTATGATAAGCCTTTGTCTATGTGACTGAGTCCTAAATCACTTTATATTCTATGTTTTTGACTAATCTTGATGTAAAAATCTAAGCCTTGATGGTTTTTATGGTTTTGAGGAACATAATTAGAAGTAAAGTGGTGTTAGTAGGGTAGGTTGGATGTTACCTCAACATCCCATGTGATGAGCATTGCCTACATACCAATACCTTGGAAGGGGATTAAGCTGGATGTAGTTCTCCCAATCTAAGATTTGGTGTAAGTGTAAGTGAATGATAGTATGAATGTTGGTTTGAATGTTTTAAGTGTGTATTAAGACTAGAAACTTGAGTAATATTAGATCTAGGATGTTGTAGATGGGTGTATGTAATATAGGGAAGAATAGGGATAAATGACCTTGATTTACATAATTATTTTAAAGTTTGTTCATGAGATTTACATCTATTTTCCATCCATCAAATACATTAATAAGATTGGTATTTATATAGTGTTTTGGTGTTTTTTGAGACATTGAATGAGTTTAGGCTAGCCCTAAATTTATTTAGGAAGACGAAAGATATTTGTTATAGGTAAAGAAGGTTGAGGGTCAATAACTCTACCCCTTTACCAATAGTGCATTGTGTTATAGAACCAAGGGTTGTGTTATTTTCCTAGTGGCTAAAATAGGTGAAAAAGGGTGATAGGTGCCTAAGAGGTGGGATGATATGGATTTTTATATATTTGGTCAAGGGTTGAGTGCACACATAAGATGGAAAAGGATCAAAAGAGGCCCTAGGATATGTATAGGGATACGATAAGGATAAGATAGTCTCAAGAGACACTAATTTCCTTCAAATGACATTAAATATGATTATAATCCTCCCCATTTATTATATAAATGCAACAAAGTGAAATGACTAGGATAAAGGAAAGAGAGGTATACTTTGGACTTACCTAAGAGGCAAAGCCCATAAATGTGGATCTAATTTTTTTAACCATGATTCATTGTGTGTCCTATGAATGAAACATGTATAAATCAGTCCTTACTTAAGAAACATAAAAATAAAATACAAAACTATGTAAAGCAATGAGAGAGAGGAAATGAATGAATACACCTTATCGGGTATGTGAACCAATGCTAAAACCTAGTGACATACTCTATGTGTAGTTGGTGATCAAATGGTGAATAACTTGGATTGGGATGATGGATTGCCCAATCCCCATGTGTATATGGATCAAGAACTCAAGTTGGCTTTGAATCCATCATTTTCCCCCTTATTCAGTGGATCATAACTTGTGAATAACTTTGATTGGACTGATGGGTTATCTAACCCTCTCATGTAGGTTCTTCATGAACTCAAGTAGGCTATGAATCCATTATAACCTATCCATGCATAATATATTCGTCTAAAAATAAAATTTTGTGATGTAACTAAAACTATGTAAGATGGGTTTGGGCCACTCAGAAACTTTGAAATGTAAAATGGATTAGGGGACACTCTAGAATGTTAGTCACTAAAAATAAAATGAGGCATTAATCTAGTGTAAAATCAATGCATAAATGGCGAAAATGATGTAATGTACAATGTGGATAATGACATGGAGTCATCATTCCATCTGAGAGTAATGGTGCCAAATTAAACATATGGGAACAATGTGCCATGCACATGCCACTAAATCTAATATCTATGTATATAGATTCTTGACTGAGTCATATAATATGTGTATATCTAAAATTGAAATGGGAGTGATCATGCCAGGCATGATGACCCCAATCTAAGTAAACATATAAAATCTTTTTAAAAAGTGATTATAAACTGAATTTGTTTGATAATTTATGATTGAGATCATGCCAATATGAATTTTAACTACTATACCTTTCTTACAATTCTATTTTTGTTTTGTTTTTGGGATACTAGATAGTAATATTATTCCCTTTGCCAATAGTTAACTACATTATCGACCACTATATTGTGCTATTGACTAAATTTTCTGATTTTGAGGAAATCTAAGATTGGTCTGAGTATGATTGTGGTTCACTATATTTTCTTGAATCTAAGATTTGTAATCTATGTCTACATATTGAAAACTATGTCCAAAATGCACTAAGATGGCCTAATCTCTATGATAAACCTATATGATTTCCCCTCTTTTGAGGGGAGTTGTTTAACCTATGCAATAATTCTCCTCAAAATAAAATTTATGCATCATATGTGTTAGACTAAAAACATAAGATATCTACGCGATAAACCAATATAATGTGTATACATGACATTAGAATGTATAATAGTTTGAGCATAAGTTGGTAATGTATGATGTATGTTAGATATATCATTCATAAGGTTTTTAAGATAAATATAATAACGTAATCATGTATATGAACAAAAAATCTAGATATAATCTAAGTAACTAGCTAGGGAGATGGGGCATGATGTCTATCAAGGCAACCAAGGATGAAGGGAAGATGCATGAGGTCCCTCATGGCATCACAAAATGGATGTGAATGTAACAAACAAGAGATAAGTGGAATGACCATGATTCATACATAAAAGCATACATACACATGAGGCACATAAATGAGCCCAAGGGGCCATAATACAAAGGACATGGGTACATGCCACCAAGTTTGAGAAAGAGCATACATACAAGGACATGATAAAATGTCCATATACACAAAGAATAAGCAAGGTTGGATTAGAGCCACAAGGAAGGACATGTTTGAATGTCCACATACATAATCAAGAAGCACACATAAGAACATGGGCACATGTCTAAATCATACACACAATGAAATAAATGGGCTTAGATTCATATAATAATGACATATTTAAATTCTCTCAAGTAGATGATAGGTAAAGAGATACAATCAAATATAAACTAGTAAAGCTAGAAATGAAAGTATTCATAACATGTACAAATATATATAAGAGCAAAGATGTATATAAGATGAGTCTATAGTAGTAGTAGTTAATAAAAAATCAGTGTAGTATAGGATGATCAATATCAATATATAGTCAATGCTAAATATGTGATATGAAGTAGAAGAAGATATAACCTAGTAAACCATAAGTTATGTGAATGATGACCATAATGGGATAATATATCAATGCTAAATATATGCATATGTGTATGTGCCCAAATGGGTAGATAGGAGTAAATCTAGACCTATGTAGAATACCTAAGTCCTATAGTAATCTATGAACACTCAGAAGGAACAAGTGAAGCATGTATGTATGATAGAACTAACTATAATAAGGTAGATATCATATGTAGTACTTGGAAAATATAAGGAATGTAATCATGAAAATGCATACAATCTAAAATTTGTGTTTTCTAAGTAATATTTTAATGGTTTTGTATTTTTTAACATATTATATTGTTATTTCTGTTATTTGAGTATAAGGTATGTACAATCAACATGAAAATGAAACTATATACAAGGATAAAGGTGAGGTAAACTTTTTACAAGTAAATTATGAGAGCATACTAACTGATGAGTCTCATAAGAGACTCAATATCAAGGTGACTGATCTTAAATAAATGAATAATGACTGCACATGATGTACAAGAAAGTATCTAATATCTAGAAACTAGATTTACTAAATAATCTAATGTTGAAGTTGATTGTGAAGTGTGGCCCTAAATTTGTGGAGTTGGATAAACTAGCCTATGAATTTTGGGAATCTTGGGGACCCATTAGTGGAAGAAGTAATAACTGGCATGGATTCCCTATGTGGAGTGTTGTGGGGACTCAATAAAATTGATCAGGGTGTGAATTGGGTAGAGAGAGGCTCTATAGAATCTATAACATGTATCTAATGCATGGGTCTCTCTAATAAATGTCTACATGGGAGAATATGTATATGTGGTAATGGTATAGAAGTAATCTCACCTACATTGGTGGCTCAACTAATATTTGAGGTGTGGTAATGGATGTAACTATTATTGGTGACTATTGTGTAACTCATTATGAAATGGGTAAAGGGCACTCATACATAATGCCCCCAACTGTAACAACCTAATTATCATTTATATACTTAAGACATCTATGTATGGTAGATGGAATGGCTCAAAGTTATTATATCTAAGGCCTACCCAATAACATGTTAGATTTGTGAGCACTAGTTACCATTATGAATCTTGTAGCCACAAGTGTGGGACTAACTTATAATGGAATTATTATTTCCCTGATGGATATCTAAACATGGACACTAAGGCCATGAATAACTGTAACTATCTAATAAATATCCTAATCTAAATATCCCAAGTTATGTATAAGTGTAATAACACACATATTCATGATTGACCCATTGTCAACCATAATACACTAAATAGGATGATGATAAATGTAGGCTCATACAAAGAGTTCATATAAATATGAGTCATCATCAATGGTCTCATGTTTTGAGAAAGTTACAAGAGGCGTAAATAGTATTGTAGTATGACACACACAAATGATATTAATTAGAGGGCATGTGTCCATTATATGAGTATGATAGGATGCTGGTGGCAGATTGCCTAATAAGTATAATGAAAACTTGAAGTGTCTATTATATCATTATCCATAGGATTTGAAAATGGATTATAAAATATGTTCATTATTTTTTCTTTAGTTGCTTGTGCTTTAGTCATTTTTGTAGGAGTGCTCAAATCAATGATATTAACCTCTATCAAATCTTGGATCTTATGTTGTAATCTGATGCATATATTGTTAGTATGATCAAGGGCCCTATGATAATAATAAAAAATATTAAAATCATATTTATTTGAAAGAGGCCTAGTCATATTGACCTTTTTGATGGGAGGGAGAAATATGACATTGCATTCCAAAAGTCACTAGAGAACGTGAGCTAACAGTTTAGGAAGAGTTGTAAAAGGTCTCCTTGGAAGAGATGATAAAACTAGATGAGGAACTTTCTATAATGAAGTGTTAATTTTTATCCTATGATAATTATTGTTTTCATTTGGACTCACATTATATGGGGTCTTATTTGAACTCTTATTAATGGAATTCGATCCAATTGTGTAATTTAACTTGCCCATGGAGAGAAGTTTGAATTCCCCCTTCATTGCATGGCATAAATTTGTAAATGATGGAAGCCTTTTGAATAATATATATTCATGTAATTTTAGTATTAATATTTGCTTGAATATTACCTAAATTTATCTATCTTCCATGGGGCTAGTCATCTTTGCAAATATAGTTTTATATCACAAGATATATTCAAATCTTGGCTCACTAGATTTTTGCTTGAGTTGCACAACTTGAGCATATGAAACCTTGTCACTAATGATGATTTAAAAGTGTGATAAAAACATTTATTAAAATGGATTAGATGTTGTAATGAAATTAATATGGTGATCATAAAACCATTATAATGCATAGTCCTTTAAATTATTAGGGAACAACTTAGTCTAGAGCCAATCATTAGACATGTAGTCCAAACATGTTGCATCACAATTTTCTAGATGGTGTTTTAGGTCACCCTTACCATTATATAAGGTAATTTTGGGTGACACAAATCCATATGGAAAAGAGTTGACACTATGTTTTGTGCCATTTTTTTATGTAGAAGCACATGAGAGTCTAAAGCATGAGATGGTCTTGTATAACCATGATGAAGATGTAACACCTTATCCTTCATAGAATGGATCTCTTGCCTAAGGGATTGCATTTCTAAAGAGGAGGTATGTATACTAGACAAAAGAGGTGTTTCCACCAGGGAGATTTGGCTATTTGGAGTACATTGTTGTAGAATATGAATTATCCCAATAATAGGTGTATCAATATTAACATCTATGGAGTTGTAGGATTGACCAAGTGATGCATTATTTATTTCCAATATAGCTTGAAAACTTTGTGCATAATCATGGGGATATTATTGAAGTTTATCTCTAATTTTTTTTAATAACTCATCCTTATTGATTATAACATTATCACAATGGAGGGGGGAGTGTGTTCATAGTCCCCCTTGTGTATAATTAGGATATTGATTTTACTGTTCATGTTCTGATGTTTTATAATTAAAGTCTACATAATCATGATGTGAAGGATCAATTAGGGGGGTTATAACTAGTCATTTATCCATGGTATAAACTCAAACAAAATGAATTTGGGTATGCTCAATAAGGTTAACACTAATCTTAGCACTTTTTCTTAAAGGAAGAGATATAGCTTTTTAGATGACATATAGTAAACAAAATGAAATAGTGTTGCTAAAACAAAATATAAAAATATAAAAAGTCTAACATAGTAAATTGAAAAAAGAAAAATAAGGATAAAAACCTTAAGAGAATCCAGAGCTAGGATTTTGATGTTATTCAAAGTAAGTCAGGTTCACCAAATGATTTAACTATTTTGGGAATTATGCAATGTAAAACCCTAAGTAGATAAAGAGACATGTATATAGATTAGGGAATAAATATATCAATATCAACAATAGTTGATTTTTACAATAATTTATTTGTTTGCTTAGAATATAAATAGAAATGAATTATAAAAGAGATACTTATTTGGAAAAATTATTGAGATAGATAAGTGGCAGGCTAGAAACTAGTATAGGAATAATGTACGGTGTCGTCAATAGGAAATATGTGTTATATTATTCTTTAGATAGTAGTGTGATCCTTCTTCCAATAGTTCAATGTGATAGTGTCGTCCTATACCATGTTAATGACCTTGATCAAATTCAATAGTGAGTTTCTATGAGGATGTCTACCTTGTTTCGAAAAGCTTGTATATGTGTGACCAAGTCCTGAATCACTATTTGTTTTGTGTTTTTGAATAATTTTAATGTGAAACCCTAAGCCTCTAAGTTTTGTAAGGTTTTTAAGAACACAAGTAGAAGTAGAGTGGTTTTATTAGGGTATACTAGACATGACATCAACACTCTATGTGTTTATCATTGCCTACATACCAATACATTAAAAGGGTATCAAGCCTGATGTAGTTCTCCCAAATGTAAGTGCTAGTACAAGTGCAAGAGAATGCTAGTATTAATGTCAATTTGAATTATTTGAGTGTGTATTAAGACTAAAAACCTAAGTAATCTACACTTTGTGTTGTTTTAAATGGGTGTATGTAGAATTAGGGTAGAATAGGGATCAATGACCTTGATTTGCACATCTATTTATGAGTTTGTTCATGAGAGTTGCATCTATTTTCAATCCATCAGATAAATGAATGAGAGTGGTATTTATATAGTGTTATGGTGATTGTCAAGATATGAAATGTACATAAGCTAACCCTAAATTTATTTGGGAAGCATAAAGATATTCATTATAGATAAATAAGGTTGAGGGTCAATAACATTTCCCATTTTCTAATAACACAGTGCACTATAGACCTAAGGGCCACACTATTTTCTAAGAGGCTAAGATGGGTAAAAAAGGGTCATGGGTTCCTAGGAGGTGGTTTGATGTGGATTTTGGTATATCTATTCAAGGTTTAAGTGCACACATAAGTTGGAAAAGGATCAAAAGAGGCCCTAATATAGGTCTAGGGATAATCTAAGGATAGGGAAGTCTCAAGTGACACTCATTACATTAAAATGACATTTTAGTTAAATAAATCTACATTTAAGATATACTAAAATAGTAATTATTAAAAGTATTTTCTTGAGATCTAAAAATGTTGATTGAGACTCCTTGGTCCATTCAAACCTAGTATATTTACATAGTATCTTTTCCATATGGGCATATATATGTATACTTTTCTGAATTTTATGTAGTAGCTTGTATTCCCTAAAAAATATCACACCTCTGTCAAACATGTAGGATGTGGCATGTCCATAATTAATGTGATTTTAGCTTGGTCCACAAAAACCAATAAATAAATATTATGTGCCCCAAGAGAACACCAAAATATGTGAATAATAAACACTTATTTACGCTTAGTGCAATGCATAGAGCTCAACACAATTCTAGCATACGTCACAACTTAGACAAATGCTCCTTGAATAAGGAAAATACAACCCAATAATCAAGGTAGACTTAAATAAAATCATGGATGAAATATTTAAAAGCATTGAACATAGACCTATAGAACACAACTAGAGCATTCTTGAATCCAAACAGAGTTACTTTGTATGAAAATGATCCCCATTCTATTATGAATATTTTTTTGCCTGATTCTCTACTACAATTGGAATCTAATGATAAAAATTGAAGCCATCCATAAAATTGTAATAAAAAACTTTATTAGTGAATGAAATTAGGAATGGGTCAATGATACAAGTGTCATTTAGTGTAAAATAATCCACACACATTCTAATTTCCTTAGACTTATTGGGATAACCCAGTTTTCCTTTTCCACTAGATATATAATACTTACATCTCACATTCGATATAGTTTAAATTTTAATTTCAACTTCATGTTAGGATTTAGCGTATATGGGTGTTTATTCATAGGCCTCACACACTCTTTTATCTCTATGTGCATTTGTCCTAACTAAAGATATACACCCTTTACTTCTGAAAACTTTGTTAGGAATATATCTTGAGAATATCATAAAAAATATAATGATTTTGAAATCTCATTCTATGTTTAGTAGTCTCTTATAGTCATAATCTTAGGTTCAAACTCTGTACCAATGTTCCAAACAAATTTATTTAATGGATCCTGATATATTTTACTAGATCCAATTGGAATAAACTCTTGTTGAGTTCTCTACCATTTTTATTCCAAAATATTTAGATTTTTTAACTTTGCATCTTTAGTTTGTTCTATAATGTTGGATTTAGGTGGCCTTACATCTCACTTAGGTTTAAATAATCCCTTAAAATCTATGTCCCTGTCAAAATCATTGGACTCTACCAGTTTTTCATCATTTGTGATCTTATTACAAGGTTTTAAAAAAAGTTGTTTTTTTTTTTGTTTTTTGCCCTTGCAATTTTGGATAATTAAATTCGAATATATATCTAATTCATGTTGTGAATATGACTCTATCATAGTACTTGCTTATGACTGAATATGTATCACAGGTGCCCAGAGTCTTCAAGAACACTTCTCATTTTAGAATTCTAGGAATTTAGTGCATGAATTACAGGTTGTGATAATCCTATTATCTATTGATGGAATAAAGGAAAATCAAGTGGATTGTTTCATAATATTTATAATGTTTGGTGGTTGGGAGCCATTATGGCCTAATAGTTAGTCTATGCATAATACAAAGTATGTTATGCTAAGAATGGTGAATTATGATCAAGAAGTAATCTAAGAGATAATATAAGATGGATATTTACAATGAAAATGAAGCTATAATGATCTATTCCAAAAAGGAGAAAAAGGAAAGGTAGGGAAGAGAATATATGTTACTGATGTTCATTCCAAACACTATGACAAACTTCAAATAACCTCTAGGCATACACTTAACCAATGTATGGCATGAATTGGCATAAGCTCAAATATTATCACACATTAGGCAAACATCTAAGGATTGTATGAAATAATGCAAATAAGAACCAAGTTCACTTTAAAGATTTACCACTACAAGCAAACAACATTAGCCCAAATGCAAGAAGAGTAAGAAAATGAAATGAACTTAATATATTTCAATTAACCTAGCATTAGCACAAGTTAACAACTCTATATTCAAATGTACACACTAAGAGCTCACAAGAACCATTCAAATCTAGAAATCAGAACAAACAAGTGAGAGAGAAGCTAGAATAATAAAAGATAAGAAAATTTGGACAAACTTTGTAGAATTCCTTGCTTATATTAATTTCTCAAAAGTTACAATTGGATTTTAGCTCTAATAACTCCCCCTCTTTTACAATGACAATACCTCCTTTTATATAAGGCTCAATGAGGTGCGTCTATTATTCATATCCAATTAAAAAAGTACAAGTATTAGGACAACTATCCTTTCTACCAATGGTTTAGAATACACTAGACTTTCCCTAATGGATTGACCTATTGGCAATGTGTTTTACAAATTACACATGCCTTTAAAAATCACATTCCATTTTGAAAATATACAATTCTTAGCTACATGAATAATATTCCTAAGTCACTTAATCTAACTTTGAGAACCCTATATCTCTCACTTTGTTTCTCCAATAAGATCTTCATTCTATAATGTTGCTCTTCAATTAGATCAAGGTTGACAATTGGTTTCATGAAGAGATCTTTCATTTAACCTAATAAGCTCTTGTGATCTTTATCTAACTTTTCTAATTATTCTAAATTCATTAATTATTTCCTTTGCATTTAGAATCATATCCATTATCTTATCCCTATCAGTAGTAGTCTTGCCTATGCTTTGGTGCCTTACCCCTTTCATAAACTGGGAAGATCTTGTTTGAAATCATCATATATAATTAGACCATATGGAATAAGTGTATTAGGGCCCTTTATTAAGGTATCCAATATATGCACTATCTTATCTTCAAGTTTCTTGAGGTCATTGAAGAGGTTCCCCATAATTGTTACAAATTCTTTTAAATTATTCACTAGTGGACTCTGGATTGAATTACCTTTGCACATGTGATAATTTAGTTCTTTGGCTTAATTATAATGCTTGTAGGGTCTAATTATGGATCTCATTATTTTTCATGGAACTCTTGAAGGTTTTAATAGTGCTCTAATGGCATTTGTGAGCTCAAATCATAAGTTTCATACTTCAAATTTGCATTTAGACTTGCCTATTTATACTTTTATCTCCCACGGGTCCATGAAATCCTTAGATTTATCATGTTTTGATTACGTGACATCATTATGACACATCTATGGAATTATACTCATAGCTATTCAAAAACATGACTATTGCCTTTTAAAATTCCTGCTTGATCTCACACCATTTGATCATCCTTACACAGATTACCATGGATCGTCGATCTTGATCTCAAGACTTGAACACCACTGGTTACCTCTACTATATTTCACATGGTTATGACATGTGTCATTACCATGTTAGATCTAAGCTTCATTAAAAATTCAATGGTGATCTCACACCATTATATCTTCTTTGGGTGAGTAAACACACTCCATTAGATCATGATCTAAGTTGTACATGCCATTGGCTATTCAATATCCTTTCATCAAAATAGTGACACTTATCACCTTCCCGCTAGTCTTAGGCTCTATTAAATTCTTGAATCAACTTACACCATCTAATCAATCTTGCCCAAGTGAATGTGGGCAATTGATCTTGGGGACCTGCTCAAACTTTAATTTTTTGATCATGGCTTGACTTTTCAACTCAGATTATGCATCATTGGATCTTCCCCATCTAATAAAATATGCACCATCTAATTACGATCCATGGGGTTGAGTGAGATTGGTTCTTATGCATACTTTCCCATTTTGAGCTCATGCTATTAGATTAAATTTTCTTGAGAAAATGAGGGTCATTGATCCTAAAAATAAACATAATGTTTAAGGCAGGCTTAGGAATAATATAAAACTTAATATAAAATTTTAGACCAAAGTTTTCACTCATTAATAAATATGAATAAAACTATTGGAATTTTTTAAAAACATATTAAAGTGACCTTGAGAATTAAAAAGGACTTAGCATAAAGTTTTGGCCTAAGTTAGAAAAACAATAAAAAGGACCCTATATTTATTTAGACCATGCTAGGATAAAAGGGAACAAAGGGGGCCTCAGGATATGAAGTAGTATTAGGATAAAGGTTTTAGACTAAAGTTTTTGTTATGTTAATAAACATGAATAGGACCTTAGGATAAAATATGAATTAAGTCAAAATAAAATCTCCCACCAAAATTTAAATAAAAACTCCCACCAAATTTGGATTCAAAAGGAGTACTTAGACTAAAGGTTTTAACATTTAGAATATGAAATCCATTAATCAATTATAGACCAAAGTCTAATAAAAGATCAATTTAACACTAAAGCACAAAACCTTAAACATGTTCATTCCCAGTTGAAATTCATTGAATCTACAATACAAAAACATAGGCAACAATGTTAGCAATTTTGGATAAGACCAAACCAGAGCCATGAATAAATAAGCCACCCAAACCATGACATGGATGATTTTTAAGTAAAGATTATGTGAAAACATGCTAAAGACACTCTGACCAAGTGAATTTTCAATTTAAGGTATAAATTTACATAATTTGACATAAGGGTCCCCATTTTTAGAAATGGGGGTATGTTGACCTCAACAATTGGCAACTTCTAGGGGAACATAGTAATATGTTAGAGTTAAGAGACTCTAGTTAAGATTAATAACTAGTTTATTCATTCCATTTATCAGTCACCATTATTTAGATCAATTCATGGTTGAAATAACTCCTACACATGCAAAATTATGATCAACCCTCAAAACCTAGTCATGATATATGTGTGATTTGATTCCAATTACTATTTTCCATGGGATTTAGGGAACAACTTAAATATTTCATAATCTTTACCATTAACACTAACTTTCAACATGTTTGGATGTTCATTAAGAACCATGCTTTAGCTCAAGGAAGGCTTGGGCATTGCTCTGCTACCATCTAGGCATCTATAGCCCCAAAAAATATGCCTTTAGCTCTACTCAAGGCCTTGCTCCACTGCCATCTAGGTATCCATATCCCTGGTGGAGATTACCAATATCACCTTTACTTAGAAAATTCTTGAATTTTGCAATAAGGTTCTTATTTTTTATATTTTTCAAGTCATTTTGGCATTCTAGCAAAGGTTGGGAACTAGGTTAGCCAAGTTTTGGGATTTAGTTAAGTGTTTTATCTTCACACAATTATCCTTGGTTGTAAACTTTGTCCCAAGCAATAATGTTTATTAAGTGCAAACATGATTTTGTTTCAATAATCCAAGATTTCACCCTACATGTGAAATCCTTCTTTAAATCAAGATCAGATTAAAATAATGCCCAAAATCTCAAGGAATAATTAACCTATCCATTAGTATTTTCTATTTTCTCTAAACTATAACATTGAGCTCACATTTCAATAATCCATGATCAACCAATGTTGAGAAGTCATACCTATATTTCTAAACTATGAAGCTCTTGAGCAATTAGGTGATATTTGAGCTTATGGATATCTAAAATAACTTATTTAGAAGCAAGGAACAAATCAAGAGAAATATATATATATATATATATATATATATATATATATATATATATATATATATATATATATATAGACATCATTTACAAACACGGGATAGGAAGGAAATAAATAAAAAAGAAACTAATCTAAAATACCTACACTAGCTCCATAAAGAACCTACCTTTAGGATCAAATAAAAAGTTGTTTAGCTTACCATAGAACCTTGAAGCATGATTGCTTTCATTCAGTGGCCTCTTCTTATGTATTTGAGCACTTGCATGCTTGTAGTTTCTAGGTGATGTTGTTTGGTTTCCCACATCCATTCTCAAGTGCATGGATTGAAGATATGGATCCAAGAATCATCTTCTTCCCAAATCCTTCTATCTTGCATTAGGAGTGTTAATTATCCTTCAGTCATAGAAAGATAGTGACTTATATCATCCTCATTCAATGATGGTAGCTCAACTATAATTCTTATCATGATGTCTTTGTTAAGCTCAAATTGATGTGGAGATGGACTAATAATCTTTACACCAAAATTTTCCAAGTCATCCTAAAAGGCTACTTCATACTGATTAGCTAAAAGGGCAAGAAATTAATTTGTAACCTTACCATTTAAATCAGGTTAATAAAGCACTTTCAACATATTAAAGGTGTCATAAGGAAATACTTGATCTACTATACTTGCTTCATCTTCATCCTCTATGCATGAAGGCATCTTAGCTACCTAATCGAGTCTCAACTCATCCTACTTTGGGATCTCCAAAATGACATTATTATCTTAAAATACCTCAATTTATTTCAAGAAATCTTGGTACAAATGTTGCCACTAGTTAGCTTCTTCAAGGATATCCTCATTTTTAGTAATGACCTCATATGAATTGTCCTCACAACTATCCTCTGAAGAGAGGTCAGCTTGTATCTGATCTTGTTCATGGGGCTTCTCATCTTGAATGGCTATTACTTCTTCTAGATCATCTTCAAGTTCACTTTATTCTTTGAATGGAAAATAAAAATCCTATATCATGAAGGATTTATATGTTCTTATAAAGCCAAATATCCCTACAACACTATCTTGATTAAACATAGCTTTAAATATATCCCTTTTATTCTGATATGCTTCAAGGACATTAAAATGATCAACTAGACCTATATCACAAAGATTCATTTCATGTATGTACTCAGATTAATCATCATTACTATTATCATGAGATCTATTTATAGGCCTATTAAACCTTTTATAAGCATATTATCTATTGAATCTTTCCCTAGAATGGCCCACTTGATTTTGCAATTGAAGAAAATTAGCGCTCAACTTTTGAACCATCTTAAGTATGGATTCATTCCCACTCTTTGGTGCTTATGAGTTATGAACTTGATTGTCATTACTAGTGGGAACCAAATCTCTTTATCCTTATGGATGAAATCCATTAGTAGCATTATTCAAGAACCCTAAATTTTGGCCAAGATGGGCATGGCTTAAGGGAAATTGGTTCAAGGCTAGTGTCTGATTTAAGGCAAACACAATTTGATTGGCATTAGGAATGACATTTAGTGCTGAGAAATTGGGGTTGACATTTGGGATTAACATATGCAAGCTAACCTTGAGGTTGCATTTGATCATTAATTATCATAGCCTTGGCATAATATAAAGCTAATGTGTTTATGACTCTAATTTACCTTTTAAGAAACATAAAAGTCATTTGATCCAAAGCATCCTTGTAAATCTCTAAGGATAAAGCCTCTTTATGTCTATAAGGAGATATGGTTCTAGTGAACATCTTCTAGAATCTAGCATTAAAGGCTCTTATATGATCATTTGAGTCTCTCTTAACAGTGGTGAATTGATGATACAAAATATAAGGACTAATGATTTTACCAAATTGATCAATATATATTCTATTAAAATCATCCCAGATAGCTATGTAATTATATAAAAGATTAAGGAAACATTCATATGCAACATATTTAAAAGTAAATGGGAACAATCTACATGCTACATCCTCATGAATAACATTTAGAAGCCTTAAAGTAACTTTGAAATTAAATGGGAACAATCTACATGCTACATCCTCATGAATAACATTGAGAAGCCTTAAAGAAGTTTTGAAAGATCTAACATGTTCTTCAGTAGTGACAATGCCATTAGGATTAAAAGAAGGCAAATACATTTCATGGTTTCTTGGTAGGTCATATACTTGACCAGTCACATGGATATAAGATCCTCCTAACCATGCCATAACTTGATGAGGATCTCATTTGTAATATGATGTGTAAGCCTCATCTTTTCAAAGAACATTTATCAGACTCACACATTAGGAAAATTTCTTACAAATATGTATAAAGAATGGTAAAGAACATCAATATTTAACTAAATTAGTTTAAATATATGTCCAAACATGTTATTATGAATGATATTTACATGTTTAAGTTCAGAATACCTCAAATTTTCAAATATCCAATCAATATTTGAATAAAACTAATATTACTAACCTCAAATGCCTTGGATTAACAAAGCTTAAGCCATATTTACCATAATTAAGAATATACCTTCAAATAACATTGATATTTGTCTAAATGAAGCATAAATATTGGTATAAGACCACTAAGATCAATGATATTTACACAGTTATTCTCAAAGGAGCATAAATATGCAAAGAATCAACTAATCTTTGATCAAAATACACCAGAATTAACAAAGATTCTATAAATTCACAAAGATATAACTAAATTCCCTCTTTATAACATATATGAAGCTCCTCCTATGGATGCCTAAATATGTATTGTAGGTGCCCAAAGTGTTCAAGAACACTTCTCATTTTATAATTCTAGGAATTCAGTGCATGAGTTACAAGGTTGTGATAGTCCTGTTATCTGTTGATGGAATATAGGCAAAGAAAGTGGATAGTTTCACAATATTTATAATGTTTGGTGGTTGGGAGCCACTGTGGCCTAATAGTTAGTTTATGTAGAATATGAATTATGTTATGCTAAAAATAGTGAATTATGATCAAGAACTAATCTAAGATGGATATTTATAATTAAAATTAAGCTAGAATGATATGATAAAAAAAAATAACAAAAGGAAAGGTAGGGAAGAGAAGATATGTTTCTGATCTTAATTCCAAACACTATGATAAAGTTCAAATAACCTCTAGGCATGCACTTAACCAATTTTGGCATGAAGTAGCATAATCTCAAATCTTGTCACACATCATAAAAACATCTAAGGATGGTATGAAATAATGAAAATAAGAACCAAGTTCACTTTAAATATTTACCCCTATAAGTAAACAACATTAACCCAAATACAAGAAGAGTAAGAAAATGAAATGAATCTAAGGTCTTTCAATTAATGTAACATTAGCACAAGTTAATAGCTCTACATTCAAATGTACACACTAGGAGCTCACAAGAACCATCCAAATCTAGAAAAAACAAGTGAGAGAGAAGCCAAAATAACAAAAGACAAGCAAATTTGGACAAACTTTATAGAATTCTTTACTTATATTAAGTGCTCAAAAGTTAAAATTGGATTTTGGATCTAAGAACTTCACCTCTTTTACAATGAAAATACCTCCTTTTATAGAAGGCTCAATTAGTTATGTCTATCAATCATATCTAGTTACAAAAGTACAAGTGTTAGGATAGTTGTCCTTTTTACCAATGTTCTAGAATACACTAGACTTTCCCTAATAGACTGACCCATAGGCAATGTGTTTTAAAAATTGCATATGCCTTTAAAAAATATTTTCCATTTTCAAAATATACAATGCTAAGCTATAGGAAGGATATTCCTCAGTCATTTAAACTAACTTTGAGAACCTTTTATCTCCCTCTTTGTTTTTCTAGTAGGATCTTCATTATGTAATGTTGCTCTTCAATTAGATCAAGGTTGATAATTGGTTTCATGAAGAGCTCTTTAATTTGACCTACTAAGCTCTTGTGATATTTATCTACCTTGTATAATTCTTCTAACTTCACTAACTATTTCCTTTGCAGTTAGAATCATACCCACAATCCTATCACTATTATCAATAGTCTTGCCTATGCTTTGGTGCCTTACCCCTTTCATAAACTAGGAATCTCTTACTTGAACTCATAATTTATAATTAGACCAAATGGATTGAGTGTAGTAGGGTCCTTGACTAAGATATCAAATATATTCACTATCCTATCTTTAAGTTGCTTGAGTTCATTGGAGAGGTCCCCCATCATTGCTACAAAATCTTTTAAATTGTTCACTAGTAGACTCTAGAGCGAATTACCTTTGCACATGTGATAATTTAGTTCCTTGGATTAATTATAATGCTAATAAGGTTTGATTAGGGATCTTATGATTTTTGAGGGAACTCCTAAAGGTTTCAACAATGCTCTAATGGTGTCTGTGAGCTCAAATCATAAGTTTCATGCTTTAAATTTGTATTCAAACTTGCCTATCTATACTTCTATCTCCTACAGGTCCATGAAATACTCATATTTATCATGTTTTGATCATGTTTCATCTCCATGGCACCTCCATGGCATCCTAATCATCACTATTAAAAAAAAATATGACCATTGCCTTTTAAAATTCCTGCTTGATCTCATGTTGTCTGATCATCCTTGCATAGATTACCATGGACCATCAATATCGATCTCAAGACTTGAATGCCATTGGTTGCCTATGTTATATTTCTTATGGTTATGACACATGTCATTATTTCATTAGCTATGAACTTCATTGAAAATTTAATGGTGATATTGCATCATCAAATATTCTCTGGGTGACCAAATGCACATCATCAAATCATGATCCAAGGCGTGCACCACCATTGGCTATTCAACATCCTTTCATCAAGATGGTGACACTTTTCACCTTCTTACTAGTCCTAAACTCTGTTGAAGTCTTGACTTAACTTTCACCATTCAATAAATCTTACCTGAGTGAATGTAGGCCATTGATCTTGGGGACCTACTTGGACTTAAACATTTTGATCATAGCTTAACTTTTCAACTTGGATTACATGCTATTCAATATTCCCCATCTGATCAAATGTACACCATCCAATTTTTATCTATAGGGTTGAGAGATATTGGTTCTTATGCTTAGTTTCCCATTTTGATCTCATGTTGTTAGATTAACTTTACCTAAGTAAATGAGGGTCATTGATCCTGTGGATAAACACAATGTTTAAGTCAGGCTCAGGGATAATAGAAGACTTAAGTTAAAGTTTTATACCAAGGTTTTCACTTGTATTAATAAATAAAAATAAAGATATAGGAACAAATTTAAAACATATTAAAGTGACCTTGAGAATTAAAAAGGACTTGGCATAAAGTTTTGGCCTAAGTTAGAAACATAATAAAAAGGACCCCGTATTTATTTAAACCATGCTAGGATAAAAGGGAACAAAGAGGGGCTCACAATATGAAGAACTTAGGATAAAGATTTTAGACTAAGGTCTTGGTCATGTTAATAAACATGACTAGGACCTTAGGATAAAATATGAACTAAGTCAAAATAAAAGCTCCTGCCAAAATTTAAATATAATCTCCCATCAAATTTGGATTCAAAAAGAGTAATTAGACTAAATTTAGACTAAGGGTTTTAGTATTTCAAATATGAACTCCATTAATAAATTATATGCCAAAGGATAATAAAATATCAATTTAACATTGAAGCACAAAACCCTAAGCATGTTCATTCCCAGATGAAATTCATTAAACCTACAATACAGAAACATAGGCAATAATGTTAGAAATTTTGGATAAGATCAAGCTAGAGCCATGACTGAATAAGCCAACTAGACCACGACGTAGATGATGGTCAAGTAAAGATTATGTGAAAAAAATTTAAAGATACTTTGACTAAGTGAATTTTCAATTTTAAGGTACAAATTTACACAATTTGACACAAGGGTCCCCATTTTCAAAAATGGGGGTATGTTGACCTCAATAATTGGAGACTTTTAGGGGAAACATAGCAATATGTTAGAATTTAGAGACTCTAATTAAGATTAATAATTAGTTTATTCATTCCATTTGATCAATCACCATTATTTAGATCAATTCATGGTTGAAACAAGTCCTACACATGCAAAATTATGATCAAACCTTAAAACCTAGTCATGTTGTGTGTATGCTTTGATTCTACTTACTATTTGCCATGGGATTTAGGGAACAACTTCAAATTTTCATGACCTTGACCATTAAAACTGACTTTTATCATGTTTAGATGTTTATTAGGAACCATGATTTAACTCAAAAAAGGCTTGGGCATTGATCTACTGCCAGTTAGGCATTGATCTACTGCCAGTTAGGCATTGATAGCCCTGACAAAGATGCCTTTAGATCCATTCAAGGCTTTAATCCATTGCTAGCCATGCATCCATAGCCCTGGTCGAGATTTAACATAATCACCTTTGCTTGAGAAGTTCTTTAATTTTGAAATAGGGTTCTTATTTTTTTATATTTTTCAACTCATTTAGTAATTATTGCAAAGGTTGGGAGCTAGGTTAGCTAGGTTTTAGGATTTGGTCAAGTGTTTTATCTTCAAAAAATCATCATTGGATACAAACTTTATCCTAGGCAATAATGTTTATTAAGTGCAAACATGACTGTGTGTCAATAATCCAAGCTTTCACCCTACATTTTCAATCCTTCTTAAATTCAAGTTTAGATTTTAAAAAATGCCCAAAATCTCAAGGAACAATTAACCTATCCATTAGTTTTTGTTAGTTTATTTAAACTATAACATTAAGCTGACATTTTAACTATCCATGATCAACCAATGTTGAGAAGTCGTACCTATATTTTTGAACTATGAAGCTCTTGAATAATTAGGTAATATTTGAGCTGAGGGATATCTAAAAGGACTTATTTATAAGCAAGGAAAAAATTAAGAGAAATTAGATAAATATATACAAACATCATTTACAAATAAGGGATAGGAAGGAAAGAAACTAATCTAAAAGACCTACACTAACTCCATAAAGAGCCTACCTCTAGGATCAAATGGAAAGTCATTTATCTTACCATATAACCTTGAATCATGATTTATTTCATTCAATGGCCTCTTATTGTGGATGGCAACACTTGCATGATTGTATCTTCTAGGTGATGTTGTTTGGTTTCTCACCTCCATTCTCAAGTGCATGGATTGAAGATATAGATCCAAGATCTAATCATCTTCTTCCCAAATCCTTATGTCTTACATCAGGAGTGTTAATTCTCCTTAGTAATAGATAAATAGGGACTTATATCATCCTCATTCAATGATGGAAGCTAAAATAGCATTATTATCCTAATGTCTTTGTTAAGCTCAACTTGAGGTGGAGATGGACTACCAATCTTTGCACCAAAACTTTCCAAGTTATCCTAAAAGGCTACTTCATCTTGATTAGCTAAAAGGGCATGAAATTCATTTGAACCCTTACCATTTGAATTAGTTTGATCACATACATACAACATTTTAAAGGTATCATATGGAAATCCTTGATTTTATATACTTAATTCATATTCATCCTCTATGCAAAAGGGCATCTTAGCTACCCAATCAAGTCTCAACACATCCTACTTTAGATCTCCAAAATGACATTGTTGTCTTAGAATACCTCAATTTATTTCAAGAAATCCTAGTAAAAATGTTGCCATTGGTTAGCTTCTTTAGGGATATTCTCAATTTCAATAATGACCTCATATGAATTGTCCTCATAGCTATCTTCTAAAGAGAGGTTAGCTTGCATATGATCTTATTCATGGGGCTCTGCTCATCTTGAATGGCTGTTCCTTCTTCTAGATCATCTTTAGGTTCACTTTCTACTTTGAATAGAAAATCAAAAGCCTGTGCCATGAAGGATTTAGATGTTCTTACAGAGTCAACAACATTGTCTTGATTAAACACAACTTTAAATGTATCCCTTTCATCTTGATATGATTTAAGGACATTACAATGATCAACTAGACCTATATCACAAATATTCATTGCATGTATGTCATTAAATGACTCATCATTGTTGTTATCATGAAATCTATTTATAGGCCCATTGAACCTTTGAGAATCATAGTCTTTTTTAGATCTTTCCCTAGAATGGCCCACTTAATTTTGCAATTGAATAAAATCAGTGCTCAAAATTTTGAACCATCTTAAGTATGGATTCATTCCCACTCTTTGGTGCTTTTGAGTTATGAACTTGATTTTCATTACTAGTGGGAACCAAAGCTCTTTGTATTTGTGGATGAAATCCATTAGTATCATTATTCAAGAACCCCAAATTTTGACCATGATGGGTGTGGATTAAGGGCAATTGGTTTAAGGATGGTGTTTGATTTAAGGCAAACACACTCTAATTAACATTAGGAATGACATTTGGGCTAGCATATGCAAGCTGACCTTGAGGTTGAATCTGGTCATTAATGATCATATCCTTAGCATAAGCTAAAGATAATATGTTTATGAATCTAATATACCTTTTAAGAAACATAAAATTCATGGGATCCAAAGCATACCTGTAAATATCTAAGGCTAAAGCCTCTTCAGGTCTATAAGGAGATATGGTTCTAATGAACATCTTATGGAATATGGAATTAAAGGATCTTATAGGATCATTTGAGTCTCTCTTAATAGTGGTGAATTGATGATACAAAATGCATGGACTAATGATTTTACTAAATTGATCAATAAAGATTCTATTAAAATCATCCCAATTAGCTATGTAATTCTCTAGAAGATTAAGGAACCATTAATATGCATCATATTTAAAAGTAAATGGGAAAAATCTACATGCTACATCCTCATTAATAACATTTAAAATCCTTAAATCATATTTGAAAGATCTAACATGTTCTTTAGCAGTGATAATGTCATTAGGATTAGAAGAAGGCAAATACCTTTCAGGTTTTCTTGGTAGGTCATGTACTTGACCAGGCACATTGATATAAGAGCCTCCTAACCATGCCATAACTTGATGAGGATCTAATTTGTGGTGGTTTTAGTTCCAAATCTTGTTTGAAATATGATGTGTAAGCTTCATCTTTTCAAAGAACAATGATTAGACTCACACATTAAGCAAATTTTGTACAAATATGTATAAAGAATGGTAAAGGGAATCAATATTTAACTAAATTAGCTCAAATATATGTCCAAACATGTCATTATGAATTATATTTACATGTTTAAGTTTAGAAGAACTCAAATTTTCAAAGATCCAATCAATCCTTGAACAAAACTGCTATTACTAATGATAAATGCCTTGGATTGACAAAGATTAAGACATATTTACCACAATTAAGCATATACCATCAAATAACATTGATCTTTGCCTAAAAGAAGCACAAAGATTGGTCTAAAACCACTAGATCAATGATATTTACACAATTATGCTCAAAGGAACATAAATATGCAAATAATCAACTGATCTTTGATCAAAATACACAATAATTAGCAAAGATTCTATAAATTCACAAAGATCTAACTAAATTCCCTCCTAGTGCCGATGAAGTGCCTCCTATTGATGAATGAATATTTATCATAGGTGCCTAGAGTGTGCAAAAAAACTTCTCATTTTAGAATTATAGGAACTCAACATATGAGTTGCAGGTTGTGATAACCCTGTTATTTGTTGATAGAATAGAGGCAAACCAAGTAGACTATTTCACAAAATCTATAATGTTTGGTGGTTGGGAGCTACCATGGCCTAATAGTTAGTCTATGTAGAATATGAATTATGTTATGCTAATAATGGTGAATTATGATCAAGAACTAATCTAAGATGGATATTTATAATAAAATTTAAGTTATAATGATTTGGTCAAAAAAGGAGAAAAACAAAAGGTAGGATAGAGAAGAGATGTTGCTGATCATTCCAAACACTATGACAAAGTTTAAATAACTTCAAAGCATGCACTTAACCAATGTATGACATGAATTATCATAAGCTCAAATCTTGTCACATATTAGGCAAACATCTAAGAATGATATGAAATAATGTAAATAAGAAACAAGTTCACGTTAAAGATTTACCTTTGTAAGAAAAAAACATTAGCCCAAATGGAAGAGTAAGAAAACAAAATAAACCTAAGGTCTTTTAATTAACCTAAAATTTCCACAAGTTAATAGCTCTGCATTCAAATATACACACCAGGATCTCACAAGAACCATTAAAATCTAAAAATTATAACAAATAAGTGAGATAAAAGATAGAATAATAAAAGACACAAGCAAATTTGGACAAACTTTGTAGAATTCCTTGCTTAATTGATCCAAAGTTACAATTGGATTTTGGATCTAAAAATTCCCCCTCTTTTACAATGACAATACCTCCTTTTATATAAGGCTCAATGAGGTATGTCTATTAGTCATATCCAATTACAAAATTACAAGTGTTAGGATAGCTATCCTTTCTACCAATGTTCTAGAATACACTAGACTTTCCCTAATAGATTGACCTATAGGCAATGTGTTTTATACATTCACATGACATTAAAAATAATATTCCATTTTCAAAATATACAATGCTTAGTTATAGGAATAATATTCCTAAGTCACTTAATCTAACTTTGAGAACCCTTTCTCTCCCTCTTTATTTCTCCAGTAGGATCTTCATTCTATAATGTTGCTCTTCAATTAGATTAAGGTTGACAATTGGTTTCATGAAGAGCTATTTCATTTGACCTGCCAAGAAATTATGATTATTTATCTACCTTGTCTAATGCTTCTAACTTCACTGATTATTTCCTTTGCAGTTAGAATCATATCTATGATCCTATCACTGTCAATAGAAATCTTGCCTATGCTTTGGTGCTTTACCCCTTTCATAAACTGGGAAGCTCTTGCTTTTACTCATCATATATAATTATACTAGATAGATCAAGTGTATTAGGTTCTTTGACTAAGCTATCCAATATATACATTTTCCTATGTTCAAATTGCTTGAGGTCATTGGAGAGGTCCCCCATCATTATTGATTTTTGTAAAAATTGTTTACTAGTAGACTCTAGATTTACACATGTGACAATTTAGTTCCTTATCTTAATTATAATGCTCATGGGGTTTGATTAGGTCTATAGTGATTTTATAGGGCACTCCTCAAGGTTTTAACAATGTTCTAATGGAATTTGTGAGTTCAAATCACAAGTTCTATGCTTTAAATTTGCATTTAGACTTACCTATTTATACTTCTATCTCTTGTAGGTCTACAAAATCCTCATATTTATGTTTTGATTATGTATCATCATCTTGGAAATTTATTGGAATCCCACTCATCACTATTAAAAAATATGACCATTGACTTTCAAAATTCCCACTTAATCTTGTGTCATTTGATCATCTTTGCACGTATTACCACAAATCATTGATCTTGATCTTGGGACTTGAATGCTATTGGCTGCCTCTCCTATATTTCTTGTAGTTATGATATGTGTCATTACCATGTTATCTATAAGATTCATTGAAAATTCAATAGTGATCTCAAACCATCAAATCTTCTTTGGGTGAGCAAATGTGCTCCATCGATTCATGATTGAGGGGTGTACCATCATTGATTGTTTAATATCCTTTCATTAAGATGGTGACACTTGTCACCTTCTCACTAGTCTCATGATTTATTAAAGTCTTAACTAAACTCACAACATTTTATCATGCTTGATCAAGTGAATGTGGGCCATTTATCTTAGGGACATGCTTGGACTTCAGCCTTTTGATTGTGGCTTGCCTTTTCAACTTAGATTATGTGCCGTTGGATCTTCCCCATCAAATCAAATTCACACCATCCAATTTCAATCCATGGGGTTGAGCAAGATTGTTTTGTGTGCTTAGTTTCCCATTTTAATCTTGTGCCATTAGATTAACTTTTCCTTATTACACAAGGGTCATTGATCCTATGGATAAACACAATGTTTAAGTCAGACTCGAGAATAATATAAGACTTAAGATAAAGTTTTAGACCAAGGTTTTCACTGATATTAATAAATATAAATAAAAATATAGGAAAAAGTTTAAAACATATTAAAATGACATTGAAAATTAAAAATGACTTGGCATAAAGTTTTGGCATAAGTTAGAAACATAATAAAAAGGACCCTGCATTTATTTAGACCATGATATGATAAAAGAGAACAAAGGGGGCCTCAGGATATGAAGTACTTAGGATAATTTTTTTATAATAAGGTCTTGGTTATGTTAATAAACATGAATAGGACCTTAGGATAAAATATGAACCAAGTTAAAATAAAAGCTCCTACCAAATTTGGATTCAAAAGGAGTAATTAGATTAAATTTAGACTAAGGATTTTAGCATTTCGAATATGAACTCCATTATTCAATTACAGACTAAAGGCCAATAAAATATTAATTAAAAATTGAAGTGCAAAAGCCTAAACATGTTAATTTCTAGATGAAATTCATTAAACCTATAATACAAAAACATAGGCAACAATGTTAGTAATTTTGGATAAGATCAAGCTAGAGCCATGAACGAATAAGCCAACCAGACCATGGCATGGATCATTTTTAAGTAAATATGATGTGAAAATATGCTAAAGACACTTTTACAAAGTGAATTTTCAATTTTAAGATACAAATTTGTATAATTTGACATAAGGGTCCCCATTTTTAGAAATGAGGGTATGTTGACCTCAATAGTACTTAAATATTATTCTCACCCATAACATAAAAATATTTTCAACTTATTCATAGTGTTATACAAAAGAGGATTCTCATCCTTAAATATTAAATCCTTAATGAAGTCTTGTTGCACCTAAGGCTAATTATTCATCTCCCATATGTATTATTGGTGCATGTACCAGGCTATTATAAGTGCTACTAGAGTATAGTTGAATACATGCACCCATTATTTGGGTTTGACACCTTGCACATACCACACATCTACACACTTATGAACATGGATTTATAGGCACTAACATTAATAAAAAAATGGTTAGTGTTCCTTAACATTAGGTGTTATTTGGAATAAAAATATAATAGTTTGCAAGCCTTTTCCCATTTTAGCTATTTTGTTCTATGAACTACCCACCAAGTCATAATAATTCCCTTTAATGCATAGTTAAGTATGTTCACTCTCTAATCTATGTTGTGTATATTATTTTCTAATCTGATGATGAACTATTTTAAATATTTAGTCATAAAATATTGAGTTAATTAGTGTTTAATGGTGAAAACCATTTGCAGTGGATGCACCTCATGGTATCCTCTCACCCAATTTAGCATGTGGGTATCAAAATCACCACTAATGGAAGAAGTTGCTTCTAAAGGTAAACATCCTTATGTTTTAGGTTTAGTATGATCCTGTTTGTCACACTTACATTTTATAAAAACACAATTCATACCTTTTTGGTGATCACACTGATGGTGAATTGTAGTCTTTTATTTAAAACTATGAATTAGGTGCCTTTATTATTACAAGTCTATATACATGTTATTTTGTTCACTGTAACTATTTTTGATGATCATGTTCTGGGTAAAATAATTGGTAATATGTAACTCATAGTGTAATATACTTGTGTTATGTACCTACCTTAAACCATTTTTTATCTCCATAAACACAAGGTGATGAGTCATTGGGTAAAATATAGGGATTTCTCTCATTCTTATTTAGAGGAATATTGATAATTTTATCCCCTTGGTGTGCCTCCAACTGATTTTGCACTATGTTATTTGTAATTTGACCATTTTAATCCCACTTATTTCTAATCAATGTATAGTAGTTCATTTCATTATTATTCATATCAGTTACTTTAAAATCTCCTTGCAAGCTCATGTTTGCAACTTTAGATTACACATATTTAAGATAACCAATAGGTTCTATCCTAGCATAATCTATGAGGCTTAGAGTTTATTGAATATAACTAAGTTTTTTTCATAAAATAGCCTCCCATGTATATCTAAATATCATATTGACTATGCTCATAAATTTAAACATAATGTTTGGTACCTCATACCATGCCAACTCAATATCCATATAATATTCAACATCCCAGAGCTTCTTAGTTTTTACATACCTTACTATCTTGTCAGTGTATTGATGAGATCTCTATGTATACTCTAAAAATTTATGCATAATGTTTTTAATATTTGATGGTATGTCTACATTTTTTAGATTTATTAGGAATTTGAGATCGGTCAAGTTAGTGACTACTCCATCCTACCTCATGATGCACATAATTTGACCATACATTTGCACATAAATAGCTATAGTATCACATTATCATGTATCCTAATGTTTAATGTTATGAAGAACATTATTTTTTGGTAAATCAAACCCATTTTTATCATATGATATCCTATTAGACATTTTTGATTCTTTGTTCATGCAACATATCTAAATGAGGTAATCCCTATTTTTCATGCTAATGTTTCATGATTTCCTATAGGAATGCAAGATATTTAGCATGATAATTTGTAAAATTCACATTTTTCATGGGATTTTACATCATCTTCTCTTTTAGCACTAGGCAATCCTCTATGTTGTGTTATTTTGAAACTTTTCTTTAAACACTGTACATTCGCCTCTAAGTATTAGTATGGAAATTTCATGTGAAGTGGATATATTCCCCACATAAATAGAATAAACTTAGTTTTCATGCCTATCATTCACCATAGCTAAGACCACTTCGATATCCACCTTATTAACCTCTTTTACATCTACCTTGTATTTTTTAGAGCCCCTCTCCAAACTACTAATGCCATTAATATCTCTTTGCCTCTATAGAGAGCCCCAACCTTCTTGTTATTGTCAATAGTATCCCCCTTACATTCCTTGAAGAGAAAATGGAGTCTATCCTATCTATTGTTATGGTGGTGATGTGGCATTCCAAGGATGTTGGTACCATAGAGATGGAGGTATTCATCCCACTTGGT
Organism: Torreya grandis; assembly: GCA_037957365.1. Classification (NCBI taxonomy): domain Eukaryota; kingdom Viridiplantae; phylum Streptophyta; class Pinopsida; order Cupressales; family Taxaceae; genus Torreya; species Torreya grandis. The sequence continues at coordinate 1,792,884 of JARHVA010000893.1, forward strand.
ATTGAGAATACTATAGAGCCCACGGTGTCTAACCTATGAGATCCTAAGGTTGATACTTTGGTGAGGTTGGAATCAATATAGGAATAATATGTGTCATAATAGTCATGTATACATTTGGGCTTGGGATTCTTAGCTTCACAAAGGGAACCTATTATGCTATGATTACAAATATATTATTGGTGATGTCCTCCTTTAGTTATTGTAAGTTCTCATCATCATGGTTGTGTGACTTACAAAAGTTACAGTATAAATCATGCGGTTGTTGAATTTACCATTGTAAAAAATGACATTTTTAGTCTCATGACCTACCACATGGCAGAGGTTATAGAACTATTCTTAAATTTAAAATATTAATTTATATGGTACCCAAATTTTCAAAATTCCATGTACCATAGGTCTAACTTATGTCTATTACTTTCATGTAGTTCCTCCATCTTTTATAACACAAATTTGATCTTTGCATCCATCTTTGAAGTGGGTTTTTGGCTATCTCTATAATCATCTATTTGTTTTGAGCATAGCTACTTGAGTATCCACCTTATTATGCAGTTGAGTATAAATAATGCCAACCTTAATTGTAGGTCATAGGATTTCTACAAACTATGTAGCCTTGTCTTCATCCTAGAAAAAAAATTCTACCCTATTCATTACATCATAAAATATGTGATCATATTCATACACTAATTCACTTGATTTATGATATATATATTTTATATTTTAGATCATTTGAGTTGCACAATTATTTATTTTGAACTCACCTACATACTAATCTTTGACATTGTCAAAACTTAGTTTAGAAACATATCTTTTGTATATGAACTTGAAACCACATCCTATTAAAGATCCTATGAGCTTATACTTATTTTATTATTTTATAGTTATATTTTTGAAATGTCACTTAATTTTTAAAGTTCATAGATACTTATTAGGGTTAGTAGACCCTTCATATGGTGTCAATGTGATACAAAATTATAGAATCAGAGACATAATCATCATAATAAGACTTGAAATAAGTGGTGGTGGTGGTAGAATCATATTGGGAAAAGTATTAATGTTTGGTTAAACTTAAAATACTACCTTAATCAATGTCTTCCTAGCTATAAATTTATTTATTTATGCACTATACTTCCCAAACATATTCATAAAAGAATAAAATCAGGCACTGGGACTACTGACATATACACTTTTTCTTCTTTTTGATGATAAATTAGGCAAAGGGGATATGTACCCTTGAATTTAATGATCCATGTTTGTGACGTATATTATAATATAACTTGAACCTACTTTCATCCTACAACTTAGCATCACTCTTTTAAAATATGACCCCTTCTCTTTTCCAAACAATATCCTCTCTTCTAGATGCAATCTAAAACTAATTTATAACCACTCTACTCGTTCCTCTTCTTTATTTTCATTTTATTCAATTTAATCAACATCTTTATCTATCTCTACACCCTCATTTATCCATTTTATTTTATTAGGCCCAATCCTTTCCTTATCCTCATATTCTCTAGCTTCTATTCCTTGCCTATGATCTCCTATTCTATCATACTCTTATACATTATCTACTCTATTTATAATCATATTTATATTAGTATTATTATATTTATTCCATATTATCTATTGTCATAGGTATCACTATAATCCCAACATTCACTTTTCACTCTAATTCTTTACATCAGCCATCTTCTGGGTATAGGTTCAAACATGTATTCTTAGTTCCTCATCATTCACTCCATCATTAAACACATTCCCCTATACTCGATGTGAAAAATACATGTTGGTATGGGTAGGCACCATGTCATTTTATATAACCAATATTTTGACAAGAGTAGGTAGTTTTTTAGAAACTTTCCTTAATTTATCTCACATATAGTTCCTGTGTAGCTTCGAATGCAATATAGCCTTGTACAAAAAATTTAGTGTTGCATCTATCAATAATATATTTCACCCAATAATCTATCACATAAGTCCAATTGGTGTCTAATTATCACAAGTTTTCTAGTCTCTTTTCTATCCAAACTATAAATTTTGTCCTTATTCACCAAAAATAATAGTATTCTAGTATTGATAACCATGTAGCTAGTAGTCCACATAATTATCAATAGAAAAATTCTTATATTTCACCATAGATATGATTGTCAATAACGTCTTGAATATTAATTATTATTCTTCTTGATTCTTCTTCTATAAATTTTTTAATTTGTTCATCAAGCCATCTCTCCAAGTCTCTTTGTCTTGATATCCATCACAACATGTTTTAATATTTCATGCCCACAACACCATTATTAGTAGAGGTTCCTGTAAAACCCATCATTTCATTATAATAGAGGATATATATGTGAAGAGTAATATAAAAATAAAAAAATGAAATCACATATAAAATTTATATTAACACAATCAAAACACATAACCAAGTCAATCATGATTTACAAATATAATCAACACAAAACAATCAAAATTTTCATAACAAATAGATTATAATAAATCTAAATGTATCAATGTAAGGAACATAATGAAATATAAAGGAAAACCATTTTTTGAATCCATATATTGATCTCAATATTTTGGAACCCTTTTTTAGTACAATTAAGTAACATTTATAGAGCTTTCCAAAGACTCCATCATTTCACCTTACAACGGTTTGCTACAATCCAAAATAAGACTCTTCACATTCAAAATAATTTTGATGTATAATGAGAATCTCATATAAACAAAAGAATATACCACATATAAAATGGTGTGAAACACACACTTGTATTATAATTATATAGCAATTTTGTAGCCCTATTCTACAACCAACAAATTGTGAAAGTAGTGGCTAGATCCCTTTGAAAATATCCAAAACTAATTAAAAATTCTATCATTCACACATTTCTAATTGAATCATCATCATCATTTATAGTTCCATTTTTTATTCTTGATTGTGTATTAATGAAAGGGAAAATGAATAATGGTCCATTTTAGAGTCATACTTTGGAATTTCATGATCATAAAATACAATTGGAGGGTGTTTCTATTTTTTGTTGACTACATATAAAAAATCAAGTGGATGAGCTTTAGAATATTTTGCTAGTTATTTTTGAGTTATCATATGACTACTTCCTTAGTATGTGGATTGAGTGGCATGATTTATAAGAGTATTTGTAAATATTTTCAAATGTTTCTATAGACACTCAATTCTCATCACTTTTTTTTATCAAAATTATAATTAGAATCAATTTTTGGAAATAATGCACAAAATCACACAAACACTCACATTTATCCACAAACTTGATGTGCATCTTATAAAACATATTGTGGGGGTCCATAATTTGGGTAATACATTGTACTCTATCATCAAATTACTCTAGTTCATCCTGAGTCAAATCGAGATTGTGTAAGAGATGTTTTGGATTAATTAGGCTTAATGGTTCTTCAAATTTAAAAAGTCACACCACTTTACATTAAGTTAATTAACTTTTATTAATTAACCTAATTTTCCTCTAATGGGAAATTCCATACATTTTTAAATTCCCTATTTTCTAAATTCATTAATTGGATTTATTCCTCTATTCTCAAGGAAAGTGGTCAAGTGGCTTATGACATCATCATGAAATCATAATAAAATATTAGGGATAATGATATCATCATGAAATTTGTCAAGCATTTGTAAAATATTAAACAAATGTCATAATTTACAAGCCATGCCTAATCAATGCAAACTTGACCATGGTTATTAATGACATAAGTCATCCAATATTGATTGATTCTCATCCACTCATCTTGATCACCATTCAATGATCAAAATAAATTTGGATAACCTACAAATACAAGGGCCATTTTCCATTATTCACAAGTTTTGAACATACAATAAAGTGAAACCATTTTTAATTTCCTTTCCAACATCAAGCCTTCAACCATGCATTCCATTTTTATCTAATATATAAGTTATTCCAAAGTGCAAGGGGAGATGTTTCCTGTGTAACCATGTGATGACATTGATAAAGACTCCAAACTCTACATTTAGGTGTATAAAAACTTGAATCCATCTTAGAAGTGACATCCATGATGAAGGTAATCATCTTGATGTACTTTTTATTTGTTTGTTCCTTTTATACCTTACCCAATTCAAGGGATTATGCTTGAGGTGTTACATTTTTCAATTTTTTTTTTGAATGAACTAACCCCTCTTGTATTAATAATCTACATTTATCACACCCAGTGGGATGACACACTCCACAACCTCCTTGGGAACATTATTAGACACTCTAACTTCAAAAAAATCTAATTTTTGAGATTTTTACCACTTTATTTACTCTAATAGTTTTCCATTTTATTTTTATTTTTTAGGATTTGATGACACAGATATATGTTTCAATGGTATCATTTCCCTAATTGGTGGTATCTACTTGCTAATCAATAATATCATTATTTATTATATTTTATGTTTTGTTGCAATTTTCTAGAAAATATTAGTATTGCTTTGCTAAATAGTAGTTTCAATACCAAAATAGTGGTTTCATGACCAAAAAAGTAGTTTTGTGATAAAAATGGCAATTTCACTCTTAAAACAATGGTTTCTCTTAAAATGATCTTTTCATGACCAAAATAGTTATTTTACTCTACAAATAGTGGATTTAAAACATTTAGTTTTGATAAGAATTGATCACACTATATTTTTATGTTGCATAACAAAATACACACCAATGATATTGAAAATCATGTCTTATTGTGTTATACACATAGGGACTAATAGAGTCATAAGTGCAAAATTTAATGCATCATGATATGGAAGATCATAATAGTGTTATTTATAATACACATAATGATATAGAATCAATAAAGAGTAAAAATGAAATTAATATTATCAAAGTGTTTACAATAATGAAACCAAGTAATAAAAATAAATAAGGAAGTAAACAAACAATTATATAAGCAAACAATCAAGAATCAAGACACACCATTTGTAAAAATAAGAAAGTAAACAAACGATCAATTCAAACAAGTGAATAAATATGTTTTTTTTAATGTCATTGGTTAGAATATAACCCTTTGTCATATGAAATCTTTGACAATGATAACCATATGATGAGAAACCTGTGTAAGAGATGACTATGGTACATTAACCAAAAACAAGGGTTTTTTTGTTTGGATTTTGTATTTTTGGGGATTTTATAATGATTTTGGATGTTATTGGATTTTAGGCAATGGTGGATGAGCTAACCTCAAACACCCCATGTAACTAAGCACTACCTACATAGTTCATGTGAACCTTAAGATGATGTAGGTATCCTAATGTACGAAGAAATGAAAAGTGATGATATTAGGTAAGATGATGATGATTAAATGAAAGGTACCCTCCTAAAAAATGATGATAGATGATGGGGTTTTATTATGGATGGGTTTTTTGTGATGGATGGATGAGTGATTTATCTAAGGATTACTTACATGAGTATATCAAAACATGAGAAAAGGTGTATTTACGTAACCATGAAGATCAAACCTTAAAAAAAAATGTCATAGGAAACTAAAAAGATGGGATATAAAAAAATGAATAGGGATATATAAAAATAGATAATGGATAAACGAATAATGCTAAGGGATGATTCCAAGTAACTAGGGTGTATATAGATAATGGTATATACATGACACCAAAAATTATTTTTCACCATGGTACTTGTCCAAAATGCCATAAGAATGTTATTCAATTTTGTATGAATTATTTTTCTCTCTTTTTGTTTTTCCCTATTTTTTAATATTTTTTTGCCTTTTATTTTGCTTTTTTTTATTGACATATGTACAACATCACTAGATCAGTATAAACATGAAAGTGCTTAAGGTGTATGATGTTCATTGGTTCATCAATCTCTTCTCTTTCTTCCATGGCCAGTTTATGAGTAATCAATCTGTATTTGGCAATGATTATGTATGGACCTAACTAATTAGGTTAAATTTTGCCTTCTTTTTGAGATTGATGTTAGTGTCATGTTGGTTTTATTTTAGAACAACATATATAATTTAAAAATATATTTCTCTAATTTTATTTTTATATATATGATGGAGATAGTTTTGATAGGCTTGTAAATGCTTAAGGGTATCAATATATTTCTCATCTAAGAGATCGAGTTCATGTAGCCTTGAGATGAAAAAGTTTTATCATCAATGAGATTTTGTAAAAGACATATAATGATGGAAGCTCAATTTTAATAGGTAAGATGGACTTAGTGTTATAAATAATGGAATTTTGAGTTGTCCCCATGGGTGAGTGAATGCTAGTATGGTAAGCCAAAAAAGTAGGGTAAATCTATAATTACAAATCATGACCAACATCATTGACAACTTGCTTAAGGATTTTGAGGATGTTTTTGTTTGATGCCACTACTTAACTATTTCCTTGGGGATAACATGGTGTGTTTATACATAATTTTTTTTATATTAACTTTACCACTTACACTTTATTTCTTGAAAGAACCTATTGATTTTCTATCTCTCTAAGTGTATGCCTTAAAAGGTGCCCCTAGAAAGGGGTAGACAGACCATTAGTGCTTCATAAGATTATTGTGGCTTTGTATCATTCCTATCATTAGTCAAACTTATTTAGAGTGTCTATCCATTTACCTCTTATGATTCCTCCCAAAAATATTGAAATATGGCTAAGTCTAAAATCTCGTAGGACTATCTGAAATCTAGAATTTGTATTATATCTCTTAGAGGTACAAAACCAATCTCAAACATCCTAAAAATATAAATATACAATATATTATACTTAAATGTTTATTTTATATTTATACTACTTATTTTTAGCCCTTACCTAATCCAAAACCTTCTTTTACAATCCATAGACACAATCGATTGAGACAAATCTATTTTGAGAGTTGAGCACATTATAGGACTAAGTTGGTCTAGGCTAACTTAGTCCAGTCCTAAATGCCTTTTTATAATAGGGTCAACTAGGATAACTGCGTTAGATAAAAATTTAAAAGGGTTTAGGGTTAGATCCAACTATATAAACACATATTTTTCACCATTTTCATTGAGAGAGATAAAGATAATCATTCATTTACACATATGCTTATCCACCATTCTAATTGAGGAGTTATTGCTTAGGGTTTCATAGTTCCTTTGGAGATAAGAATCTTGTCTTGTAATAAAAGTATTTTAGATGCATAGGAGAAGTCATGTATCATAGAGATGACCTATCTTTATTATCCTTATGAACCATAAAAACCTAATTGGCTAAGGGAGAGATTGAGGCTTGATAGGTTCATCTTCAAGGTAAGTATTCCTAACTCTTACTCCTATTTATTAGCAGATAGATTTGCATGTGTTAGCTTATGAATATGTTTATCTCTTCATGCATTAATATTACCTCTACATTGGTTTGAGTAGAGTTCTTCTTTCCATGTTAACATTTATGTTTATTATCCCCATTTGTGCCACATGCTTTTATGAGCATTAGATTAGTTTTAATTTACTTTATATTTACTTTCTCTAGAAACCATAAGACCTAACTAGGATTATTATGTGGTATTGATTGACTAGAGGCTTTGAAACCCTCTCTAGTGATATTGTGTGGTAAGAAACCCCATAGTTAGGTATAAAAGATCCATATTAGTCATGACCCCAATTATCTAAATATACCAATAAGTGGAAGGGCTAGTGTGATTTATCTTCTTCGAGCTAGGATTGATTTGTAGATCAACTGTACTTTCCCTTATCATATAGTGTGGACCATTTATGCCTAATATAATATGCTTGGAAAAGGATCTTGAAATATTTATTTTTAAAGACTTACCATTCTTGGATATAATGGTAGAAGGGATACCGTAATGACAAATTATATGGTTAAAAATGATTTTGGAAATCTATTTATCAGTTATGTAGGTTAACAAAATGACTTTAACCCACTTAGTAAAGTACTCAGTGGCAATTATTATATGATTATGAACATCATAAGAGTTAGGATTATTTTTTCCAATAAGGTATAACCCCCATGTGGATAAGGGCCATGGAGTAGTAATGGGTTATAAGGCTTGTGATAGATTGTCAATTAGGTCACCATGTTTTTGGCATGGGAAAAATTTATTAACATATTGGCATGAATTGGTTTCCATCATTGGATATTAATATTTGACACACAAAAGTTTATTTTCAAGGACCATACCACTAATATGAGAACCAAAAATACCATTTTGAACTTCCTTAATGACTAAATCCACCTCTTTAGAGTTTAAACACTGTAATAAAATTACATTTAACCCCTATAATATAATGTATTTTTAAGGATGGTAAAGAGAGAAATGCATTAGATGAAGGATTTATTGTGATCATGGGATAAATTGGGAGGGATCAAATTATCATAGAGGTATGTGTATATATCTTGTTACCAATGGGAAGTAGGACCAACAACCTTGTAGACCATTTTAGATTCAAGAGTATCATATGCTATACACATCAATTTCTCAGCAAATAACTAGTTATGATTATCATTTGATGAATGATGAGGAATGAACCAATAATGGCCATAAAATTAGTTGCTTGGTTATTGACTTGAGGAAATTTCTCAAAATTTATGTATTAAAATAACTATTTAAGACTATACACCATATTTTTATAAGGAATTAGATTAGCATATTTAGCTTGGATTCATTAGTTTCTTGTTAGATAATTAGCCATGAATCCCACAAAACTAGGAGATATTGAATGTTACACTAAATTATGAGCTTGAGTCCAAACACAAGAAATTCATATTATGTTATGTTATTAGTACAAGGGAATCCTATACAAAATTATTTTAGAATACGATCAACATGTGGAGTGATGATCAAAATACCTACCCTCAAGCCATAACTTGTGAAAGACCCATCAAAGTAAAATTGTCGCTCTAATGATTCATCCAATGACATGATAGTTTCATTTGGAAAATTCATTATGAGAGGTTGGATGTCTATCAATGGTGATTCTACCAAGGTATTTTCAAGTAATTGTCCTTTGATAGATTTTTGGTTGACATAATATATATAAAACTCACTTGGGATCATGACCCACTTAGACATTCTTCTTGTTAAAGCTAATTTGGAAAGAAGATACTTAAGTGGATCTACTTTTGTAATGATTTTGGTCTGATTATTGAACATGTAATGGTGAAGTTTTTGGGAAGAAAAAAATTGCTAGACATGCTTTCTCAATAGAAGAATAATTTAGTTCATAAGATACCAAGGTTATACTCAGATAATACATTGCTCTTTCTAGTCCTTATTTATCATACTATGCTAATAATGCCCCCAATGCATACTGTGTTTCTAAAATATATAGTAGTTGAGGTTTCCCTTGAGCTGGTGGCATCAAGATGGGTGGATTTTTTAGATAGTGTTTAAAATGTCCAAACACTTGTTTACATTCTTGACTTTAATGAAAACAAATTCTATTTTTATGAATAAATGTGAAAGGATGACATATGTCTACAATTTGTGATATGAATCTCTGGATGGCTTGAATTTTACATTAAAAAATATGAAGCTACTTGAGGTTTTTTGGTGAAGGCATTTTCATGATAGTTGTGACCTTTAAAAAATACAGTTTTATACCTCTTTGTGATACAATGAAGCCCTAAATATTACCTAAAGTAACCCCCAAAAATCATTTCTTAGGATTAAGACAAACCTTGTATTCCATAAATCATTCAATTTTTTTGCATAGTATCATGGTATGATCTGCTCTAATTTTTTATTTTTCCAAAATATCAGCTATACAGTCTTTAATGATATCATGAATCATATTGTGAAGATAATAGTAATTGGATTTTGATAAGTGGATTCAACATTCTTAAGGTGAAATGGCATTACTTGATTAGAAAATGTACACCAAGGTGTGATAAATGTTGTCTTATGTTGGTCTTTAAGAGTGATTTTGATTTGGTTGTACCCTGAAAAACTATCCTTTAAGGATGACATCTCATGACCTACCATGGAATCAATAATCATGTCTATATTTGGTAAAGGGAAGCCATCTTTAAGACATGATTTATTGATATCCTTTAAAACTATGTAAACTATGATCCCTGTTAGTTTCTTAGTGACTAGTACTTTATTATATATTCACTTTGAGTAGTCTATAAGGCATATGAAACCAAATTCTAATTATTTTTGTAATTATTCCTTCATGAGTAAAGACACCTTTGGATGCATTTTTCTAATTTTATGTTTGACTAGTTTTGCATCTTTATGTAAAACAAGGTGATGAATAGCTATTAAAGGATATAAAACTAGCATGTCTGCATACGACCATGCAAATATATCTAAAAATTCCTTCAGGAATAGAGTCAAAATGGACTATTCTTCTGGATCGAAGGAAGCAAAAAGTTTCAAAATATTAGGATTTCATTCCATTCTAATATTTATGTGGATGGTATTTTCAATTAATAGATTGGATTATTCTTGCAACTTTATTAGAGGTGGAGGAAGATTAATTTACTCCTCAAAATCTTTTTGGTTGGGAGTGTCTTCATCTTATATGATAGAGGATGTTGATGCATGGATTTGATTATTTTATGAATGTTTTGGGTTTGAAATATACATAATCATGTGGAATTATCCAATTGAATTAAAAACCCCTTCTTTTGATATCCTATGGGAATATGATCTCTAATTATCATAAACTCAGGTATGTCCTCATCATTCTAAAAATGATGAAGTGAGGGTGGTTGTTGTTGGTCCCATAGGATAAGTTGTGAAAAGCCTAGTTCTAGGGTCAAAATAACATTATTTTGAAATAGGTTGGTGATGGATAAGTTTTAAAAATGTATATAAATGGAACACATGTTAGTGTTTGAAGAGGCTTCATCAAATATAATATAAGAGTCACTATCATAATTGCACATGTTCACACTAGATCGTTTGAATCCAATAAATTAAATGGCTTCATGTGTTATAGACATTATAGGCTCGATGAGACCTTATTTGTGGAGACCAATAAATTTTCATTTATAGTTGATGATATTTCACATAATGGATGTATGTGTAATATATCAATTATTTTTAAAATATGTAGCTAATTCATCAGAGTAGAGATAAGAGGAGTTGGAATCTTCAATCTATTCTTCATAAAGGAACCCACCTTCCATAAAAAAAGTTATACCAATCTTATGAACCAATTTTGTTTGTTTTCTATGATGGGGCCTTCCATGATTACTGGGGGACATATGAATTTTTTTCTGAATAATGGGCATCATGGATTTCATATTCTTCCACACCTATATCCGTTGTGGAAAATCTAGATGGTGGAAATTTGGAGTTAGATGTGGATGGTGAATTTGCAGAAGTAGATGGTTAAGTGGTGGATGTAGAGAGTAACTCATTAGGATGGATATAATTGGAAAGCTTTGATGACTCCCAGGTAGGTTCATAGGTATCTTAACAAATGGTAGATAATTATAATTTTTATATCTCCCTTAAAATAGTTTATAGTAATGAAAGGGTTGATAATCACTTGGAATGGTAAATTTCATACCATCATGAGAAAACTTTAAACATTTATGGAGGGTGGATGGAATGGCATTCATGACATGGGTTAATGGATGACCAAGGAGTAGATTATATGGGAGATATAGATCAAGAACATGAATGAGGGTTTATTGAATGACAAGCCCCACCATGAGTGGAAGATAGAAAGTTCCCAATGACTAGCACTCATTATTAACATATGCCTTTATAGTAAAGGTATTAGGCTCTAGAGTTACCATAGAGTATCCTAAATGATTTATCAAACTTAATGTACACAAATTCCAACCTGACCTGTTGCCTATAAACATCCTTTTTAATTTATGTTTGGAAATGAATACTTATATGTGAAATAGAAAATTATGGGATGAACCCATGGGTGAAATGTTTGAGTGGTCAAAACTCACTTGATTCTTAGAGGACAAATGTCCTACACATGATTGGAAGTTGGACGGATTGATATTTTTTGGAACTTTAGATTATTGAAGGGCTTTATATAAAATGTCCTTATAAGTGGGAAACATCTTGAGAAGGACCATAATGGAAATTTGGGCTGGCATTTGCTCAAGTTGATATATGATGTTATATTTTACTTCAAGGGTGGGCAAAGGAACACTTGGAATTATAATCTTTGTACACCTGATGGTGATAGCACAATCTTGGGATTTCATTTTGATAATAGAAGCATGATGATATTTATGGTCAATGTGATTAACAATAAAATCAAATATATTTGTAGCTTGGTTGACATTATTCATTTGGTATTGACATTGGTTTTTCTTAGTACGCCCTTGCTCATGATTTAGGAAGGGATCTTGATATATCCCTAGTTTTTGATTTTTGGAAGTTGATGCATCATCCTTTAATACTATGTCACCATTATCAATAAGATATTGGATATAATGTTTGAGTCTCATACAAAAATTCATGTAATGGCCTTTGATTTTATGGTAATCACAATATTAATTTTCTTTGTACAACTCAGGTTTTGAAATGTTATCATCAAAAGGTTTGGTGTGGGGGAATTTGATCATGTTTGTGGAAACCAACTTTTGAAAGACTACATTGTATGGTTTTCCCAAAGGGGTGAATTTTCATTTTCAATTATCTTATTGAGGTTGACCATTTGGCACAAAGATGTTGTTAATCGGTTGGGTGCTTTGTATTTGTTTAACATTGATTACACTATCTCCTACCATGCTCTTATTCTTTGTGAAGAACTTAGGCTTTTTATTTTTGGTTAGAAGAATAATTATCTTGTTTGTAGATTTTGATGCTACCTTTGACAACTAGTGCTATTTTAATTTTAACTCATTTTTCTATGATTTTTTCAAATGATGTATTACAATGGAGTTGTATTTGATAGCCCAATTTTGAATTGAGAATGTTTTTAAAGATAGTTATTTTGATTTTTGGGAGGTGGCCATGTGAATCAATTTGTCAAGGCATCTCATATTCGTAAGAAGGAGGCAAAGATCTTCCTGTTGCATTTTTAAGTGTCATATATATGTCAAATGGTCAACTCATGTTTAATATTATATGAAAAGTGGCACACATTTTTTTTGGAAATGTCCTCAAAGGTTGTGATTGATCCTTTGGGTAAGTGTAAAAACCACTCTAGGGCTTGACCCTATATATTGGGTATAAAGGGTATTAATAGATAATTATTGTTATAAGTAACATGTGAACATGCCATATAAAAATATTTAGGATGTTCTCTAGGATATCATTTTCCTTTATAATTATCAAAATTTGGGGGTTAAAAATGCAAAGAAAAGGGTACCATCATCATGTTAATGTCAAAAAGGTATGGACAAATTTATTTGATCATATATCATTTACTTTTGGAATAGATACTATATTATAATCCTTAGATCTTATCTTTCATGCTTTTCCATTATTAGATAAATGCAATATCCTTGAGTCATGATAGTTGGTTTAGATTCGAAAGTGGATTGGAATATTAACTTGTAAATTAATTTGGATTGACAAATGGATTGGGGTTGGTATTCAGAGTGAAATTTGAATATCAATTTTGATTATGATTGCTTGGATTCAAATTGGCATTTGAATTATGATGTAGATTTGGATTGTTGATGTTTGAATTCAAATGAACATTCAAATTCTTATTTTGATTTTGATTTTTGATGTTTAAATTTGAATGGACATTCTAATTATAATTTTTATTTGGATTGTTGATTGGATTTGAATTAGGATTCAAATTGTAATTTTGATTTGGATTGATGGAATTTGAATTAGAATAGAAATTGTAATTCTATTTTGATTTGGATTATTGATGTTTGATTTCAAATGGACATTTAAATTATGATTTTGATTTAGATTGTCAATTGGATTCAAAGTTGGATTGGGGGTTTGATTTAAATTTGAATACACATTCAAATTTATATTTATATTTTGATTAATTGATTTAGATTATAATCTACATTGAAATTAGGATTTGGATTGGTTGATTGATTGATTGGAGGATTACTTAAAATATTGGATTTAAGTTCAAATATTTATTTGTTTGATATTTTGACATGATCTTCCATAGTAAATATGGATTTTTTGCGATGTTTTGTCTATAACCACTTTACCTTTATCCATGTAAGTTTGGGAGACATTTTGAGAATTGGTGTTAGTAAAATCTATAACGGATTTTTTATTCTTTAGGGAATCACTAAATATTTCTTGCTCTTGGATGGAAGGTGTAGTTTCTTTCCTAGAAAGAAAATGATGTAATTATTTGGATTCAAAATTAGGTGAAAATTTAGCTCCTAGACCCAAAAGTTACAACAACACCTTAATCTAATTTTCTTATAAGTATTCAGTGATTTGGGAAGGTGGATTATTATGTGAAATGACTTCATGGGTATGTTCATCTTGATAGGGTCCCTCATCATCAACATTTTCATTGATCTCAATATAATGCTCTTGGTTTCCAAATTAGAAGGGATCATTTCTAAAAGGATCTTATCTAAATATAGGATTATTCAACAAAGCCTTTTGTCTTATGATGGGAAACATTGTTTAAATTTTGTCCTTAACTCTAAAAAGGGATATGAATCAAAACTAAAATATAAAAATGTTTTGAGTTGCTTGGATTATTTGGAATCTCTTGATTTTAAACATTGTTTGAAGGATAAAAAAATTTATTTTCAAAAACAAAAGACTTCAATTATGTGGCATTCACAAAGAGATAAAATAAAACAAAGATAAATAAGAAATTTATACTTTAATAAAAAATAAACATGTAAGTCACATAAAAGGATAAATTCTAAGAAAATGGACTTGATTGACTTGTAAGCTCTCATATATATTGGCTCATCCATTAGAAAATGTCGTCCCAATGTTTTTGAGAACTATGGAGGTAAATCCATACCCATAGCTCATTTAACCTAATTTTAAGGGTAAGTTGAGAGTAAATTCTTGGAGCTAACTCCTTACTAATCCACTATAATTCAAATGGATGTATGGCTATATTAAGGCTTAAGGTTTATACAATATTTTCTAAAGGAGAGTCCTTTATATACCTTTTGATATGTTAAGGCCAAACCCAACCATAATATTTTAATAGGTTGACATTTAAAAAATTAGAATTCAATGTTCTTGTTGAAACCTTGAGTATTAGAGGATGAAAGCTCCTCACATCATGATGTGCATAAAGCACACAACTGCTTAGGCAACTAAATAATAGATCCTTAATTTTTATACCCTAATGATACACGGGGTTTCACATATCATGTGGTGGTAAAATCCATGGTCGATCGATCCCATAAAAAAAAGAGAGATTAACACTTGTTTATGATTTCTAGGTATCGTAACCAATATGACACCAAAGAAATAACATGCATAAGTAAAATCTAGGTAACAAAAAATTAAAAAATCTTTTGATTTCCAAGTACTGTCACTAATGTGACACCAAGGAAAGATCCTACAAAAAAATTTATTACACAGATAAAATTAAAATAAACATAAATGTGAAATGTTAACCAATTTTGGCCTATATATGGAAATTTGACTAGATGAACCAATTTCTAGAGGTCTTGGTATGGGGTGATCAACTAAGAAAAGTTCCTGATTGAGTAAGTGATCAAATGGCTTGGAAATAGATCTAGGATTGTGTTGGCTAGATATTTTTCATGAAACTAAAATTACCTAGGTAGTCATGGGATTGAATCCCCTTTATTTCAAATGGTAAAGCTCCCATGGTTTTATGTCTATCTATTCCTAATAACTTGTATCTTATAGTTATTCACTAACTATATAAATTATGCACAAATTATTTTGATCGGTGGTATTACTTTAATCATTTCATTCATGAGCCATAACAAAGGGATTTTGTAGTAAGTAGCCAGTTTTGGAAATTTGGTCAGAATCTTAATTTTTGGAATTAAAAAAAAAGGAATATATTTTTTAAGAAGAAAATAAATATAAGACATGCACTTCACAATAAATAGTTTTTAAAGTTCATTGTAGGAGTGAAAAATAGATTAACATATAATTATGACAATCTCTTCAATAAAACAACTAAGAAAATGATGAATTCAATTTATGTAAAATAGGTAGTGAAAAATTTACCATTCCAACTTCATTGAACACATAGAGAGATTCCCATAAACACAAATTTATTTAAAAATCAATCACCTTTATTATTCTCTTTCAACAATAGTTCATACAAAATAATCTGATTATCTTAAACATGAAGTTTTATATTTCTTAAAATTCTTATACAATTTCAACAATTTGATTGATTCTAAAAAATATTATCATCTTTTGTGATGCAGGAGCATCTATATACATCTTCATGCAAGACATGGTTACGTTGGGATGCAAGTCATGTTTGAATTCAAATTCAAATTATTGTATTTTCCCTCCAAAATGTTGTTAATGAGTAATTGTAAAAGTAAAGGTTAAAATTCAATGTAAAAAAATAAAAGAGTGAAAGTGGTTAAAGGAGAATCTCCTATGTTGGAGTTGTTGAGCAAATAAAGGAGGAGTGGTTGAAAATCTTTCAACCTTGGCATATTGTTGAAGATTACAAACCATGTTTATTTTGTCTTGAGCCCAAGTTGGGCGTGGAGGTTAGGGAGGAGGCTCTTCAAAAGAGCAAAAGAAAATTCATTCAAAGAAGAGAGAGAGCTCATTAAGAAAAAAAGAAGAATGTGAGAAGAGCTCATGAAAATAGAGGAATGTAAAAGAGTTCATATGAGAAAGGAAAAAAAAAAATAGAGCTCACATAAGAAAGAAATATATTATTAAAAGGAACAATGTAAGAAAGAGAGATTATGTGTGAGAGGAGAGTAAGAATATGAGAGGGGGGACCTCTCAGTGAAGAACAAAAGAGAATGGAATGAAGAAACAGTGAGGGAGGACTTCATTCAAGAATGCAAAAGTGAAGGAAGAGAGAAAGTTGAAGGTGAAAATAAGACTTATAATCCATTGACCATGGATATGGATCATAGAGTGATGGATCCTTGCTTGTAAGTATCTATTTTTATTATGAAGAAAGGTATTTTGATTCACATGTGTATGTTCTGTAAACAATAATCCCAAGTACAAAATTCTGGTCTAATCAATGGTAAACAAATGTACATGACTATGTATTATGCATGAGAAACTTTGGATATATGTTGAGAACCAGTTTCAAATTGTATTAGGTGATGAAGAGGACTAAAATGTTGCAAAAGTTCAATGAACAGGGTGTAGGCCTATGTGGAAAGAAAACTAGGCATGGTTGGAAGAATGGGCATATCTCAAGATTTACCTAATAATTTTTTTTGAAATTTTGTGTGTAGATGAGCCTTGGAGTTATGAATCCAATTCAAGTGGTTTAATATATAATGGATCAATGTGGAAAAAGATATGGTCAAAATACAGACCTGCAGTTTTGAGACAACTCAGAAAAATGTGTTCTCAGGTACAAAAGAGCACATAAATTTAAAAAGAATGTTCAGAATGACTTGAAATTTAATATGAAATTGGATAATAAGGTTATTTACGTGACTCAAATGTTTTAGGTCTTAAAATTATTTCCATGAAAAGATATAGAGGATTGTATTTTTTGAAAGAGATTGTAAGTGAAAACCTGTTTACTCATTTTGAGAAGGAGAAAGGATTGCATACATAGAAGATGTTATCCAATGGTTTTCATAGGTCCTATATATGTTTATAAAACCTATAATTATGATTTTAACACCTTTCAAGAAGCAAATGTAAGAACTATAGTGAAACAGGGTAGTATTAAGATCTATTAAGCCCAGTCAAGAACAGGGAAAGTTGCAATTTGGAGAAGATGTTCCAAAGGAACCTTGTCTAGCTTTAATATCTATGGTCTAAATTTATAATGGATACTATGATATAATATTGGATTGATGAAATAATTTGTAATCTGAGAAATAAAGGCTAAAATTCTCTTGACAGGCTGAAAGGACCAAAAGGGCTTAATAAAAGAAATTGGGTTGTGATGTAGGATAAAAGACTGTAAGTTCTAATATAACTTGGGATGGATATAATAACATGTTATGATGATTTTAAAGGTTTCATTCAGTGAAGGATTGATCTTAAGAGTCATAGGTAAATCATGAGATAATTGTATTGTTCTTGATAAAGATTTCTATCTATCATGGTGTGAATGACATTATTTTACAAATGAGCAAGTTTGCATTGATGATCCTGATTCCTATATAGTGCTATGTCACCAATAAGAGCATTGGTGACTCAACTAGCATCTGAGCATTGAGATAAGAGAAACTTTCATCAAAGTAAAAGAACATAGTCTAATGAAGAAGTGACATGTTGGTAAGGTAACCTGAGGTGTAAACAAGGTGAGGGTTACATCATTTTTGGTATCAGAGCTTGAAACTCTTGGGATTTGGTAATTGATCATGTTTGCTAATAAGTTGTAAGATTGAGAAAAGGATCAAAAGACTAGGATGCAAAAGGCCTAGGTGAGATCAAGGAGATTGTCAAAAGACCAGTCAAGGAGAAAGGCTTAGGTGAGACAAGTGGACCAAAAGACTAGGGTGCAGAAGACCTAGGTGAGGACTTGAAGGGATCAAGATACCAAGGTGGAAAATGCTTTGGTGAAGATTTTAGAAATGGAAGTATTGTTGAAGGCACTACAGAGCAGTAGAATACATGAGGGTACTAAGAAGGAAGCAAGCATCTAAAAGAAGAGAGGTATGAATAGTAATGGAATTGATAAAGAGATTGATAGTTTGAAAAGAGATTTAGCAAATTTTGTAGATAGATATGAGTCTTGGATGCAGATGGACAAGCAAGCATGGGTATGGCCAATGAGGAAGAGGTTGAAGTGGCCAATAGATCTCCTAATGAAGAGGAGAAGAAGGCAAAATGAGATTGCCAAGAAGAGAGAAGCCCATAGAGGCAAGAGGATGAGTAGGTTTCCAAGTGAGCAACAAGAGAAAGAGGTGGAGAAGAAGGTTCTCATTGAGGAGAACAAGAGAAGATAAGAAAGAAAAGATGAAGTGCCAGGAAGAGCACTTGAAAAGATAAGAGTGTTGGTGAAGAGAACACTCATAGGGACCTTGTGGTCTCTTATTTTTATATCTAATGTTGTCTTTGCATGGGTAATTGAAGGTATGAGCAGCCTTGTGAAGGTCAAAAGAAAGGCCTTGAAGAATGAAGAGATTGGTGCAAGAGAGAGAAGTGAGTTTGTTGTTGATGATAAAGAAGAAGAGATGCATTGGTTAATGCATAAGGAAGGTGTTGAGGAACCCATACAAGCAAGATAAGAGATGGAAGATGAAGATGACTTCCATGATTCCATTGAAATCTAAGAAGAGGCAAGAGAACAGTCAAGCATAAAGGAAGAATAAAGTACAAACAATCAAGAAGCTATGCAAGTCAAAGAACTAATGGAGCATCCCATTAAGAAGGTAAAGGTGAATTCAAAAATTGATTTTTCTTATTCTTATAAGCATGAAACTATTGATATACATGTTAGAGAAGTAAATAGAAAGGCAGAGTTTTTAATTAACCATGGATATGTAATGCCTAAATGGTGGAAGAAGCAAACTCCCAAGCAATAGGAAGTGTTGGTACAAGAGCATGGATGCAGGATGCCTACATGGCTTGTGAAGTAAATTGATAAGAGAAAGAATCAAATGTGGGTTCCTAAGAAGGCAAAAAGTGAAGAAGATGTGAGTGTTGAGGCAACAACACCAAGAAGTCAATGGAAGAGGATTGAAGGTGATTCAAGCAACCAAGAGAATGAAGGTGAGATGGTGAGTATGGAAGAGGCATTCCATGAAGACATGATGCTTGAGAAGTATACCAAAGAGGTAAAAGGTAAACAAATTATTTATGATGATGTGTTTGAATCATTTAATGATCCTTTCATGAGAAATGAGGTATGGAAATTGTCTATGAGGACTAATATTTAGCAAGGAGAGAGTTCCAAATGGATGGATGATGAGGAAAGGGGAGAGTATGCAGCAAAGCAATGCCTCATTGAAAACAAAGAATAAACAAGATGGCTTCAAGAAGAGATTAAAAAGAGCAAGGAAACACAAGGTAATATTGCTCCAATTGTTTTTGATGAGTATATTGAAGAATTTGGTTTATGTGAAGACAAGCTAAGAAAAGATGAGATAAGAGGTAAAGGGCAAGTAATCCTTGTGAATGAAGGACCCAAGTTTGATGAAGTGAATGGGGAGATAGATGAGAGCTCACTAAAGGAAGACATGAGAATGTTGGAAGAGCTCTTTAGTTCTTCAAGAGAGCTACATACAGGCACAAACCATGATGAGAACACCATTGGTGAGAGTGAAGCAAGAAAAGAGCATACTAAAGAGGCAAAGGTAGTTTTGGCCAAAGAGCAGAAGAGTGGAGGCAGCCAATAGACTTTATGGTCTCAAGTTTTTACTTCTAACATTGCCTTTGATGTTTTGAATGCAGGTGTTAAAGTGTTGGAGATGAATGAAGTCCATAGTTCAATGGACAAATTTTTGAACCAAGAAGATCAAGAAGATCTTGAAGACATGTATGAGAATGAAGCATGGAGATGGGACATAGTAGCTGAAAAGGAGATGAGGAGAAGAACATACCAGAAAAGGAAGAAAAGCAAAATGAAGGACAAAGACTATCAAAGACAAACACCAACATTGGCATTCACAACAAGACCTTGGGATCCAGGGATAGAGTGAAGACTAAAACATTGAGGAGATATCTCATTTGAACTAAGGTTCAAATTGTTTCTAGAGAGAGAGTATGATGCAGGAGCATCTACATACATCTTCATGCAAGACATGGTTACGTTGGGAAGCAAGTCATGTTTGAATTCAAATTCAAATTATTGTATTTTCCCTCCAAAATGTTGTTAATGAGGAGTAATTGTAAAATTAAAGGTAAAAATTCAATGTAAAAAAATAAAAGAGTGAAAGTGGTTAAAGGAGAATCTCCTACGTTGGAGTTGTTGAGCAAATAAAGGAGGAGTGGTTGAAAATCTTTCAACCGTGGCATATTATTGAAGATTAAAAACCATGTTTGTTTTGTCTTGAGCCCAAGTTGGGCATGGAGGTTAGGGATGAGGCTCTTCAAAAGAGAAAAAGAGAATTCATTCAAAGAAGAGAGAGAGAGCTCATTAAGAAAAAAAAGAAGAATGTGAGAAGAGCTCATGAAAATAGAGGAATGTTAAAGAGTTCGTGTGAGAAAAGAAAAAAAAATTAGAGCTCACGTAAGAAAGAAAGAGCTTATTAAAAGGAACAATGTAAGAAAAAGATCTTATGTGTGAGAGGAGAGTAAGAAGATGAGAGGGGGGACCTCTCAGTCAAGAACAAAAGAGAATGGAATGAAGAAACAATGAGGGAGGACCTCATTCAAGAATGCAAAAGTGAAGGAAGAGAGAAATTTGAAGGTGAAAATAAGACTTATAAGCCATTTAACATGGATATGGATCATAGAGTGATGGATCATTGCTTGTAAGTATCTATTTTGATTATGAAGAAAGGTATTTTGATTCACATGTGTATGCTCTGTAAATAATAATCCCAAGTACAAAATTCTGGTCTAATCAATGGTAAACAAATGTATAGGATTGTGTATTATGCATGAGAACCTTTGGATATATGTTGAGAACCAGTTTACAATTGTATTAGGTGATGAATAGGACTAAAATGTTGCAAAAGTTCAATGAACAGGGTGCAGGCTTGTGTGGAAAGAAAACTAGGCACGGTTGGAAGAATGGGTATATCTCAAGATTTACCAAATAAAAACTTCTGAAATTTTGTGTGTAGATGCGCCTTGGAGTTATGAATCTAATGCAAGTGGTTTCAGATCTAATGGAGAAATGTGGAAAAATATATGGTCAAAGTACAGACCTACAGTTTTGAGACAACTCAGAAAAATGTGTTCTCAGGTACAAAAGAGCACATAACTTTAAAAAGAATGCTCAGAATGACTTTAAATTTAATATGAAGTTGGATAATAAGGTTATTTACGTGAATAAAATGCTTGAGGTCTTAAAATTCTTTCCATGAAAAGATATAGAGGACTGTATTTTTTGAAAGAGACTGTAAGTGAAAATCTGTTTACTCATTTTGAGAAGGAGAAAGGATTGCATACATAGAAGATGTTATCCAATGGTTTTCATAGGTCCTATATATGTTTATAAAACCTATAATTATTATTTTAACACCTTTCAAGAAGCAAATGTAAGAACTATAGTGAAACAGGGTAGTATTAAGATCTATTAAGCCCAGTCAAGAACAGGGAAAGTTGCAATTTGGAGAAGATGTTCCAAAGGAACCTTGTCTAGCTTTAATATCTATGGTATAAATTGATAATGGATACTATGATATAATATTGGATTGATGAAATAATTTTTAATCTGAGAAATAAAGGCTAAAACTCTCTTGACAGGGCTGAAAGGACCAAAAGCGCTGAATAAAGGAAATTGGGTTGTGATGTAGGATAAAAGACTGTAAGTTCTAATATAACTTGGGATGGATATAAGAACATGTTATGATGATTTTAAAGGTTTCATTCAGTGAAGGATTGATCTTAAGAGTCATAGGTAAATCATGAGATAATTGTATTGTTCTTGATAAAGATTTCTATCTATCATGGTATGAATGACATTGTTTTACAAATGAGCAAGTTTGCATTGATGATCCTGATTCCTATATAGAGCTATGTCACCAATAAGAGCATTGGTGACTCAACTAGTATTTGAGCATTGATATAAGAGAAAATTTCATCAAAAGAAAAGAACATAGTCTAATGAAGAAGTGACATGTTGGTAAGGTAACCTGAGGTGTAAACAAGGTGAGTGTTACATCATTTTGGCATGCATGCCAACACCTATTTTATACATAAATAGAGATCTAAAACAAATAGGACTCAAATTCTCCAATTCCCATGTGTTGTGTATAAAATTGAAATTTTTTAAGAAGTGTCTTCGTTGAATTTCTCTTATGTGGCATGTAATAATTGATGACAAGTGGTGATGTTTAATCTACCTATTTGAATCAAACACTAATTCCTTGCATGTTGTGCAAAAGTATCCCTAGTAAACTAGTTTTAAAAAATAAATTTAAGTAATGGCATCCAACCAACTTACTTGAGTTCTACAATTTTACAACTTAATTTTCCTTCACAAGTATATCATTCAATGATTTTAATTTCATAAAGTAATCATTTGAAACAAGATTACTTATATTGTATACATGAAAATAAAAGAGAAAATATAAAAGGAGAGAAATTCTAGACTTGGGCAAAATTAATCCACTTTATGGACTTGAATTCTACATTTTTCCTTGTACTTGACATGATGGGATATCATCAATTAGATTGTTGCATCATCAGACTTAGAAATTGACTGTCTCTCTATTTCCAATCTTAACATCTCTCTTTCAATTCTTCTATAATGAGCTTTAATTTTCTCAAGTCTTGGCCAATTATTTTTAGCTCCTCCTAGTACTTGATCAACTCTTTGATGGACTTAGATGTAAAAGGGGTTATGGCCTTATCCATCCATTACTTGAATTGCTCACTTAAGTACTTAGATATTCTTAGAACATTAGTAGACCAAATACCATTGAGGCCAAAAAGGGAGTCTTCAAGATTTATCTTTACACCACGTGCATCTTCTTCTAATTTCTTCATCTCCTCTCCCATGTTTTGAAAAATAATTAAGCAAAAAGATAGGATATATTGTTCTTGTTTTACCTTCTTTGCAGAAGGGGAAATCTATTCCTCAATCAAAATTTTCTCATCTAAATTAACCATTACCTATATATTTTCTTGTTGAATCTTGGAGATGCAATTTTCATTTTCCAACTCCACCCTTGACACCTTCACTTTTGTTATCTTATTCAAAATATTATCATGAGCATTTGGGATGTTTGGGAAGAATCTCTAGGATTTTTGCTTCATTTTATCCATCTATTTATATATAGATTTTGCCTTATCTCCAGTCTATTCTACTTCAGTAATCACTTGTTGATAAATCACATTTTTGGAACTAATCCCTCTTGAGGATCATATTTTGCCACTTTGGCAATTATTTTACATAATTAATCATTTTTATCTTTCAATTTAGAATTGGTAGCTTTATTCTCATCAAGATTACAAAAAAGGGTATTTATCAGTCTGTGTATCTTGATTAAGACCTTCTATGGTAACTTCCCTGAGAGATACCCTTGTGATTGCCAAATTTTCTATAGTAACTTCTTCTTTACTTACTCCCTATGGAGGGACTACTATCTCTATAAAATTTTGCTTGGAATATTCAATTATCAATTTAGAAGTAACTTTGGCAGGATTGGGCTTATTACCTCTCTTATCTAGACTCTTTAGTGATTGTAAGTCTATTTCATCAAGATTTATCACGTCTTTTATTTCTTGGGTGTTCTGCATGGCTAACCAAGATGAGAAATCTATGTCTATGGAATTGCTTGAGTGAACAACCATTTTTTTGGTTATTTCCAATTGTTAGTTATTTTGAAAGAGTTTCTCGTGCCAAAGTTTCTTTTAGAACTTCTTTTGCTGACTCAGATTCAACTACATGTTTCTCAATTTATTTTTATTTCTCAGCTACCTTCTCTGAATCTTTTTCCTTCTTGACTTCTTGTCCTTTTGTTGCCTCCATATTCTCCTTAGGATCTTCAAAAATACCTTTTATTACTATTCAAACTCCATTATCTTTTTAGATAATAATTCTTCTAGGGATTCTTTGTCAGGCTCAACTATTTAATTTTCTTGTTGTATCTCTTGAGATGAGGCTATTTCTTGAGTAGTTACTTCTTTAGGTTATCTTTCCATGGGAGGTTTCTATTTTGAAGGAGGTGGTGGTGGTGAAGTAAGCAGAGAAGATGGAAGAGGAGGAGGACTTGCCTCTCTTCAAGTGGATTTCTTTGAATATTTAGTGACATAGAACTTTAGAGGTGGCATTAGTGTTGATGGATCTATGATAGGAGAAGTGGGAGTGACTATGGGAATGGAGGGAATATTAATATTAATGGGGGGAAAAGGGACCAATGGAGGAGTGGAACTAATTTTTTGGACTCGTTCCTTATCTTTTACCACTAAAAAAGTATCATCGATATTTTTCTTCATCTTCAACTTATTTATTTGGATACTTTCTCCTTGTGCTATCTCTTTTCCTTTCTATCCCATACATGTGGTTTCACTTATCAATTGCTTCATGTAGTACCCCTTGACAAGGATTCGATTGGAAGTCATTTCCAAAACATTTGAAGTTCTCCCAAAAATTGTTTTATCATGATCATCCCCAAAAATTATTACTAGAAGTGGGACACTATCTCCTCCTGCTACATGAAAGGCATCACTCATAACAACACCATTACATTCCATATATTTGGGAATTGAAGCTAAATCAAATGCACAAATTTTCTCTATAGTCAACTTGTAGTTATCCCTCCTTACTTCAAACTCATTCCTATAATCAGTCCTAAAATATTTAAGTGTTGGGATATGCATGTATTCAAGAGAAACCATACTCTAAACAACACCTCTACAATCAAATTTGGCTCTGGCATCAAAGTGTATTTGAGTGTAATAATGGTACATTTCGTTCTGTACATTCCTAGATTTATAAATGGTAAAGTAATGGTAGTGACCAATTATAATGGGAAAATTGATGGTAGCTTTGTGAGGCTTTGACTGTAAATCATGTAGTTCAACAAGTTGTCTACAAAATTCCATGAGGATCCACTTGCCACTAGGATATCTAGGTAGATTGATAGGTTCACCTAAGAAACCTCCTATTCTGAGATAGGTGAAGTCAAGAAATTGAATGAAAATACAACCATATAGTGAAACTACATCCTATGCTTCATCTGACACTCTTCTATGTTTTAGGGATGTATTTAATTTACAAATGAGTTCATAAAAGAAACCATCATTTACTACAATGTAATGTTTGTAGTATTCTACAAGGACTAGCTAAGGGTAATATTCATATATA
This sequence comes from Torreya grandis, assembly GCA_037957365.1. NCBI lineage: Eukaryota > Viridiplantae > Streptophyta > Pinopsida > Cupressales > Taxaceae > Torreya > Torreya grandis. Next base: position 1,818,816 of record JARHVA010000893.1, read on the forward strand.
TGCATGGTTGACAGTGTGCCCTTAGTCCTTAGCCTTGAGAAAATCCCACTTGAAGCTACTGTATATATAAGATATGAAGTCATCTTGAAATCAAAAGTCTTCAACACATTATTTAACCATTGATCCATATTATCACTAATCATTCTCACCCAATTAATCCTGCAAGAACTTTGAGTCACATCAATGGTCCTAATGTATGCATACATCCATGGAAGAAACACTTGGCATTATTTTCATCATTGATTTTATAAAGTAATTGAATGATATCATCCACTTCCTGAACAAAATCTAACCTTACTATCTTTCTAGGGAACCTAGAAACCTTTTTCACTTTCTTTAAGTAGTAAGTATTCATTATCTTAATTCATTCTAATGACTTAGACTCCCATTGGTTTTTGGATTTCTCCATAGTTATATCAATCACTTTTTGAGATGTTGGAATATTCAAATAGTAATTGAGGTACTAAACATCTAGTCTTATAACTACATTCCCAACAACATCCCTTACAATCCTAGTTAGGAAGTCATAATATTTGGCATATGTCAGAACAAACTCAGGAAGTTGGGTTGAGCTTGGGAAAGCTACAGCTTGAAGGATTCCACTATTAGTCATAGAATGCAAGAGTGGAGTCTTAGCTATGGCTTTTGATATTTCTAAAATCTTGGTCATAGACATATGTCCCATGTCTGTATCACTCATTTCTATTAGTTTTGAGGATATACATGACTCAATGGGGTAACCCTTATATTCATACTTTATTTTGGGCTCCTAGGACTTGGTTCTCTTAACCTTTGATTTTCCCTTTTTGTTTGGTTATGGAACCTTTTCAAGTTCAAATTTTGGAACTTCTTCAATTAGTTTCCCTTGCACTTCTACTTCAACTACCTCTTCCTCTAATTTCCTTGACTCTTCTGATCCAGACATCAATTATTTTGAACTCTAGAAAACCTTGATAAGTGTTTAAAAACACTTACTAACTAATCCAATTGGTTTATAAATTTTAAGAAAAGATTTAATTTATCTCTTGAAGCACTTCTAAGCAAGTTTCAGATTTTATGTAATGAAAAGTCTTGAAAGACTAAGCAAATTATTTTCAAGTAATATGACTTCAAAACCTCAAGTAGGTCACTAAGATTATTTAGATAACTTCAGGTTATCCTAATCAAGTTACTTGGACTCGAGAACCCAAATTAAGAAGGAAGGGGAGGAAAACCCAAATGGGTAGGCTTATTTGAGGGTCAAGGTTTCCTAGGTCAGTTACTTAAGATCAAATACCTGTAGTAAGAAAGGCCTAAAATTTTGAATAGCTAAGACCTTTGAGAGTCAGGTTTTTAGAGGGTAGTTATTGGGGATTAGAAACCTCAAGTAGTGAAGGTCAACAAACTTGAGTGAGTGATGAGGAAAATAAAACCCAACTAGGTCTTGGATAATGTTTTGTGGGTTTGTCCAGGGTGAAGACTTTGGGTCTCTTGTGGGTAGTTGCTTAGTCTCAAAATCTTGAAGTCATTAGGGTTAGAAAACCCAAATGTGCAAGAAATTTTCATGGCCAGGGTTTGTTTGAAGGACTTGAATTCTTAGAGGTTTTGATAAAATTTAAATCATGATAGATGATTGCAAGTATAATTACATGGATTAAAACTCCCATTTATGCCAAGCAAATAAAAGAGAAACCAAAGCAAATTGAACATAATAGAGAGATAATCATGATAGTACCAGGAAAAGATGTAGAGATGAAACACCAAGAAAGAAGCAAATAAAAGGCTTAAAAGTCACCTAGAGATTATTTACTTACCTCAAATGCAAATGGGTCAAAAAATAAATTACTCAAAAGTGCTCCAAAGGTTAAAATGACATGACTTAGGGTTTGCAGGTGTGATTACTTAGTTAGATGACTTAACTGCAAGGTAGGAATGAGGTGGAAATTTCCAACATATATAAAAATACCAACACATTAATGAAAAATGTGACAAAACCACATCAACCTTTTCCCTTTTTAATTATGTTTCTTGAATTAATTTAATTGTTTTAGTTTTTGAAGTAAAGTACTCTCGTAAACCCAATTAGGTCTAGGTTAACAAGTAGCTCAAGTTTGTAAATTAGAGTTGCTTTTGCTTATAAATTTTAATAAATTAAGCAAGACTAAAAACCCAAATTGGTCTTTACCATGGTCATCAGGTTTGTGGGATTATTTATCTTATTTTGGTAATGTAGTAAAGCAACTTGAGAAACCCAGTTTGAACTAGGAAGAGTGGAACAGATTTTTAGGACAACTTTTCTCGTCCTTAATAAAGTAAAGCAATTTAGAGAACCTGATTTGGATTATAAATGAGCTAAAGCACCTTAGTTTATTTGATCTATTAAAGGGAATGAGCAAAATGGATTTTAGTGGTGGCTTCAAGTAACTATTTTGAATCCTCTAGAGCACTAAGAAAAATTGGGGAGAATAATCAATCAAAAACTACAACTAATAGAACCCAAGTTCTTTATTCAAGAGACTGGCTCAACAAGTACAACTAACTCACATGAGACAATAATGTAATATTTTCAATAACAGTACCTCAAAATTTGAAGTGTGAAATTTTGGGGACACCAGCTAGCTTTGACTAGGGACACCTTTGTTTTTATCATAAAGAAAGGAAAAAAGGTGAGATCCCAGTATCTCTTATTTCATAGACCAAAGCCTTATCCATTAGGCATAAAGTCTTTTTAGAGACTCAATTAGAAAATAACTAGATAGAAAAACAACATAAAAATAAAACAAAAGAAAATAAAAACTTTATTTATATACATATAAGTATTACCCTATTGCTCAATTCTTGTAGAGCTTCAAGTGCTACCCATTGAAAGGTAGTGGTAGTGAAATTCCATCTTGATAAGCTAGGATGAAGCCATCTCTTCCAATAATGCTTAGTATAATAAAGGGCCCTTTCCACAAGGAGTTAAATTTTCCATGCTTCCCTTTTTGTTCATTCTATTTATCCCACAAGAGGACTAAATCATCAACTTTAAACTATCTATCTTAGGCATTTCTATCAAAGACATTCTTTAATCTCATTTGATGATTAGCTAACTGATCAGTGAATTGAACACATGTTTCTTAAAATTTAATGAGAAACATAATTATATTATCCAATGAATCTTTATATGTATTATCCTCAATGGCTCTAGATAATCATAAAGTAGGAAGCTCAATGGTTATTGGTATCTCAATATCTATTCCATAGAGTAACTGGAAAGAAGACATACCTATGGCTTTCTTTGGAGTGATTCTGTTAGCTCACAATGCATCAAATAACTTCTCGTGCCAAGTTCTATGATTGTTTTCCACCAACTTATGGATAATAGTCATAATTTTTTTGTTACTTGACTTAGCTTGGCCATTACCTTGAGGATAATGATTTGAAGCATGCACCAAGTCTATCCCATATGAGTAACAAAACTCATTCAATTCTACTAAAGAAAAATTGGCTGCATTATCTGTAATAATTTATGAGGAACTCCAAACCTTATAACAATATTCTCTTTGATGAAGTCACATACAACTTCAAAAGTAGCATTTTTCATAGGAATAGCTTCAACCCACTTGCTGAAGTAGTTAGTAGCAGTATAGACACACCAATGTCCATCACTTGAGGAAGGATTTAACATACTGATGAAATCCATGCCCCATTGATGGAAAGGTTTGTCAATTATTATTGGTTTTAGAGGCAAAGCTGGTAGCTTAATTTGTCCCATAAAATGTTGACATGCCTGACATTTAGCAACCCATTATAAAGCATCCTAAAATAAATTAGGCTAGAAGTATCTTGGCCATAAGATCTTGTGTGTTGTGACTCTTGATGAGAAGTGACCTCTACATGCTTTATCATGAAATTTCTCCAGTAATCTTGCTTGTTGCTCCTTGTCCACGCAGTGAAAGAAAATGCCATCAATTCCTTTTTTATACAACCCATTATCCCAACGGACATAAGCCTTTGATTTTAGCTTGATGGTACATTTTTATTTTTGTGTCAAATTAGCCAAACATTCACCATAGGTAAAGAAATAAGCAATTTTTCTATACCATTCATCTATAAGATTAAAAAAAAGTACCATGAGCAACTCTTCATTTATTTCATCTTGAAGAGAAGATGCTATGTCATTAGGTCTTCTCTCTATCATCAAGTGACATAAGCCTTTTCCTCTTACTAGCTTTGTAGGTTTGATGTCAAGATCAAACTCTTATACATTTTCTACCCAAGTTCCCCTCAATAATCCCAATTCTTGTTGAGTTAAAATTTATTTGACAACAATATCTGGGACATATACTATGGTATGGGATGATAAGATGTAATACTTGTAAACCTTACACGCTTTGACCACTACAAAGGCATGCTTTTCCATCTATGAATACTTTAATTTGGAGGCATTTAGAGTTTAAATCATGAAACCTATCAAGGATTTAACTTCTTCATCATTATTTTTTATAAGGATTGCTCACATGGTATGATCAGAAGAGTAATAGTAAAGAATGAATTCCTTGTTGAAATCTGGGGAAACTAACATTGGGGCTTCAGTTATTGCTACATTGATTCTTTCAAATGCTAACTTTATTTCAACATTCCATTTGAAATCTTGTTTCTTTTTCATCATATCATATATGTGGTGAGTTAGTTCAGTAAAATTAGGAATAAATCTTCTAAGAAAATTTACCTTACCAAAGAATGAGTGCACTCCTTTCTTGGATGTAGGCATAAGAAAATTTTGAATGGCTTTGACTCATTCATAATCAAATTTTTTCCTTCCTTTGAGACGATATGACCAAGGAGTTTTCCCTCAATCACAATAAATATTGATTTCTTTGGATTTAAATAAATCTCATGTCTTATGCACTAGATAAGGACTTCTTCAAGATCAGCTAGATGATCACCTATTTATTTTGAAAAAATAGTTAAGTCATCCAAGTATACTACAATACTCTTGTTCTTCAAGAGAGAAAATGCTAGATCCATTGCCCACTAAAAGGTTGCTCTAGAGTTGATAAGCCTAAAAGGCATCTTTTGATAAACAAATGTTACCCATGGTGTTGTGAAGGAAGTTTTGTATTGATCTTCTTCAACTAATTTTATTTGATTATATCCAGAAAATCTATCTAGCATGGATAAATTTTTTGATCCTATAACTATTTGAAAAATGTGATCCATGATAGGCAATGAATAATTATCCTTTAGAGAAGCTTGATATAGATTGTGGAAATCAACACATAAGCATATTTCCCCTTTTTTATTTCTTATTAGAACAATAATTGCTAACCATTCCAAGTGATGAATTGGATAAATGATCTTTGCATCAATAGGATTTTGAATCTCAAAATAAATAGTACCTAATATAGCTGGATTATGGTGATGTAACTTCTACTTGAAAGGCTTTGCCTTAGGATGGAGTGGGATATAGTGTTGTACTTCATATGGATGGAAGTATTTGAGGTCTTTGTAAGACCAGACAAACACATCTATGTACTCTATGAGAAGCCTAATAAAAGCTTCATTTTCTTCCTATGATCAGAACTTGCCAATGTTGACCATCTTGGGCTCTTCTTTATTACTTAGATTAATCTATTCTACTTCTAGAGAAGAAGTATCATCATACTTTTTCTTTTTCTTCAAAAATTGATCATGTTTATCAAATATTTCTTTTAAGGAAACTAACCCTTTAGTAATTTTATTTATTTTTAGCTAAATTATATCTTAATTATGGTTAAGTGCAGATTTGGTGATAGTTGTTGTTATTGCACATGGATGTGAGCTACTTCCTTCAAATTATAGTCCTTCAAAATTATCCTACTACTCAAGAAAGGTAGCTATCTACTTATCATCATCAAAAACTTGCCAATGCCTAATGTTTTTTAGGACCTTTAGATGGTAGACCATTTCTAGTTTGTAGTTACCTTCTTTAAATATTGTTGGTTATTGTTTTGATCTAAGAAAGGATGTAGTAACAATAAGTGAGTTAGCTCGAGAGTACTGATCTCAAGGAATTGATTTGATTAAGAAAGTAGAGAAGTTAAGTGTGGCACTTAGAACTCTATCATGATAGTCTTTTTGCTTATCTTTTTTCACTTGATACTACCCTCTAATTTATCTCACTATTAATTCATAATATCCTTATACTTTAAGGAGTCTTACTCCTTTCTCTTTTACTTGCTCAAGTCCTAGCAAGAGTGCTTTGTATTCAGCTATGTTATGGGTATTTTCAAACATAAGCTTGTATGAATACGGAAGAACTTCACCATCAAGGGAGATTAATACTACTCCTACACCTGAACCAAGAAAGTTATAGTTGTCATCAAATTTTAGTGTCCATATCTTATCTTCTTCCTCATCCTTTTCCTCTTGGGTTTATTTTCCTACTTCAATGAAGTAAACTCCATGATCTAATTCTTCAAAAATAATTTGTGACCTTGGATCTTCAGATTTAGATACCGTGTATTTGGATTTTTTTTAAGATCCAATTTATGATTCACCCCTTTGATTGGGATGTGTGAAGATGACCAGTCCATATTCACCTCTCCTCCTAGCTCTTTAAAAAAGTTTCTACTTAGCAGCATTGCATATGAAATAGGAATGTTTGCTACTAATATTGTCATTTTAAGTCTTTTATCTAGGAAAGCTGTTAGGATAGCTTGAGCATCTTTAATCTATCTGATCAGAGGGACTTGTCTCTTTATTGAGTAGTAGTTTCCTATGGACTTAGTTAGGGTAAGGCCAAGGGCATCAACTACTTTATCTGGTATAAAATTATTAGAGGCTCTCAAATCTAGAATACAATTACTCAACTTATACCCATGAATTAGGAGGGACACATAAAAAGGATCTATCCTTTCAAATGTGGAAGTAGATATAGATGATGTAACTATAGAGTTATTCTAAAAAGATATTAGTCTAGGAATAGGCAAAATACCTTTTGAATCATTTGGTACATTGATATATCCCTTGATTTTAAACATACTTAACTAGCCTATTTAGGTGATCCAGGTAAGACCTTAAATATTTAGCTTCTGACATCTAAATTTTAGTTTTCTTTATATGATCAATTATGTCAAAGGAATGAATATTTGTAGGCAAGATGGAATTAACTTCATTTGTATGAGTAATTGGCTTATAAGTTTGAGAAGTAGAGGGAACATATTTTTCTTTAGGACTAAGAGAAGGTAGAGGACTACCTCTTTTAAGAATACTCACATCAAAACTAGAGTGTTCTTTTCCTCTTTCTAGTTCTTTTGATGACTTCTCACTAGTTTGTTGAGTCTGATATCTTGTAAATACTACATAAGATTGACTATGATCTTCATGAAGCATTTCTTCATAGTCACTTTTTGATTTATATTCTAGGTAACAATTGGAGTCACCAACAGGATCCATAAAATCATCTTCCTCATTAATGCTTTGTTCAATACCATCAGCTATTGAGTCCTCTTCACTCATCTCAACATGATTTATGGGAGCATCTTCAATTGATAATCTTTTATGAGACTAGAAATATGGTTCTTGTTTTGATTATTGAAATTTTGTGTGTGAACATTCCTAACAGGAACATCATAAGTACCTTGAGAAATTTGTCTTTTAACTTGAAGCAAGTCATTAGCCAAATTTTTGAATAAGGGATTTGTAGTCTAGGATATGGCTGGAGTAGAAGATTCTCCTTTAGAGACTATTTTCTTGATCTTACCAACCATTATAAAATCATCTTCAACCTCTGTAGAAAATTTTTAGGCTATTGATAAATCAATTGGTCATGCTCTTCATAACTAGTAACTAACTTTAGGGAGCTGGGCATTAATGAAGAAAAACTTTTGATTATCTACAATAGGCAATGCAGCTTAAAGAATCTTATAAAGTAATTTGTTGAATCTAGAAATAAAATCATGCATGTGTTCATGTGGTTCCTTCTTAAGCTGAGTCAATTGCATGAGTAATATATGTGCATCCTTAGCAGCTTCAAATCTTTTCTCAAACTATTCACACATAGTAGTCCAATTGGTTATAGTATGTGAACCTATATGGTAAAACCATTTCACAATTAAATCATGTAGGGTCTCTACAAAGAGTCTAATAGAGACATATTCATGTTTGACTCTGATTACTCCACATGCTATGAAGAAAGCAACCAAGTGTTCATCTTGGTTTTTCTTAACATCACTAGTAAATTTAGGGAAATTATTTCTTGATCCTTTAGGTAGGTCATGCAGAGGAGTTAAATTCAAAGGACCAATATCTAGTCCTTATGGGACAAGATGTGGTAATTTCATTCTTCTAAGAGCAAGAAACTATGGATTAACTGGTTGGACTATCCTAGAGGAATTATGTTGAAGATGATGTATTGGATAAGTTGCTTGTCTAACAGGTGAAAGATTACCTCTTCTAATTCTAGCCTAAATAGGAAAATTAAATTTGAAACGCTCTTATAGTTTGAAGAATTCATCTTCCTAACCCTTTACTTTCCTTGCTCTAGTAAATGGGTGATTTGTCAGTTTTGAAATGCAAGAGTTATCCTGAGTATTACACTTAGCACTTATATTTAATAGGTAAAGAATTAGATCAAGGTTTACTTAGCATGCAACAGTCTTGTAAAAGCAAACTAGAAGTAAACTAGGCATGAAACTAAGAGTTCTAAAAAAAAATAGCTAACTGACTAAAAAAAGTGCATTTACTTAAAATAAAAGAAATTAAACTCAATTAAGCAAATGCGTCATCCTAGAAATGCAACATGTTTGACCAAAATTTAGAATTTTGATTGGATTTTATGAAATAAAGTACTTGCCTTAATTGGTCTAAGGAGGTATAAATTAATTATGTAAGTCAAACTTATAGTGTTCCCTAATGGAGTCACCAAAAATTGTTGGCTAGATATTTTGCATGAAACCAAAATTACCTAGATAGTCATGGGATTAAATCCCCTTCATTAAAATGGTGAAGCTCCCATGGTTTTGTGTCTATTTATTCCTAATAACTTATAGCTTATAGTTATTCACTAAATATGCAAATTATGCACAAATTGTTTTGATTGGTGGTATTACTTTAATCACTTCGTTCATGAGCTATAACAAAGGGATTTTACAGTAAGTAAGAAGCCAGTTTTAGAAATTTGGTCAGAATCTTAGTTTTGGGAATAAAGAAAAGGAATAGATGGTTTAGGAAGAAAAGAAATATAAGACATGCACTTTACAAAAAATAGTTTGTAGAGTTCATTGTATGTGTGAAAAATAGATAAACATATAATTATGACAATCTCTTCAACAAAATTACTAAGAAAATGATGAATTTAATTTATGTAAAATAGGTAACACAAAGTTTACCATTTCACCTTCATTGAACACATAGAGAGATTCCCATAGACACAAATATCTCCATAAATTAGTCACCTTTCTTATTCTCTTTCAACAATAGTTCATGCAAAATAATCCAATTATCTTAAACACAAAGTTTTATATTTCTTAAACTTCTTGTACAATTGTAATAATTTGCTTGCTTCTAAAAAATATTGTCATCTTTTGGCACATAGGCCAACACCTATTTTATACAAAAATAAAGATCTAAAACAAATAGGATTCAAATTATCCAATTCCTATGTGTTGTGTATAAAATTGAAAGTTGTTGAGAAGTGTCTTCCTTGAATTTCTCTTTTGTGGCACACAATAATTGACAACAATTGGTGATGTTTAATCTACCTATTTGAATCAAACACTAATTCATTACATGTTGCTCAAAAGTATCCCTAGTAAACTACTTTTACAAAATAAATTTAAGTAATGGCATCCAACCAAATTACTTGAGTTTTACAAATTTACAAAGTACTTATCCTTCACAAGTATATCATTCAATGATTTTAATTTCACAAAGTAATCATTTGAAACAAGATTAATTATAGTGTATACATGAATATAAAAGAGAAAATAGAAAAGGAGAGAAATTCTAGACTTGGGCAAAATTAATCCACTTCATGGACTTGACTTCTACATTTTTCCTTGTACTTGACATGCTGGGATATCATCAATTAGATTGTTGCATCATCAAATTTAGCAATTGATTGTATCTCTATTTCCAATCTTAACATCTCTCTTTCAATTCTTCTGTAATGAACTTTAATTTTCTCAAGTCTTGGCCAATTCTTTTTAGCTCTTCTTAGCACTTGATCAACACTTTGATGGACTTGGATGAAAATGGGGTTATGGACTTATCCATCCATTACTTGAATTGCTCGCTTAAATACTCATCTATTCTTAGAAAATTAGTAGACCAAACACCAGTGAGGTTAAAAGTGGAGTCTTCAGGATTTATCTTTACACTGCATGCATCTTCTTCTAATTTATTCATCTCCTCTCCCATGTCTAGAAAAATGCTTAAGTCAAAATATAGCAGATATTCTTCTTGTTTTACCTTCTTTGTAGAAAGGGAAACAATCAATTTTTTTCATCTAAATTAACCACTACCTTTAGACTTTCTTGTTGAAGTTTGGAGATGCCATTTTCATTTTCCAAATCCAACCTTGATGCCTTCACTTCTGCTATCTTATTTAAAATATCAGCATGACCATTTGGGATGTTTGGGAAGAGTCTCTAGGATTTTTTGCTCCATTTCATCCATCCATTTATCTATAGCGTTTTCCTTATCTCTAGTCTCTTCTACTTCAATTATCACTTGTTGATTAATCACAACTTTTGGAACTAATCCTTCTTGAGGAGAATATTTTGCCATTTTGGTAATTATTTCACATAATTTATCATTTTACTCCTTCAATTTAGACTTGGAATCTTTTTCCTCATCAATATTTTGGAAGAGAGTATTTATCAGAGTCTGTGTATCTTTATTAAGACCTTCTATGGTAACTTCCTCAAGAGATACCCTTGTGATTGTCAAATTTTTAATAGTAACTTATTCTTTACTTACTCCCTATGGAGGGACTACTATCTCTACAAAATTATACCTAGAAGATTAAATTATCAATTTATAAGTAACTTTGGTAGGATTGAGATTCTTACCTCTCTTATCTAGACTCTTTAGCAATTATAAATCTATCTTATCGAGATGTATCACTTCTTTTGCTTCCTGGGTGTTCTGCATGGCTAACCAAGATGAGAAATCTATATCTGTGGAAGTGCTTGAGTGAACAACCATTTATTGTTGGTCATTTTAAATAATTATTTCTTATTAAGGAGTTTCTTGTTCCAAAGTTTATTTCAAAACTTCTTTTGTTGACTCAGCTTCAATTGCATATTTCTCGATTTATTTTTCTTTCTCAACTACCTTCTCTAACTCCTTTTATTTCTTAGCTTTTTATCTTTTTTCTACCCCCATATTCTCCTTAGGATCTTCAAAAATACCTTTTGTTATTGTATCTAAGTCTTTTTCAACCTCCATTACCTTTTTAGATAATAATTCTCCCAGGGCTTCTTTGTTAGGCTCAGTTGCTTGCTTTTCTTCTTGTATCTCCTAAGATGATGTTGTTTCTTGAGTAGTTACTTCTTTGGGTTCTCTTTCCATGGTAGGTTTCTCTTTCGAAGGAGGTGGTGGTGGTGAATTAAGTAGAGAAGATGGAAGAGGAGGAGGAATTGCCTCTTTTTGGGTGGATTTCTTGGAAGATTTAGTGACATAGAACTTCATAGGTGGCATTAGTCTTGATGGATCTATGGTAGGAGTAGTGGGAGTGAAAGTGGGAATGGAGGGAATATTAGGATTAGTGGGGGTAGAAGATACCAATCAAGGAGTGGAACCAATTGGTTGGACTGGTTCCTTATCTTTTACCAATCAAAAAAAAAATTATCATCAACATTTTTCTTTAGCTTCAACTTCTCTATTTGGCTACTTTCTCCTTGTGCTATCTCTTTTCTTTTCTATCCCATATGCATGGTTTCACTTATCAATTCCTTCATGTATTAACCATTATAAAGGATCCAATTGGATGGCATTTCTAAAATGTTTGAAGTTCTCTTAAAAATTGTTTTATTATGATGATCCCTAAAAATGATTACTAGAAGTGGGACACTATCTCATCCTGCTGCATGAAAGGCATCACTTGTAACAACATGATAATTTTCCATATCTTTAGAATAGAATATAAATTAAATACATGAATCTATTCTATATTCAACCTATTTTTATCCCTCCTTATTACTTCAAACTCATCCCTACAATTAGTCCAAAAATCTTCAAGTGCTAGGATATGCATGTATTTAAGAGAAACTATACTTTGAGCAACACCTTTGAAATCAAAATTGGCTCTGGTGTCAAAGTTTATTTGAGTGTAATGGTGGTACATTTCCTTTTGTATATTCCTAGATTTATAAATTTTAGGGCAATGGTAATGACCAATTACAATGGGAGAATTGATGGCAAATTTGTGAGCCTTTGAATGTAAATCATGTAGTGCAATAAGTTGTCTACAAAATTCCATGAGGACCCACTTGTCACTAGGATATCTAGGTAGATTGATAGGTGCAATTGATAAACCTCCTATTTTAAGATAGGTGAAGTCAATAAATTTAATGACAATAGAACCATATAGTGAAATTGCATCCCATGCTTCATTTAACACTCTTCTATGTTTTAGGGATGTATCTAATTTACAAATGAGTTCATAAAAGAAACCATCATTTACTACAATATAATGTTTGTTGTATTCTTCAAGGACCAACTAAGGGTAATATTCATATATAGGCATGGTTGATAGTGTGCCTTTAGTCCTTAGCCTTGACAAAATCCCACTTGAAGATATTGTATATATAAGATATGAAGTCATCTTGAAATCAAAACTTTGAAACACATTCTTTAACTGATGATCCATATTATCACTAATCATTCTCACCCAATCAATCTTGCAAGAACTTTGAGTCATGCCAATGGTCTTAATGTATGTATAAATCCATGGAAAGAAACACTTGACATTCTTTTCACCATTGATTTTGTAAAGTAATTGAATGATATAATCCACTTCTTGAACAAAATCTGACCTTACTATCTTGCTAGGGAACCTATAAGCCTATTTCACTTTCTTTAAGTAGTAAGCATTCATTATCTTAATGAATTCTAATGACTTATACTCCCATTGGTTTTTGGATTTATCCATAGTTATATCAATCAATTTTGGGGATGTCAGAATATTTAAATAGTAATTAAGGTACTAAACATCCAGTCTTATAACTACATTTCCAATAGCATCCCTTGCAGTCCTAGTTAGGGAGTCATAATATTTAGCACATGTTAGAACAAACTCAGGAAGCTAGGCTAAGCTTGGGAAAGACACATATTGAAGGATTCCACTATTGGTCATGAAATGCAGGGGTGGAGTCTTAGCTATGGCCTCTAATATTTCTAAAAGCTCAGTCATAAACACATGTCCCATATTTGTATCACATATTTCTGTTAGTTTTGAGGATATACATGACTCAATGGGGTAACCCTTATATTCATACTTTATTTTGGGCTCCTAGGACTTGGTTCTCTTGACCTTTGCTTTTCCCTTTTTGCTTGGTTCTAGAACCTCTTCAAGTGCCAATTTTGGAACTTCTTTAATTATTTCCCCTACATTTCTACTTCAACTACCTCTTCTTCTAATTTCCTTGACTCTTATGATCTAGACATCAGTTCTTTTAAACTCTAAAAAACCTTAATAAGTGTTTAAAAATTCTTACTGATAGCTCTAATTGGTTTATAAATTTTAAGAAAAGAGTTAATTTATTTCTCTTGAAGTACCTCTAAGCAAGTTTCATATTTTGAGTAATGAGAAGTCTTGAAAAAATAAGCAAATTCTTTTCAAGTAATAGGACCTCAGAACCTCGATTAAGTCACTAAGATTATGTAGATAAATTTAGGTTATCCTAATCAAGTTACTTGGACTCAAAAACTCGAAGTGAGAAGGAAGGGGAGGAAAACCCAAATGGGTAGTCTTCTTTGACGGTCAGGGTTTCCTAGGTTAGTTAATTAGGATCAAAGACCCAAAGTAAGAAAGGCCTAAAAGTCTAAATAGATAAGACCTTTGAGAGTTAGGTTTTTTGAGGGTAGTTATTGGGGATTAGAAACTCAAAGTAATGAAGGTTAAGAAACCTAAGTGAGTGATGAGGAAATCAAAACCTGAATAGGTCTTGGATAATGTTTTGTAGGTTTGTTTAGGGTCAATACTTTGGGTCTCTTGTGGGTAGTTAGTCTCAAAAATCTAAAGTCATTAGGGTTAGAAAACTTGAATGGGAAAGAAATTTTCATGGCCAGGGTTTGTATGAAGGACTTGAATTCTCAAAGGTTTTGAGCAAATGTAAAGCATGATAAATGATTGAAAGTATAAGAACATGGTTTAAAACACCCATTTATGCTAAGAAAATCAAAAAGATAAACCAAAGTAAATTGAACCTAGTAGAGAGATAATCATGGTGGTATAAGGAAAAGATGCAAAGATAAAACACCAAGAAAGAAGAAAATAAAAGGCTTTAAAATCACCCACAGATGATTTACTTACCTCAAAAGTAAATGGGTCAAAAAAGAAATTACTCAAAAGTGATCCAAAGGTTTAAATGGCATGGCTCAAGGTTTGTAGGTATGATTACTTAGTTAGATGTCTTAGCTTCCAAGTAGGAATGAGGTAGAATTTTCCAATATATATAAAATGCCAATGCATTAATGACAAGTGTGACAAAAACATGTCAACCTTTGCCCTTTTTAATCAAGTTTCTTAAATTAATTTACTTGTTTTAGCTTTTGAATTAAAGCACTCTCATAAACTTGATTAGGTCTAGGTTAACGAGTAGCTCAAGTTCATAAACTAGAGTTGATTTTGCTTATAAATTTTTATAATTTAAGGTATATCAAAAACCCGATTTGGTCTTTGCCATAGTCATCGGGTTTACAAGATTACTTAGCTTATTTTGGTAATGTAGTAAAGCAACTTGAGAAACCTAATTTGAAATAAGAAGAGTGGATTGGGTTTTTAGGACAACTTTTCTCCTTCTTAATAAAGTAAATGTATTTAAATAACTCAATTTGCATTGTAAATGAACTAAGGCATATTAGTTTGTTTGATATGATGAAGGGAATGAGCAAAATGGACTCTAGTGGTGGCTTTAAGCAACTATTTTGAATGCTCTAGAGCACTATGAACAATTGGGGAAAATAATCAATAAGAAACTACAACTAATAGAACCCAAGTTCTTTATTCAGGGGACTGGATCAATAAGTACAACTGACTCACATGAGATAAGAATGCAAGATTTTCAATAGGGGTACCTCAAAATTTGAAGTGTGAAATTTTGGCAACACTAGATTTTAAAGTGAAAAGGATCAATAGGTTTTCATGGTGATCATGACCTTCATAGACATAAAATAACTTTCACAGGTTTTAGAAACTCATTTTGAGCCGTGAAAGTTCAATCTCAAGTCTAGAAGAACCAGACCATCACAAGCACATCATATAGAAATGGATAGATCAACATAATTATGAATTTAATAAATGCACTTTGGAAATACTCTTAGGCCAAAGGACTACATGGACATGGTGTTTTCCATGCCTTAAAAATTCCCTACAAATTTGGTGTCTTGACAAGCTTGTTATCTCAAGATGTAAAGCTTCAAAGATAGACTTATAGAATGAGACGTTCACAAGGATGTCAAATTGAAGATATAATAATTAAATATTTGTATTTAAAAATCCTTAAATTTGCATGCAAACACCAAATTTGAGCCTCATAAAATAGGTGTTTGATTTTAAATAAATGTAAGATTAATGATCAGTGTTCAATAGTATCGAAGATACAATGACGAGTGGTAACCTAAAAATGTCAGTGGATCCCAAAGATCTAATGATGCACATTTGATAATGTATCCAATATCAATGATGAGAATCAAGTCAAAAGGTTAGCATGAATGTGTAGGTGATAAGTGGCATAATCTTGGGAGTAGAATCTAGATCCTATGGTATGTGGTGACTAAAAATGTTAGTGGACCCAAATGGATCGATGGTGTGAATGTAAGTTGACAAGGTAGATATAATGATGAGAAATGGGTCAAAATGTCAAAAAATCTCAAAGACAAATATGTTGGTGAAAATGTCTCAACTGTATTAAACTAATAGAAGATCTATGGCTCATATCCATTCATATAGGGAAAGATCAATGGTGTGCATGTAAGCTAATAAGGTAGATCTAACGGTGTACAAAAAAGTTGATCTATGATCAATAAAAAAGTAAAAAGATAATGGAATTAAATATAGGTTGAATTCAACTAAGATCAAACCAAGTAAAATACTTCAAAGGACTCCATTAGAGCTTAGTCAAGACCTTTGTTAGAGGATATAAAACATGTAGACTTGGTTTTCTCATATTTTCAACATCATGTACAATAAGTCCTTGGATCCCACAAGGTGTTGAGGTAGAATAGGTCTTTTTAGACCTAATATAGTTCAAAATCAAGATAATGTAACCTACAGATCTGCATTGACATATTGACTATAGGAAAACCAATAAAATGGATTGGTTTTTGATCTATAGTGAACATATGCGTAGGTTTGAAGTAGGGGTAAATGTGAAGGAGTGTTTTGTCTATCTACATGGTCATATTTTTAACAACCAAGTAACTATAGATTCTCAAATCAGATATGGCATGGCTCTATCAAGTCCATAGAGATGAAGACTTTGTCCTTATAATAAAATCAAGTGGGAGATGGTGTATAAATTCATAGGGCAAATTGGAGGATTGGAGAAAGTAGTTGGAGCATTCAAAGTTGTTCAAAACCATAAAGATCTTTTCACAATAAATTGAGCATTTAATGGTTTTCAAAACCATAAAGATCTTTTCCCAATAAACTTAGTCATGACTCACCACCTTTGGAAAACTCTTGTCGTCTAGTGTGTTTCTCAATCAATGAAATGATTTAGAGGCTATTGGGATAAATAAAGACCATCTTACCTATGATTTATTAGCTATGATTTTATCAAAAGATGTTGGGGGCATTTGTCAGAAGGGGGTAGCTCATTTAATGATATGGGATGGTGTGCTCACTCTTTCCCTCTACTTTCTCTTATCTCTCCCATTTGTTCCCATTTTTGTAAGCTCTCTCTCAGTTTTTAGAAGAAACACTCTCACTTTTGATAGAAATTCTCTCTCAATTATATAAGAGTAGAGACTCTCATTTGATAAGGCTATACCCTATCAAAACTTATATGAAAGACCTATTGAAGATAATAAAGACTTTCTTTACCTATCTCTTATTTTTGAATAGTGGTTTGTAAGCTTGTGCATGATGGAATTATGAAGGAGAATCTTCCATGTCATTGTCCTTTTTTATTGACTATTTAGGGTATTTTCTAGTTGATTGCAAGTTTGCATTTGTGTTATTTTTGCCATTAGTGCAAGCTTGGTGTGAGTCTTAGAACTCCTCCTAGATTCATTCATTACTTCCTAAACCTAGTGTATGAAACATTTATGAAATTAGCTAAATTTTGTGATTGTTTGAGCTAGTACTATCTTATACTTCTTCAGTGTATATTTCACGCTTGTGAAAGTTCTCACTTAATTTGGTACATCACCTTGTTAGATTTCTTAAGATCTCTTTCCCCTCTTTTAACCCTTTTCTCAATGTAAACATTAGTTTAGGTGGTCCATCAAGAGGAAGCCAACCTTCTCTAGAGGTTCAACCCCACCATAGGTGACCCACATTCTAGGGTTGTTCCAATAGTGTATCTCAATTGGAGAGAGCCTAAAGAACCATCTCTAAGGATGAAAATTAAAGCTACAATAGTTTTTGGCACACCTGGTGGGACATAGTTCAAATAAGATTGGTCAAATTTTGATGTTAGTTTGATAAATTTACAATAGTTATAGCTTCCAAGAAATAACATCTGAAAACTCCAAAAAATATCTAACATTCTAATAATAGAATAGTGACTTCATCTCATGCCAAAGGGGACTACAAGTTTAGCTTCAAGAGGTATTAACTTTGAATTTATTGAATTTCCTTTAAATTCAATCAAAAGGTTAAGGTTTAGTAATACACACCCATATAAAGGTAAGTTTGTTCTTAGACCACTCTCAAGGCTTACCCCTGCAAGGAGATATTTGTTAAACCCTTTCATTACCATGGTAGTCCCTAGAGCTTTTATGTGTTTTAGTGGTCAAAACCCTCTAGCTCTCCCTCAATATGGTCATATTATAGTAGTAGCCCTTAAAAGTGTCCCTTATTTTATTTAAGACAAAGATATAACCCTTTTAAACACCTTATGGATATAGCCAACTTATACAACATTCATGATATCAATGAAGAAAATGTGGCAATTAGGTTATTATCCATCTCTTTTAAAGGTAAGGCCTTAGACTGGTATAGAATCCTTGTTGTAATTATATTGCCACATGGGACCAATTAGGAGAGGCTTTGTGTAAAATATTTGAATACAAAAGTGACCATTTGTCACATGTAGAGTAGTTGACCACAATAAAAAGAGCCCCTCATGAATTCATGCAAGACTTCAATACAAGGTTCTAAAAAATCTATCATAGTCTCTATTATAACTACCCCTAGCTTTGACTTCCTATACTATTTTAAAGCCCTTAATAGTGACATTGTAGTAATGATCTAGTCTATGGGAGGAAACACATTGCCAAATACATATGAGGTGGTAATCAGATCATAAAATTATCTGGTGTAGGCTGACAAGCTTACACCTAGACCACCAATGCATGTGTTCTTTGAGATTAGACCATTCCCTATTTCTATTCTTCCCCTTGATGTCATTATTTCTATGCCTAAAATTTATTCTATACCCTTACCAAAGCAAGAACAAGCATTCATTAGTCAATCTAGTGATTCTCAAGAACATAAGAACTTTCAAGAGCTTAAGCGCATGTTTCAGTCCTTGGGAAATGAACTGGTGAATGAAGAGGAAATAAAATTTCAATAGACCTTACCAAGCCTCATATCAACCTTAGAATAAATATTATCAAGAAAATAGGCCACCCTATAAAGGAAAAATCTAATGTCAAGGCTAGGGACAAGGGCAACCTAGCTACAATAGACAGAGCAACTATAACCCAAATATTGTAAGCACTTACAACACCTTGGTTCATGTTCAAAAAAATATTACTCAAGAAGATGAGGGTAAAATGCCTTGGAATAAATATTTTGGGTAATCCATTGTCCCAAACGTTAACTTCAACCAAGATTCCAATGATCATTGGTAGCAAGAATATTGTTATGAACTCAATTAGTAGGCTATTTCTAACTAGGTGTACATTCTAGTGGCAACAAATACAAGGTTTAAAAGAAGGAACATGGATGGTAATAAATAAGAAGTCAAAGAGCCTCATACCAATATTCCTTTAATATCAAATATAAATTTACCTATCACTATTCCAAAGGTTCAAATAGCTCTAAGGAATCAAAATCAGGGGAACGTTTCTATCCCTCAAAACTCACAGACTCAAGGTGCAGTTTTGGCTCCCAAAGCACAACCAAAGGTTGGTGGCTCATGCATCAAAATTGTGGAACAAATGAAAAGGTATAGTGTGAGTGTACCAATGTGGGATAATCTCTCCATGCCTAGTTAGGTAGACATACTCAAAGAAGGGTTGTCAAGAATCAAGGTTCTTAAGAAGGAACCAAGCAAAGAGAATGTGGTTCTCACTAATGTAACCAAAGGACCTAGTGAAGGGAAACTAGGGAAGGTGATGAAACCTCCTCATTTATACATTTTAGTAATCATTGGTGACTCTTTAATGCATATTCTTTTGGTAGATAGTGGGGTTATCCCCTGAGTAATGCCAAAGTCCATAGTTGATCAGCTTGGTCTAAAATATGAACCCAATTCTAAAGGAGTTCTACAGCTTGATGGTTCTTCCACCAAGCCATATGGTATCATTAGAAACCTTAACTTAACCCTGCATGCTTCTCTTAGTGTCTCAATGGTTCAAGATGTGTTGATTTTGTATATACCTCCTTATTTTTCCCTATGCTTATCCATGGAATTCACTACAAAGATTCGAGATTATTTTGTAGTAGATTGGCCATACATGGAATTTATTTCAAGATATAGAACCAAAGTGTCCATCAAGGCTGAGCTCATTGCACAATTCCACATAGAAATTAATGGGCCAAATGGCATAAATCTCAATTGCACCATCCTTGATGAGGATGAATTCATAGTTGGTCAAGATCTAAACACTCACCCTGAGGAGATACTAGACATGTTCTTGGATGAACTATGGAATAACAATCATTTGGTTGATCCCTTAGAAGGATTTGAAGAGAGGGACATGGGTGTCTACTACTTACATGAAGAGGATCAGTCCATGCCATCCCTCATTAGACCTTAATAAGATCTTAGTGGCTTATGGAAATCATTCTTTGATGGTTCAAGGAGTAAGCATGGAGTGGGTGCAGGTGCAATTCTAGTATCCCCTTCCAATAACAAGTATTTATCTTCTCACAGGTTCCAATTTAATTTCTATTACAATGCATTAGAATATGAGGGTCTTATCCATTGACTTCAATGGGATAATAAGAGAGGGATAAAATAATTATAAGTTTATGGAGATATTGACTTTATAGTGTACTGGGTTAGAGGCTAGAATATCACCAAGAATCCTTTGATGAAGTCTTACAAACATAGAGTGTGGGACCTAATTGAGGATTTTGAGGCTTTCAACATCCAAGTAGTGCCAAGGAACCAAAATGAACACGTTAATAGGTTAGAAGCTGTAGAATCTCATTTTGATATTCTCAATGAGTTAAAAAGGGCCAAGGTATAGCCACATGTTAAAGTGGTAGTAAGAGCATCAATACTAGATAATGAAGCTCATTGGTAGGTCTTTGAGAATGATAATCAAATTACCTAATTATTTCAACAAGAAGCAGAGTTCTCCTCCATAAACCAAGAAATGTTTTAACATTAGTAAGAGGAGCAAATTGTTTATTTGAAATATAACAAGCTTTTAAAGGGTTGGTCACCGTTGAAAGTCTTTTCCATGAGGGATATCATATGAGAAAAGACAAGGCAATGATGTCAACAAGTGAAGAGAATTATGAAAGATTCCTTATCTTAAAATACAAGCTATTCAAGCTTAGGAAGGTAAGCACTAAAGCTAAAAGGCATATTTGCTAAGGAATATAGTGACATGAAAGGCTTTGATCCCAAGTTGGACCAACACACTATAGAACTAGAAGCTGATGCCAAGCCTGTTAGGCAAAATTAGAGACCTATAAACCCCAAAATTGAAGAGCTTATGAGGAAAGAATTAACCAAATTAATTAAAGTCAAGATCATATTTCCTATTAAGCACTCCTCATGGGTAGCCAATTTGGTACCTATAAAGAAGAAGAGTGGGGAAATTAGATTGTGTGTTTACCTTAGGGCTCTAAATAGGGTCTCTTTGAAATATCACTACCCCTTTCCATCCATGGAGAAACTACTTTAGATAGTTACTAGTTTAGAATGCTTCTCCCTTTTGGATGGGTATTCAGGTTATAACCAAGTGCTGGTGAGAGAAGAAGATCAATATAATAATGCCTTCACCACCAAGTGGGGCACATATGCTTACCAAAAGATGCCTTTTGGATTTTCAAATGCTAGGGAAACCTTTAAAAGAGACATAGAAATGGATTTATAAGGGTTGCTAAATCAAATGGTGTTGGTCTACTTAGATGACATCATAGTTTTCTCCAAGAAAGCTAGTGAACAATTAGATCATCTAAGGTTGATATTTAAAATGTGTAGAGAGTATAGGATCTCTTTAAATCCCAACAAATGTGTGTTTACTATTCATGAAGGCAAACTTTTAGGTCACATTATCTCAAAGGAAGGTTTATCCATTGACCCTAATAGAATAAGTGCTATTTTAGCAATATCTTTACCTAAGCACAAGGAAGGAATCTAGAGCTTCTTTGGGAAAATAATCTTTGTGATAAGGTTTATACCTAGTTTATCAAACCTAATCAAACCCATCACTATCATGTTGAATAAGAGCCAAGTGTTTTCTTGGTCAAATAAAGGTAAATCAACATTTGAGTCCATTAAGCAGGTCATTTCCCAAGCACCATCACTCATAAATCTTGACATCTCAAAGGACTTTACATTATACACCTTTACCAATATTGATAGCATATTAGCTATGTTGATGCATAAGAATGGTGAAGGACTTGAACAACCAATTGCCTTTTTTAGTCAAGGGATAAAAGGATATGAGGTGAGGTACACTTTTATAGAAAATTAGGTTTTGTAGCTTTGATAAGCCTCAAAAAGTTCAAGCCAATGCTTTCCAATAACAAGGTTTATCTTATAGTGTCTCATCCTAGAGTTAGGGACTTCCTCCTTAAAAAATACTTGAGTGAGAAGAGAGCTAGTTGGATTACCAAGATCATAGAGTATGATGTGAAGGTCAATGTCACCAAGTTGGTAAGAGGTAAAAGCCTATTTGAGAATATGGTAGATGATCTACAAGAGGACAAATAAGTTTTTTTGGTGACATAATATAACTCATAAATAGATACACCTCCACATCATAATAGTTGGCTCCAAGATATGACACATTTACTGATGATAGGATAATTCCCTTAAGGTTTAGATAGAGTAAAAAGAAGGTATTTCATGTTTCAATCCATACCTTATGTATTAGTTGATGGTGTTATTTTCAAAAAGGACCTCAATGGGGTACTCCTTAGGTGCATAGATGATGACCAAGTGGTAAATATTTTAGAGTAGTTTCATGATGGACCTATAGGAGGCCAATTTGATTGAAGAATAACAAAAAAAAGGTAATGAGAGATGGCTATTATTATCCCAACCTCTTCAAGGATGCCTATGCATGGGTCAATAAATGTCAAAAGTGTGTCCTATTTGTAGGAAAACAAAGATTAGCAGCTCTTCCACTCAACCCAATCTAGGTGGAGCAACCCTTCATGCAATGGGGGTTAGAATTCATAAAGATGATAAATCCACCTTCAAGTGCAAGAAATAAATGGGTTCTCACTAAAATTGACTACTTAACTAGGTGGGTGGAAGTAATTTCCCTTAAATAAGCCAATGAAATAATAGTGTTGGACTTGTATGACAATATAGTAATAAGTTTGGTGTCTCAGCGACTATAATTTTAGATAATGCCTTAACATTTGTGGGTATGAAGACAAGTAAATGGGAACTTAAGCTGGGTATCTACCTCAGTACATCCTCTAATTAATATCCTCAAGGTTGTCAGATTACACTAATAAGAACTTGCTAAGGATTATCAAAATAACTATGGAAGAAAATTAGAGTGTGGCATACAAAGCTAAGGACAACCTTATGGGCTGACAGAGTGACTCCCAAAGCTACCATTGGAACGTCCCCATATGTCCTTATATATGGAAGGGAAGCTAAATTACCCATTTCTCTTGAAATTCCTGCATTGGAGTTAGCCCATCAATTTGAGTTGATAGAGAGTGAGCCTATGAATGTGAGGATGATGGAGATAATGGAGCTTGAAGAAACCAAGGACCTTACAATGAATACATTAGATTCATATTAAGCCTAAGTCAAGAAAGCCTTTGACAAGAGAGTTATAACAAGGGACTTCAAACAAGGGGACTTAGTCCTTAGGTGGGACTTAAATAAGGCTAAGCTAGCCAACCACACCAAGTTTGATAACTTATGGAGTGGTCCTTATTTGATCCATGGATGCAAATAGTATAATGCTTTTTAGCTTGCCTAACTAGATGGAGAGGTATTACCGATCCTAATCAATGACATTCATTTAAATCCTTGTTATTAGAAGAGTTTTCACTTGTTGTATGATATTGTAACATATTAGAATAGATTTCATGCTTTCCTCTAAGTACTTTGATCACATTTCTTTTAGTTATGTACTTCCCTTTCAATAAGTGACTTGGGCACCTTGTTATTTTGTTTCTTTTTTGGGTCTGAGTTGTTTCAAGAGGAGGTTTTATAGAAAGGGGCAACCTTGTATTAATTTATATCAGACATGAGAGAAAAGACTATGCCTCCAGATGCCCAATAGATTAGTTTAAGGCCATTAGTCTTTGCATAACAAGCATGCAACCGTAGGATGTTACCAAAAATGTCGGCCAATTTTGGCCTACATATGGAAATTTGCCTAGATGGATTAGTTTCTAGAGGTCTTAGTATGGGGCAATCAACTAAGCAGAGTTACCAATTGAGTAAGTGATAAAATGCTAAGATTGCAAGGTGAAAAATATCAATAGGTTCTCATGGTGATCATGACCTTCATAGACATAAAGTGACTTTCACAAGTTTTAGAAACTCATTTTGAGCCTTGAAAGTTCAAGCTCAAGTCCAGAAAAACTAGACCATTACAAGCACATCATACAAAAATGGATAGATCAAATTGATTATGCATTTAATAAATGCACTTGGTAAATCCTCTCATGACAAAAGACCACATGGACATGGTTTTTTTATGCCTTAAATATTCTCTAAAAATTTGGTGTCTTGATGAGCTTGCTATTTTAGGATATAAAACTTCAAAGATAGAATTAAAAAATAAAACATTCATGGGGATGTAAAATATAAGCTAAATCAATTAATTATTTGGATTTAAAAATCCTTAAATATACATGTAGATTTTAAATATTAGCCTTGTAAAATAACCATTTGATTTAAAATAATCCAAGATCAATGGTCAACATTCAATTTTATTAAATATCTAATGATGAGTGGTAACCTAACAATGTCAATGGGTCACAAAGTTATAATGACACAATTTTGATCATGTACCTAATATTAATGGTGAGCATCAAGTCAAAAGGTTAGTATAAATTCATACGTGATAAGTGGCATAATATCATGATTAGAATCTATATGTAATGGTATGTGGTGACTAATAATATCAATGGGCCCAAATGGATTAATGATATGCATATAAGCTGACAAGGTAGTTCTAATAGTGAGTGATGGGTCAAAAGTTCAGTGAATCTCAAAGATAAATACATGGGTGACAAGTGTCTCAACCATGTTAAACTGATAGAAGATCTATGAATTGCATATATTCATATGGGGAAAGATCAACAGTGTGTATGTAAGATAATAAGGTAGATCCAATGGTGTCCAAGTAATCTGATCGATGATCAATATCAAAAGTCAAAAGCTAAGGGACTTCAATAGAGGTTGAATTTAACTAAGGTCAAACTAGGGTAAATACTTCAAAGGATGCCATTGGAGCTCAGTTGAGATCTCTATTGGAGGATCCAAAGTATGTAGACTTGACTTTCTCATACTTTCAACATCATGTATAATAAGTCATTGGATCCCATAAGGTGAAAAGGTATAATAGGTCTATTTAGACCTAATATAGTTTAAAATCAAGATTATGCAACCTATGGATCTGCATTGACATATTAACTATAGGAAAACTAATAAAATGGATTGGTTTTTTATCTATAGTGAACCTATGCTTAGGTTTGGACTACAAGAAGATGTGAAGGAGTGCCTTGCCTATCGAAATGGTTGTGTTTTTGACAACCATATACCTATAGCAACTCAAAGTAGACACGAAATGGCTCTGTCAAGTCCATGGATATGATAACTTTGTGCTTATAATAAAATCAAGTAGGAGATGGCATAAGAATTTATGGAGTAAATTAGGGGATTAGAGAAAGTAGTTCGAGCATTCAATGTTTTTTAAAACCACAAAGATATTTTTTTAACAGACTTAGTCATGACTCACCACCTTTGGCAAACTCTTTTCCTCTAGTGTGTTTCTTAATCAATGAAATGATTCAGAGGCTATTGGGATAAATGAAGACTTTCTTGCCTATGATGTATTAGCTATGATTTGATCAAAATATGATAGGGGAATTTATCAAAAGGTGTAATATCATTTAATGATCTAGGATGGTGTGCTCACTCTCTCCCTTCCCTTTCTCCTATATCTCCCATTCATTCCCATTTTTGTAAGCTCTCTCTTGATTTTTATAAAAAACACTTTCACTTTTGATAGAAATTATCTCTCAATTATGTAAGAGTAGATATTCTCATTTGATAAGGCTAGACCCTATCAAAACTTGTATGAAATACCTATTGAAGATAATAAACACTTTATTTACCTGTCTCTTGCTTTTAAATGATGTTTATTAAGCTTGTGTATGATGACATTGTGAAGGAGAATCTTACATGTGATTATCCTTCTTTATTGATTGTTTAGTGTGTTTTATAGTTGATTTTAGGTCTACATTTGTGTTATTTATGCCATTAGTACAAGCTTGGTGTGAGTCTTAGAACTCCTCTTGGCTTCATTAATTGCTTCCTAAACCTAGTGTATGAAACACTTATGCAATTAGCTAAATTTTGAGGTTGTGTGAGCTAGTATTGTCTTATGCTTCTTCAGTGTATAATTCATGCTTGTGCAAGGTTTAACTTAATTTGGTGCATCACCTTGTTAGCCTTATTAGGATATCTTCCCCCTCTTTTAACCCTTTTCTTAGTGCAAACATTAGTTTAGGTGGTCAATCAAGAGGAAGTCAGCCTTCTCCAAAGGTTCAACCCTACCATAGGTGACCCACAACCTAGGGTTGTTCCAATAGTGTAGCTCAATTGGAGAGAGCATGAAGAACCCTCTATAAGGGTTCAAATTAAAGATACAACATGAACTAATTACTATTTACAATAAACAAAAACTTAAAATAATCAGAATGTTAGAAATAAAAAAATAAAGAAAGAAATGCTTCCTTTTTGGTTTAGTTTTGCATTTTTTGACATGTGTCCCTACACAAAAAATGTTAGTAGTTTATTTGTGGAGAGGTAGGCAACTCAAGCAATCTGTAAATTAGCCAAAATCATAGCAAAAATAAAGATAAAGTTAAAAAATTAACTCTTTATAATAAAATGATTGTTACTTAGAGATGGGTAAATAATGAAATTGTTAAAAATTTAGAAAAACATAGAAATATATAAAAATGGGAAAAAAGTAGAGAGAAAAAAATTGCTGAAATGTGGTGCAAAACAACTAAAATATGAAACAAAACCACTATATGTAGAAATAATTTTGCTTAAAATTTGAATGAAACTACTAAAAATAGTGACAAATTTGTTGAAATATTAAACAAATTCATTGTTCTACAATCGAAGCTAGACATAAAAAATAAAGAAACAAAAATAGATAAAACAAGAAACATGTGAGTGTTAGGAATCTAAAAACCTAGAAAATCTAGAGCTAACAGAGAAAAGTTAACAAAAAAAGAACAAAAATGAATAGAAATAAAACTGCTATGAGAGGACAAGTTCACTAAAAATTTGGACAGATTCAATAATTTTTTTGATGAATTCACTATAAAATTTGACAAATTTCTTGAAAAGTTATACATTTTTTCTAATTTGTAGAAGGATTAAAAGTAGAAGATAAAACACTCTAATAATAGAAAATTGATAAAAATAGAAAGTTAGCAAACTTAAAAAATCATAGAATAAAAATAGAAATCTAAAAACTTTTAAAAAAACATTATAAACAAAAACCTTGTAATTTTTTATGAATCCACTAAAATGTTTAATGAATTCATTATTCATAGGTATGAAACTATTGTTTTATAGAGAAAAATCACTATTGCATAAGTGATCATACAACAAACCAAAAAATTGGAAAAATAGACCTACAACTACAATAAAGATCCTTACAAACCAAGATTAAATAGATATACACTCTAAAAAAATTTAAAAACAATTAAAACATCCTACTAAGTGAAATTATGATGAATAAGACAAGGGAAATGTCCCACTAGATGTGTCAAAATGTGATAACTAAAATTTAAAATCTAAACAAAATTAAGAAAATGACATGCATACAAATCCTATTCTAAATCCAAATCAAACCTTAGATTGAGCTAATACAACAAAAAAATCAAAGTAAAAAAATACTTATAAAATAATACAAAATGTGGGTACTCAATTCATTCTCCAAAAAAGAATAATTATGGATCATATAGGTGCATAAGTTTGATTTCTCAATATATGCATAGAATGAAATCAGTAGAAATTAAATAGCTTAAAGTGAATGATGAAAATGGAGAATGACACTTCAATTTATAGATTTGTGGATGGTAAGATGAATGGTTGAGAATAATCTAGATTTATTTGATAACGATAATTATGAATGGTCAATTTTGAGTCTTCATATCAATGGATGATGACTAATTCCCATGTGTGTGAGAGAGAGAGGGAGAGATAGTTGGTAGTTGAATTACTCATCATGAATGGGTCAAGATAGTTGAGTGACTCAAAAATTGGTTGAGAAATCTAAGGAAGTGGTTAGATGACTCAACACTTGGTTGAAAGAAGTGTGGAAGATGTCTAGGTGAGGTGGAAATTCTATTTTAAATTAGTTTTTGGATAATTATGTGTGCATGATTAATTAATTATTAGAAAAAGGGAGGGAAATTATGTTAGTGGGAAATTTGAATTTGGGTTGGTGGATGAGTTAGTGTGTATGTTTTAATAAAAGTTAAGTATGACATTACATTAGCATAATTTAGGTGTCTACATAGATATTGGGTTAATTCCCATTAATGTACATCATCAAATCGACCATACCATTTTCCATTATTAGTATACACATTAATTATATTGTCCATTTTGATGTATGTTAAAAGGGGAGAAAGATAAATCATATCTAAAACCATAACACAAAAATATGAAATCCTATGAAGGTAAGATGAAACCCTAATAGAAACCTACGGTTTGTCATGCTTGAAAGAAAGTCCAACTCAATATAATGTTTTAAATATTTTGGATTTAGTTTTATAAATAAGTAAAACTATTTAATATTTAGATTGTGCAAGGTATATCATTCACTACCTATATCTAAATGTAAAAATCAGATTGATATTGATTTTACTATTTCTAGCATTGATAAGAGGTTAACGTACTTATTTTGTTCACTATTATATTTTGATCAATTTCCATACACAATCACTTAATATAACTTGAAATGTATCTATAATCTCTCAACTTAAGAGACTAAATGTCAGAATATTCTACGAGAGTGCTAGTAATGCTTATATGCCTATGTCAATTAAATTTATCCACTGTCTATCAAAACTATCTATTATGTTTTTATTATTATAGTTTTCCATAGATCACTGTGCCTACCTATCAAGGAATTTCTTATGTAATTAAAAAAATTTAGTTTTGTACACATATTTAGATTTGTCTCCCTTTCACCTTAAAACCCTAGTTCCACTTTTGACACTTGTTTGTACTATAAAAGGGATTAGATAAGATGGGTTAAATAACCCTAACCACACCTTGTTAAGAGGTTGAGTGTTGCTTACATTATAATACTCATAAGAGGGCTCAAACCATACACAATTTTCCTAAATAGGTGTATGTGTGCTCAATAGTGATCCACTAAAATGCAAATGTAGAGATTTAGACTTAGACACTTGATAATATGAACATTTGACCTTGATTTAGGTGTTTATACTTGGATTAAGGACTATTTATTTGAGAGGTTTTCAGATTTGGATGCCTTAGGATTGTCCCTCAAGAATGTGAAAATGTATTCCTCAATGTGCAAGTAGTTTTCCAAGTGATCTCTAGATAGTTTCTAGATAAGTGATAAATAGGAATAACCTTAAGTCTTGATGTGTATACATAGATGAATATTATGAAATTTACATCTATAATTGACATGTGAGGCATGTGGACCAAACCATAGGAGGGTTTGAATTTTAAAAATATATATTTGGAGATCTTAGAACACTATCATCTAAGGTAGACAATGCATATAACTAATAGTGTCTGACTATTTCCAACATTATCTAGGATACAGGAAATAGTGATATGGAATATGGTGATAGTATACTTAGGATAATATAATAATTAGGCACATACTAAGGAGATATTATTTATGAATTAAAATAAATAAAGAGGATCAATCCATATATAAATGAATGGCTAGGAGAGCATGTGAGTAGGAGTCAAATATATACACATAAGTCATGTATGTCAAAGATAGGTCAAAAATAACATTGTCTAATGTCTAATAAAATTTTTATGTGTCTATACATTAAAATATAATAATAAACTCATCATTGATAGTAGAATGTGTCTACCCATTATACCTATGATCCACACATCCCTTCTTAGGGATAGTGATATAATGCTGCCACACGTCCATCTGGGTTTGCCTCGGGTGCTTTAGTCCCAGGGCCATATAGTGGTCTAGAAGAGGACCCAAATCACTCCAAAGATTTTGGTGTGATGGCTAGTCCTTCTATTGGTATCAGAGATAGGTCTCAAGGTCAAGTCTTACAGAAGCTAGTGGGCATGATCCACACATCCCTTCTCAGGGATAGCGAAACATTGCTGCCACATGTCTGATTGGGTTCACCTCAGGTGCTTTAGTCCCTAGGCCATATAGTGGTCTAGAAGAGGACCCAAATCACTTTAGAGATTTTGGTGTGATAGCCAATCCTTCTATTAGTATCAGAGTTAGGTCTTGAGGTTAAGTACCACAAAAGTTGGTGGGCATGATCCACACATCCCTTCTCAGGGATAGCGATACACTGCTGCCACATGTCTGACTGGGTTCACCTCAGGTGCTTTAGTCCCTAGGCCATATAGTGGTTTGGAAGAGGACCCAGATCACTTTGGATCTTTTGGCATGACAGCCAGTCCTTCTATTGGTATCAGAGCTAGGTCTAAAGGTTGAGTCCCACAGAAGCTAGTGGGAATAATCCACACATCCCTTCTCAAGGATAGTGATACACTACTGCCACATGTCTGACTAGGTTCACCTCAGGGGATTCAGTCCCTGGGCCATATAGTGGTTTGGAAGAGGACCCAAATCACTCTAGAGATTTTGGCATGATGGCCAATTCTTCTATTGGTATCAGAGCTAGGTCTCAAGGTTGAGTCCCACAAAAGCTTGTGGGCATGATCCACACATCCCTTCTCAAGGATAGCGATACATTGCTACCACGTGTCTGACTGAATTCACCTCAGGTGCTTCAGTCCCTGGGCCATATAGTGGTTTGGAAGAGGACCTAGATCACTTTAGAGATTTTGGCATGATGGCTAGTCCTTCTATTTCAATAGCATAGAAATAACACAATAACACCCAGATCACTTAGAAGTTCTAGTTGACGAATATTTCAATAGCACAAAAATAACACAATAATAATTAATTCTCTGAGAAGAGACATCGTATTACTTAAAACTTATAGATATAAAACATACGCTTATCTCTGGGAAGAGATGTCTTCCTTCCCTTTTTGGGTTATAATGCATTTATACATATTTTGAAAACATCAAGGGATTGAATGGCTCGAGGAATTAATGGGTGACAATTTAAGACTGAGTGGCTCAAGAGAAATAACTATCACTGATAATGTGACTTCCAAGAATGAAAATAATACAAAATTTGAGGAATTAACTGTCACCTAACAATTTGGTGTCCAAGATTTAAAACAATACAAAGCTACGTGTAGCCCTACCCGGTCTACTAGCCACCCGTTCTGGGGACTTACAACAACCACTTCAGTAGCTATAGTCCATTATACCACCACATCTTGGTGCTCATTATACCACCTAAATTATCACCCAGATCATTCCTCCCTCCTTGAAAAGTAATTGTCCCCATTGTGTCACTATTCCCCATCAGGTGTGGTAGTTGTGTCTTGATTTGATTCTCGATGCACACTTGGAAGGGACTATGGTTTATAGAACTATGCGGGGCCTAATTATTCACCATTTCTATCTAACCATCAGTCTATGGATGGAAGGTCATGAACTTCTTCAGTGTGGTATCTATTTGCTTCTGTTATTGTGTTTTCAGGGCTGTAACATCAACCCTTTTGGATTCATGTGGCTTGACCACCATGAAAACAAATTTCTTGGCATTGAGTAGAGAAATAGATGTGGAAGGTGGTACTTTTAGTACCTTGTAGTGCCATGTTCCAAGAGTGAGAGTGATCCATCTATTTCTTGATTCATATATACCATGTTAATCATACATGAATGGCTGAACAAAGAGTACATCATAAATATCTAGATTGACCACATCACATAAGACCTCATCTTGGAAAGGTTGTATTACATATGAGAGAAGACATTGGTGGGTGACACGGAGGTTTCTCCCTGGACTCAACCATCCAATACTATATGGTTTTGGGTGAGGATTCATGGATACATTTAGGCTTTTCACAACATTAGTAGAGATTAAATTATTTTGACTTCTGCTATCAAGAATGAAATGTAGATGCTTACCTTTCACCCATAACTTAGAGTGAAACAAACTTTCCTTATCATCTAGCATCTCATTGTGTGTCTGTGATGAAGCTACAATGGCTTTAGGATCAGCATCTATAATTTCTTCTTCAACCTCTTCGACTATAGGGTATGTATGAGGTAGAGCAGTAAATGTTGAGGATGGTGACTCAGAAAGCAATGATTTGATAGCTCGACATTCTTATTTAGAGTGAGTTCTAGATTTGTGATAACCACACCAATTTTCAGTCTTTCCTTCCTTTTGCTTCCAATTTTGGCCTCATGTTTAACCTTCTTTCTCACTTTTCCATTTTGAAGACTGATTCTTTATATCCATTCTTCCATGCTTCTACTCAATCTTTACTGTGAACTTGTATGCCTCACCGATGGTTTCCAAATTAAAGAGTTCCATTTCTCCTCATATGTACCATTGTAATCCACCATGATATTTGAGAACCTTATGTTTCTCACTTTCTTGGATGCCCAATCTCACAGATAGAGAATGAAAAATGTCAGTGTAATCTTAGATAGATTATTCCTTACCTTGGCAAAGTTGCTGCCACTATATGTACAGATCATCATACACTCTGATGGGATAGTATTCTTCCTTTACTGCTTCCATAAAATCATCCTACGTAGGTTCCACCCCAAGGCCAATGATATATGTACTGAATCTCTTTTTGTACACTTCCCACCAGTTTTTCATGGGCAATGATGATTTCAAAAGAGCAAAAGTGATCTTTTCTCCATCGGTGAACTTATTTATAGAGAAGTAGGAAGACAGTTGATCCAACCAATTTTCCACTGCATTAGTGTTGATTTTGCCTTCAAATGTGGGAATATCAAGCACTTGAGGCAAACCCAGTCAGACACATGGCAGCAGTGTATCGCTATCCCTGAGAAGGGATGTGTGGATCATGCCCACCAGCTTTTATGGGACTCAACCTCGAGACCTAGCTCTGATACCAATAAAAGGATTGGCCATCATGCCAAAAGCTCTAAAGTGATTTGGGTCCTCTTTTAGACCACTATATGGCCCAGGGACTGAAGCACCTGAGGTGAACCTGGTTAGACATGTGGCAGTAGTGTATCACTATCCTTGAGAAGGGATATGTGGATCATGCCCACCAACTTTTATGTGAATTGACCTTAAGACCTAGCTCTAATACCAATAGAAGGACTGGCCATCATGCCAAAAGATTCAAAGTGATCTGGGTCCTCTTTTAGACCACTATATGGCCTAGGGACTGAAGCACCGAAGGTGAACTTGATCAGACACGTGGTAGCAGTGCATCACTATCCTTGAGAAGGGATGTGTGGATCATGCCCACCAGCTTCTATGGGACTCAACCTCAAGACCTAGCTCTGATACCAATAGAAGGATTGGCCATCATGCCAAAAGCTCTAGAGTAATCTGGGTCCTCTTCTAGACCACTATATGGCCCAGGGACTGAAGCACCTGAGGTGAACCTAGTCAGACACATGGCAGTAGTGTATCGCTATCCTTGAGAAGGGATGTGTGGATCATGCCCACTAGCTTCTATGGGACTCGACCTCGAAACCTAACTCTAATACCACTGATCCAAAACATAGAAGTTCTAGTTGATGAATATTTCAATAACATAGAAATAACATAATAACAATGAATTCTTTGAGAAGAGACATCGTATTACTTAAAAATTGTAGATACAAAACATACGCTTATCTCTGAGAAGAGATGTATGCCTTCCCTTTTTGGGTTATAATGCATTTACACATATTTTGAAAACATTGGGGGATTGAGTGGCTTGAGGAATTAACGAGTGATGATTTAAGACTGAGTGGCTCGAGAGAAATAACTATCACTGACAATGTGACTTCCAAGAATGAAAACAATACAAAATTTGAGGAATTAACTGTCACCCGACAATTCGATGTCCAAGATTTAAAACAATACAAAGCTATGTGCAGCCCTACCCAGTCTACCAGCTGCCTGCTCTAGGGCCTTACAACAAGCACTTCGATAGCCACAGTCCATTTTACCACTACATCTTGGTGCTCGTTATACCACCCACATTGTCACTCGAATCAACCTAAAGGCATTTATGTTAATGATCTCCAAGTAATGGCATACAAAGATTTGATCCACCCCCCATAATTTAAAAATGGAGCATATTTTCTTGAAGGATATTTGAGCAAGAAAATAAGGTGAAGTCAGAACAAATGGAAAATATCCATTAAAAAATAATATCTTGAGCTTAAGATTTTAAAGTACAACGAGAACACGTGTGCCAATTGGGAAAATAAGAAGTTAAAATATGAAAAAACTAAAGAGGATGTGAAATCAAAAGAGGATGGTTATGGAATCAATAATGGGGATACAAATAAGAAAGAAAATCTAAGTGTCATTTTAACTTTCAATAAGGATTTGAATCCATTTGACTCCCATAAACCAATTTTGAATACTTTGAAGAGATGTAAAGGTGATGTGGCTGATCAAAATAATTGGCACACAAATGAAAAGGGGGAAATTTTTTAAAAGAGAGTTTAATTTTTATTAAACTCAAGATCAACCTTAAATTTTAGAGAATAAGAGTATAAAAGGAGTTGAGGAGGTCAAAATGGACAAGAATTCATATTTTATAAATATTTTTATCTTTCTGCACATTAAAAATTAATAGAAAGCTTGAAAACTTATTGATTTTTTTGAAAAAAAGGTTGATTCGTGAATTTAAATGGGTTTTCAATCTTTCTAAAAATTTCATGTTGGATCTATGCCTAATGGATACAAAGCATATGGATTCGATACTTAGTAGGAAAACTACCCTAGTGAACCACTAAAATGTTACAAAAACTCTTTAATGTAATAATAAATAATTTAATCTCTCTTAACAATAACTTATTTATCTAAAAATCCTAAGCTTCCCAAGGCTTAGTAAATTTCCTTAAGAAATGATCAGCTTCAATAATCTTAGGCTAGTTTAAAATATCCCTACTAATCACAGTCTTCCACTTAATCCCACATCAACCATATGCTCTTTCAATATGTTATCCATAGAATCTATTTAAATCTCATTACCATACTCAAGTCTATGCTTGTATCTTTTGCCTTGGCCAATTTTAAAAGCTAAAAGGTTTGTAACTATTATCCCTAATTAAAAATAAAAATCATGGAAAATATCTTGCACCATTGGATGATATCTGATCTAATGATGTGAACCATTTTGAGATAAGGTAGGTGATGTCAACTTCCTCAAATATCTCACATCATTGATTTGTTATATCCCCTCATGCTATTAGATCTACGTGCATTGAAAAGTGAAATTTTGAAGCTCAAAGCTGGGCAGGGTGGGATCCATAAGTAAAGTTAAAAATTTGAAAGGCTACATGGAAATTATGAATTTCAAGATAAATGTTTGTAAAGGGATCACAATGGATATCTCATGTAATTTGATCATCCTTAGATTGATGGAATGAGTTATTTCAAATAAACTAAAATAAAACCAATCTCCAACAAATGAATCATGCTATTAGATCATCTCTCTAGCATTGATCTCTTGCCATATGATCAAACACATTAAGAATGAATGAAATAAAATGATATAATTATGAATCTATTTAAATTTGTTTCTTTTGCTAGAGGTATCCAATCTCTTCAAGTTATAGCTTATTCAATAACACTTAATAAGAGATTTATGATCTTAATCGATTTAAATCAGTAGGGTGAAATTTTTGCATACAATTAATTATCAAATTTTCTTAGAGTTATTCTCCCTTTAGTAGACATTTAGTATCTCCACAAACTCTAAGCAACTCATTTGAATGGATAAGTAATTCAGAGGACTTGTTAGGCTTAAAGATAAAGGACAAGGAACATTGAGCCGCTTATTTAAAATAACATGAAATGTTTAAAGAATAAATATCATGAAGACTATTTGAGATATAATTTCAATTAATCAAGTAGGAAAAGGGATAAAAGTTAGAAAGCTATGCTACATTGAGCATTTAGTGAAGGGAAAAATTATTTTCAATTATCATCCTGAGCTAAAATTACTATAAAATATTGAGAAAGCATGCATGATAAAGGATCACCCTAATTATTTACTTGGTAAATGGGAGTTCATATTTTAATTTCCTATTTTATCCATTCTCATCATATAAATGGTATAATTCCCCATTAATTTTTTTTTAATTGTTAGCTTCCATTTCCTTTTCCTATGTTCATAACTTTGTAAAGAAGAGAAGTTTTTTTACAACATTTTACAACTATGTAAATTTATTGTAATTGATAAAAGCTTAAGTGGTTATATTTTGTCTAACTTTTGGATTTATTATTTTTGTGACAACTTCGTGCTCATATTCAGATTTTTCTTACCTCTTGCACTTGCTTAATTATTTTGTTTCAATCTTACATTTGTAGAATTTATGTGTCATATTTGGAGATCAATGATAGACATTTTTATTTTGGTGAATCACCACATTTTTATTTTATTTCTCTTTCCCCTTTTCCCTAGTAAGTTTTATTTCATGCAAGAATAAGAAATAAAACCAATTGTCTTTAGATTGTCTTACAAGAGTAGTCCCAAACTATAAATACTTCCCATGTTTTGATTGATATGTGTTCAATAGGACATATTTGATCATTAATTTTTTTTGGCACACTGAGTTAGACCTAAAGCAAATCTTGCTCTTTTCTTTAGTCTCGAAGAAGTTTTATCATTCAGTGAAATATTGGTGATGATCCTAGATCTTATTTATTTTTAAAGCAATTTCCCATCACCTGGTGACTTTGCTAGTCCCGAAGACCCAAGATCTATATAAGAATATATTTCCCCTCCCAATACGATTTGTCAAATGATATAATGAAATCATAATGTTATGACCAACCCATGATATGTACCCTTTATTTAATGGAATTGTGGTAGTCCATTACATCTACAACATTGGAATGATATTCTAAAATCAACTTTAAGCTCACTTCCTACCTTTAATGGAGATGGTTTTGTAAGGATAGTAGACCATATTAAAGATGTGGTAAATATTTGTGTAGTACATTACATGGAAGAACCAGATATATCCCTCATGTTTCTTATTGCATCCATCAAAGGAGAGGAATTACATTGGTTCAAAGGATTTAATTCTCAATCTATATAAAGTTGGGATGATCTAGGTGAGAAACTTTCTTATCAATTCAAGGAGTATGTAGATGTTATGTCCCTGATATAACACTTAATACTATCAAAAGAGAATCCATAAAACATGTTTGATACATCAATATAATGTTCAATAATACAAGGGAGAGGATTCATAATGAATTCAAACACTCACCATGTATGACATTCTTATCCTACTTAAGAACCTTTGATTTAGATCTTAGAGTTATGATAGAATCCATAGGTGGAAGTACTCTAACCTAATCTTTTGAACTTGTTTTCCTAGATGAAACATACCTCATAGAAGTAGGTACGGTTTCTCTCATGACCAAAAAGTCCTTATCTTATTATTTACATGATGTCCTAGCTCCCAAACTTCACATTAGAAATCCATAATTTTACTTTAACCTCCTCAAGTTAAATTCATGGATCTTAACTCATTTTTATGAAATAAAAGGCCTTGTGGAAAAATTTCCCATTGAATTTATAACCTTGAAAAGGTAACTTGATATTCAAAATATGAATAAATCCAAATATTCCCAAGCCTTGCTATGAAAATGATTATGTTTCTCAACCCAAAACATTGTATCCACCCATCCCACAGTAACCTAATACGATGTAGCTACCTCAAGATATTCACATAAGAGAAAAAAGGGTTGCAACAACCTAAATGGATGTTCATTCCATGTCCCATCAATATTCAAATTTGAGCATGACCAAAAAGTGGTAAATAACCATGATTGTTACCAATGGGATAAATAATATGATACTCAAAATGATGTGTATAAAACCATGTTTGCTTCCCAATAAGACTTTTTTAAAATTTTGGACTATTAATTAAATAATAAAAGATCATGCAATCTCTTCGAAAAGATCTCACATTCTATAATATTCTTTCAAAACCCTTGGAAGCAAAAGAAAAAAAAAATCTAGCAAAAATATGGGAGAAAGAGAAAACCTAGAAAAGAGGATGGTTGATAAGGTATTACCCTCAATTCCTATTTATTACTTCTCTACTAATAACTCTAACTCTTTCAACAATAATGGGGAATTATTCTTTGCTTTTGGCCAAAATTGATTTTATTTTGAATATGAGCAATAGGATGAGAATGATTCAAGAGTATAACAAGGAAAGGTTAATACATACTAGCATATGGAAATATTAGAATGAACTAAGTTTGATAATGAAAAAGAGTACACTCTTGGAAGGTTTAAGCATAAAAGGGTAGTGTTTTTAGAAGAAAGGAATCCTATTATTCAAAATAATAATTGAATTTCATAATTAAACATATCCCAAATATAAATTTCAATGGGGACCCATACAAATAGTTTATTTCAAAAATGAGATTGATGAGTTTGAGTAAAAATACATACTTTTTAGAAATGAGGTATTAATTTCTTCTAATCAAGAACTCAGATCTAACTCTATTCCCCATGTGAACATCCCAATTGTGTTTTTTTTTCCAATTTTACAACTATTCTTAAAAATTTCAATCTTTTCAAAAAGGAGACATTGGTCCCAAAATAGTAGTATAAGAGAGGAATATACTTGTAGGCTCTAGATGCATTGAAAAAGAAGAACATACTCTTAATAAAGGATGTAAAAATAGTAAAAAAAAATGCCCCATAAGATTCCAATATTTTTTGGAATATTATTGATCCCATAAATTAGATTTTGGAAAGTTAGAAGAGAAATCTGATAAGGAGAGATCGTCAATAATTCTCAAATCATACCATGAGAAGAAGCTAAAACTTCTGAAAGTTGAGTTTAGCCACCCACTTTAGTTAAAATATATTGTGAATAATCATGAGGAATAGGTTCATCCTCAAGAGGAGTAATATTTCATGAAGGAAGCATTCCAAAGGCTCAAATAATTATTATGATTCTTTATATGGTTAGTTGTTACTACTTCAAATATGGTTAAATATAAAAACATAATTACAAAATGAAGTTACTTCTCCCTTACAGTTAGTGTTTTTATTTAGTTATTATTTTCCTTAGATTATTTAGATTATGATTTTGTTTTTTACCATAATTTTTTATCAAATTTGGAGTTAACTTGGTGTATTAACTCTAATTAAGATAACATGATTTGAAATAAATAAAATGATTTTAAAAAACTT
Source organism: Torreya grandis (assembly GCA_037957365.1). Lineage (NCBI taxonomy): Eukaryota > Viridiplantae > Streptophyta > Pinopsida > Cupressales > Taxaceae > Torreya > Torreya grandis. Next base: position 1,858,291 of record JARHVA010000893.1, read on the forward strand.
GTGACAAGTAGAAAAAAATCAAAGTACCCAAATTGACAAAGCACAATCAAATGAAAGAGGAATACCTATGAGTTATATAAAGGACTTATATATTTATTATCTATGATCTGACTATACGAAACTAAATGGTGGATAAAACCAATAAACTTAGATTGATTTTTCAAGTGGCATAATAACTGTGACTGTAATTGATGAAGGTTAGGATCATCAAAAAGGGGATAAAATTGACTAACACTACTATCCTCTATTGGTTTATTTTGTCCTCTAATGGAAAATGAGAAAATTAGAGTACAATCATCTATAGTTGCTTGAAATATGCATGTATTTATAAAAATAACCTTATTATGTGCATGAATGACCTACAAATCACTCCTTCAAAGTTGAAACCCTAATAGGTATTACAATAGCTAAAAACCTGAAGATGGAAAAGGGGGGAGTGTAATAGGTTGAATAGACCCCAATCATATCCATGATAACTCATTGGAGGGAAATTAATCTCACATAGTTCTCTAACTTAGATTGTTTTGTGAAATTTTGTTCCTTTTGATAATGAATGCATCTAGAGATGGCTTAAATATTTGATAATTATTTTCTTAACTTGGATAAACTAGCCTCTTGACTTGGATAAGGAATAAAATGATTAAAATAATATTTCATAAGAATAGGGAAGATTTTCTTAGTGTGAAATAGTGTAAGTGTGCCTCAATATTAAAAATTCTAAGTGGTTTCCAATTGATAAAATATGTAACTTAGATATGATTTTATAATAATCCAAAATGGGAAACCTCACACTACCTATCCTAAAAATGTGGACTAATCTATAAGAGGTGGGGGTATAAATTTTAAAATAATTCTTTGATAAGGTTAAAGGTTAGGATTGACCCATAGGGTTCAAGACTAACTACCACTATTGAACCATAATGGTCGATCTGGTCCTATAAGGAAACATGTGAAATTTGGAATCTAGGATGTTTGTACATATGCTTGGAGGGATTTTTGGTGATTAAAAACATTTATGTAAGTGTAAGATAGAAAATTAAAAAGGGATAAGTCAATATAGGTACTTAGGATAGAGTGAGGTGGTCAAATAGGTATAAATTAAGTGTTAAAACCAATTAAAGTGGAAGTGGGCCAAAATTAACATTATCAAGTATTTGTGATCAAATTTGAGTGACTAAAATTTCCCCCTCTTTAGCCTAGAAATGAAATTACTATATTAAAAGGAAATAATTACCTGAGTGTGTACAACACACTTTTCCTTTGGGGTAAATCTCCAATCATGCAAAGTGTACCATGGAAATAATTACCTGAGTGTGTACAACACACTTTTCCAATGATTTAAAAGTAGTTAATGCCAATATTTGAAATTAAAAATTGAATGTAACTAGAATTTGAAAATATAATAAAGAACAAGGAAGGAGTAAACATGTATCTGTGAAATTAATATTATTTTTATAACTTTTTAAGGAGATGATGCTTCCTTGAAGCATATAAAATTGGTGATTCTCATGAAACATTTGGAGAGGTTGGTTCCCTAGTTGAACCAATGGTGAATTTGATGGTGATCAAGCCCCAATTTGAATTTGAACTTGTAAATCCATTAAAGGATGAAAAAACCTCAATTTGTGTTGTTATTTATAACCCCAAGATGGAAATGGGTTGGAATCCACAACAGATTCATAGGTAATAATTTTAGAGGGAACTAAACCTCTAAGTTATGTATTATGCACTTAAAATGAATCAACCATTATAAATGGCTTATATATTCAATCGTCACTTTATTCTATAGTTCTTATATGCATGATCAAAAGAGGATGGAATACATACATGTTTCTACCATTACTACAAATAGTAAAATAGTATTGAAAGTAGGGCATGAATATATATCATGCCCCCATTGATAAATGTAAAATATGTAACTGAATTTATATGTAAATTTTGTTTGAAGATTATGCATGAATCTATTTCATGTACTCAAAATTATATGAATATGTACTTTTTTCTTTAATGTGAGTGCATATGCATGGAACATGGATTTATAATTTATACTAATGATTTAATGTTGAACCATTATGAAACCTTTGAATTTGTATTCTATACCTAAAAAATAATTCTTACTAGAAGAGGCTTATCTCATATATGAAAATCACACTGAAATGAATTTGTATTATGTACCAAAAAACTATTTTTTACTAGAAGAGGCTTATCTCATATATGAAAATCCCACTGAAATGCCCCTTTTTTGAGGTGAGGGGATTAGGTATCCTAAAACTCACTCATATTAAAATAAAATTTAAATATATCATGCATAATAAAATATAATCATTGAAAATTGTAGCATATGTAAAAAATTATGTCAACATAGTAAGATATGTACCATTCTAATCATGTATGCAACATATGAGTCAAGGCCTATATAAATTTATCAATGAATCTCATAGTAGTGAATTGAAATAGATATATAAATAAGAGTTAATGCATGAAATGAATCATAACATTCATCAGACTTAACAATCTCAATAAACACACAAACATAACAATCACAATGTCATATATTAAGGCCAAGGGCCACACACAGGGGACATGTTTAAAATTCCACATAAGCAAATTTTGCACATATAAGGATAAGGGACACACATGAAGGAAATTAATAATTTCAAAAAGAAGGGACATGATCATATGTCACATAAACAAAGTGTCAAGGACCATAAATAATGGACATGCTCAAATGTGACATATCCCAAACAATGATCTCATGGAGATATTCAATCAATTTTGCACACAAGGGAAAAGGGCCATACATAATAGACAATTCTAATATATTATGTATAGGTAATAACATAAATGGAACATAGAACTATAAAAATAGTCTACATTTTGTATATGTAATGTGATCATAGCCTTACAAAAAACATATTCATGTACACAATATAAGAAAGAGATGTTAATAATATATTTGTAGATAGTATATAGTTCATTAGTATAGGAGTTATAGAATAATAACCCTTGTAATTATTATAACCTTTAGATAAGATACCTCTAGTTTAGCATGGCTATTAAATAGAGGCAAGCCCAACATATTAGTCCATGTAAAATTTGTATGTCATACAAAACACTCATGAATACTAGTGAAGTGCATATGTGATAGAAAAAATATGATATATACCAATCATGATATAAATAACATATAATAATGGTGTAAAAACACATATAATCATGCACAGGTCTTGATTTTGATTTTTTTAGAATGTTTTTATATTTTTGACATATTTTAATTTTCTATAATTTTTTCATTTTGAAATGAAAAACAAATATACTAGTGATAATCATGGTCTCAAAAGTATAATAAAATAAAGGATTTGAATAATCTACATGTGTTAATGTGAAGTATGCAATGAAATTGATGGCATGGCCATGTATGAAAAATATGTCCCCATTTTATATTTGAATGTAACTAAAAACATGTGGGAAAAAAATAAATATGCATTGGAATGATTGTATTGTATCATCAAATGTACATTTTTTAAATGTATGTAACACATATGTATGAGCAATATAACATAAGAAAATAAAGAGTTTGAATTTGTTGTGTATAATGGAACTAAGTGAAATATCCAAAAATTGGATGTATGAAAGCTTTGTGTGCTAAATTTTTGATTTGACTATTAAAAAAGGTACAATTTGGGATCAACTAACTTAGGATAGTATTGGAAGTTAGTTCTAACACATACTAGTCGATATTGTCCTTGACATAAAATACAATTTGGTCAGTTCATATTATGAAAAAAATAAGGTAAATGAAAAAGGATAGTATTATAAACCACTATGTTGTAATATTTAGATTTGGAAAATGAAAAATAAACGCCAAGAGGCCGAAAAGTCATTAAGAGCCAAGAGATATAATTAATTGACCAAATCTATTGAATGTGTAAGAAGTAGAATAATAACATGATGAAACAATTGAAAATAAATTTACAATTGTTTTTTTTTCCTTTTTATTATTTGAATTTTGAAATTGAAAAGTCCTAACCAATAAAATCATTGAGTGGCTATCCAAATGTATGTTCTATGTCATCAAGAGTATCATAGTAATCTTATGTATAATCATAATCATAATCATTAATGTATTCATCATCATTGTAGATAACTAATTCCTTAGGTTTTCTTGAAATTTTGATATGCCATTATGATCATATTTTTCATCTATATATGAAAAACCAACTACACCATATGTTGGATTTATCTTCTTTAAAATTTATTGCATGTTCATCATTATTAGGAATTTGCATCTCATTTTAAACTATAGAAGAATTAAGTTTCACTACTTGAATACTAAGAGAGAAAGTAGGTTTTGATTTGACTTCTTGACTTGAATATGTATCCATATATTTTTCCTTATCTTTTTCATTTATGCATGAACTACATATAATCTTTGAATCCTTAGAAATCATATGTAACATCAGTATTTTTAGGAATATGTTTCTGTTGGACTTTTGTCATGAGAATTTTTTTAAAAAAGTGATTTATTGCTTACCTTAAGTTTGTTTTTGTAACTTCTCATTTTGTGCATGTTCTTTGAGTAACTCAAAATTTTCAAATTTTTCCTTTTGTAACTATTATTTCTCTAATTTTACACTTTGTTTTACTTGCACTTGTTCCTTAGGTAATGTAATCATAGTGTGAGTGGGTTGATTGATTGGTTTATTTATTATAGGATCACCACTGTTAATGATACTTTGTATTTTATTCTTTAAACCCCAAAAACTATTTGTATGATGCACACACATTTTATGATATACATAATAATAATTTGATCTTATTAAGGGATGAAAAGGAGGTAATGTGATCAACTTATTTATAATCATTTATCTTAGAATCCAACTTGAACTCTTATTAGCCTTTTGTATACTTTTGAATCAATAATTATGGATGCATGTTGATCTTGAACCCAAAATTGATATTATATCTTTTGAGGAACAAAAAATACAAATGGAGATAAGTATATATGATTAACACTTGCATGATCTATATTCTTTATGTATGTGATCTTATTTTCTGATGATGTTATCCTTGAATTGAAATATTTATTATTCTCTTAAAACTATTCTATGAACTATCTCATAATGACTATTTGATATTGAAGGGTTTCACAAATACAAGCCTTAGGTAATTATTCATACAAACACCATCAAGAGGTGATGTGGGATCTAGGTGGGGTTGATGAAGGACATGTTGGTTACTTCTATGATGTGGTGGCCTACCTTTTTAGGTGTTAACAACATGGACCATAAAATCCAGTATAAGCCATGGGTAAATAATGTGAGTGATATGGTAGCTATTAGAACTTTGAGGTCTAGGATGATGATAATTGAAAAGAGTATACATGATCTGTATTTTCTAGTAGTAACTGATAATATATCTTATTAAATGTACATACATATTAATTGAGTAATACTTGAGGTTGTAGACTAGGCCTTATAACATCTTGAATGTATGATCATTATTTTTTCAATGTCATACTTGACTTTACAAAAAATTGTATTAATGGTACTTGTGTCTTAGCATGTGATTTGATTCATTTTTAGAAAACTTGAAGAAAAAAATGCTCATCCAATATAGCCATTATATTATGTGTATGATAAATAACTTGACCACTAAAAGATGTCCATTAGGTATTTATAAAATACAAAAGAGGTTTTTATATTAAATTTAGTAGATAGACAAAATAAAAAAAATTAATTTGAAAATAGATACACCATTCACCCCTAGGCCACATTTACTAAAAATAGTAAATTAGAAATTTTGGAAAATCCATAAAATATTTTGATGGAAAAAAGTAGGTTTTTATCCACTTGATAAAACTAGAAAAAAACTTGAATTATTTGAAATATATAATTATTATCCATGGATCACATATGATCAGAAAAAATGGGAAGGTAAGTCACACGCCTAGGAAAGGATCCCTAATAGTAAAATGAGGGTGGAAGCCTAAGAAAAAATAAGAAATATGTTTTGCATAGAGGATAAGGGGAATTTAGATATTAGATTTGAAACCCTAAGAAAATATTATGAAATCCTATAAATATAGTTGGAACCCTAAGGGAAAACCTAGTGTTTGGAAATTTTCAAACAATACATAAGCTCACCAATATTTTTATCAGAATTTATAATTAATATGTGTATTAACTATAATTAAGATAAAATAATTTGAAATAAATAAAATGATGTAAAATAAATTATGACAAGTAAAATAAAATAAAAGTACCAAAATTTGACAAAACAAATTTGAATGAAAAAATACTAACTATGAAAAATATAAAGAACTTAATTTTTTCATGTCTAAGATCTGACTCTATGAAACTTAATGAGTTAATCAACTAAAAATAGTTATACAAGTGCCACATGAACTATGATTTTAATTGATGAAGGCTATGGTCTTCAAAAAGGGGACATGATTGACTAAAACTAATTGTTGGCAAGTATGTTGTCATTTATGTCAAAGGCTTGATGTCATGAGTGCATTGATGTCAAAGGTAATGACAAAGTGGTGATATCATTAATGTATGGATGAGCTTGAGCTTGGATTTGTGTAAGGCATGATGATCAGGTGTATATTCATATGATATAAGGTGATAATTTTTTTATGTTTACCATGTTGTGTCTAGCATGTTAATGTTGTTATAGGTCAAGAAAAGAAGACAAAGTGTGTTGGCATAGGCTTGGTAGCCTTGTATGGTGGCATAGGCTTGGTAGCCTAGTATATTAAGAAGATTGAGACTATAGAGAATAAGGTTGGAAACTTTGGATCATGGTGTGAAGGAATATAAATTTTTTATAAGGTGGTGAGAGCATCTGATGAGGCTTCAAAGTGGTATCAAATTCAAGGTTGAGACCTAGTGTTAGAAGTCATGTTCATCATGGTTGTATTTTGAGATTGAGTGACTGTTCTAGGTATGGTTGGGGAAGTGTTGTATTTGAGGTCTCATAAAAAGTGGTGATGTACCTAATGAATATATTGATGTTGTTTAAGAATTAATTTTATTATAAAATATTTTTGGGATCTAAAGAGATAGGTTATGTTAATGAATCATGCAAGATAAAAAGGCTTATCTAGTTGTGTTAATACTATGAAATAGAGACCTAAGTGATTGGTCTGTAAGATCAATGAATGTTTATAGAACATGAGAAATAAACTTTGGAGGTTGATATATAAGAATAAATTTATATAATAATGTGTATTAGGATTTTTTAAATCATCCTTTCATGTACAATTCATGAGCTCTTATATAACTATACTTTGACTGTGTGTGACCAGTTTGAGTGGTCATCTTAAAAGAGTTAGTTTGAAGTTATTTGGCCTATGTGATGATTAAAAATGGATTTTGTGATGTTTTTTTATGTCATGAAGTGCCTATAAATTATATTTGATTATATTTTTATGTGATAAAATTCCTTTAATACTTAATAATTATGAGACTATCTTTTTTGTGTATCAAGACCTAAAGAGCAAGGAGACCTAATTACTAGGTTCAAGGTGTGAATCTGTGTTCTAGGTGGTGTGGAACCATGTGGTAGTGTGAAAGGGAATTTTTGAGACATTTTTGATGTATTTAATTTTTTTTTTAATCTTAAGGTGGTCTAATAGGTTTCAAGGGTAACATGTGCATGTGAAGGCTTATTTGCTTTAGGTCTCATCTAGGCCTAATCGAGGTTTCGAGTCTTAAGGAATTTGTCTAACCTATAGAATGGAATGTCTCACCCATGTAAAAATATTTGGAGACATATTCCAAGTTTAATAAAACTATGTGAATTATCTTGGCTAAACAATATGGGTTAGAGGAAGAATGTGGTATAAATATAAGGCCTAATTGGCCTATTTATGTTAGTTGAGCAAGAGTGGAGCCAAAAGAAGGAGATAACCTTTGAAAGAGAAGGTTCAGGTCATTGAGGACCATCATAGGGTGAATAATATCAGTCATTCATATTTGATCAAGTTTTTAAATGAGGATGCACATGTCATTAGACCTACTAAGCCTAGAAAAGGCTAGTTGAGCGAGTAAGCCCTACAGACTGTTTGAGAGATATTGAAGGGTGAAGAGTGAAAATAAATGAGGTATCAATAATTTTAAGAGTATAAATATGTGTTCAATGTTATCTAATTTTAAAGGTAGTTGATTATGTTCTTGGTTGTCTAAGGGGTTGGTTCCTCCTTGCAAGGTGAAGCTTGTAAAAGTCTAGTTGTGTGGGTGCTCAACTAGATGGGTTTATAGCTCCTTGTGGGATGGGTGTATCAATAAATTTGGATCTTTTTATTATATTAATTTATTCAATCTTTTATGTTTCAGTGGGTTTTATCCCCCATGAGGGTTTCCCACATTGATTATTTGTTCATGTGATGTATGCTCTTGTTCATGCCTTGGATGTATGTGTTTTTATGATTATGTTGCTAGATCAAGTTGATGTATGATGGAATGGTTTTGGAATTAAATGTGAATTTTTAATACTAATTCACCCCCCTCTAATTATCTACTTCCAACACTAATATCTTCTACTGGTCATTTTTATCCTCTTTGAGAAAATAAATAAATCATGGCACAATCATTTTTGGTCGCTTGAAATGACCCTGTATGCAGAAAATTAACCTTTGGATTCACACAAATGACCTAAAAATCACTTCTTAAAAGTTCAAACCCTAATAGGGCTTGTAATAACTAAAAAAATACCAATATAAAATGGGGGAATGTAATGGGCTAAGTTGAACCCAATAACCCTTGTGATGATTGATCTCTAACTATGTATCCAACATTATGAATAAGGAAATAAAGCTCACATAGTTATACCCCTTAGAGTGATTTGTGAATTGTGCTCCTTTTTATACATGAATACATCTTAATATGGATTGAATAATTGATAATGCTTTGATTTACTTTGGTAAAATAAGTTTTTGTCTTAGCTAAGGATTTCTTTAAATTATTATAATCAAATTTAGAAATAATAGGGAAGCTTTCCTCAGTGTAAAATAGTGTAAGCGTGCCTCAATATTGAAATTTATAAGTGATTTCCAAGAGATTTACAAGTGATAAAACTGGTAACTTATATATGCCTTATATCAATCCAAAAGGGAAATACTCATACTGCCTATGCTAAATATGCATACCAACCTGTAAGGGAGGGTCTAAATTTAAAAAGTATCCATTGTTAAAGGTAAAGGTCAAGATAAACCTATAGGGGTTAAAAACCAATTGTCACTATTAAACCATACTGGCTGATCATGTCTTATAAGGAAGCATGTGAAATTTGGAAAATGGGATGCTCGTATAGATTCTTAGAGGAATTTTTGGTGATTGAAAACATTTATGTAGGAGTAAGATAAAAACTTAGAAAGGGGTGGGTATATATAGGTACTTAGGATAGAGTGAGGTGGAAAAATATGTCTATATTAAGTGCTCAAATCAATTAAAGTGAAAGTGGACTAAAACTAAAATTATTAAGTATTTATGACTAAATTTGAGTGATTTCACATAATAAGATACTTAACACAACCATAGAGGCTCAATTGAACCTATGTATAAAATTTGTTATTTTTAATGGGTTTTAGTCTTCTTAGTTTTGTAAACAATTGCAAAAGTCATGCATAAGTGTAAAATTTAATACGTCTAGCCAAGAAAATTGATGCTTTGAAAATAAATACATAAAACACATGATAAAATAATAAAAATTAAAATGAGGGGATCTAATGGGGCCCTTACCCTTAAGATAATACAAAGATACACCATATAAATATTTGAGGTGAGATATACAAAAGATAGCTAACACAGAAGGATGGGAGTAGAAAAGACGCTGATTACAAAAGCTCCACCATGATAAATGTGGAAATGTAAAGGAATATATCTTATCCTTAATTGGATATGTTATGAGAAGAAATGAAATAATTCATAATACTAATTTACTCACTATGGATTAATGTGATCTAAATAAATTAAAACTAGGGATAATTCAAATTACGTAAAATATGGAAATAATGCATTAATCTAAATTGAGAAATGGATAAATTTATATTGCATATATAAGTTTTGAAATTAAAAAAAAAAAACTAAAATAAAGATGCACTTATCTTATTTATATATTCTATTGCTCATGCTAGTCATCACTAATCCTTAATATATACAAAAATATAATTATATAAAGTATGTCTATAAACATGATAAGATATGTCATGATAGCAAACTTTGATCATTTAAACATGTATTTCATGCCTAATTGATATATCTATTTTATGTGACACTTGTATAACCATTGTCTTTTATTTCATCATAGAAAACTTTGATCATTTAAACATGTATAAAACATGAAATCAAAGATAATGGGTATATAAGTGTCACATAAAATAGATATATCAATTAGGCATGCAATAAAAATAATCATAGTTGATGCATGATATATATCATGGAATAACACACAATATAAGGATGCATGATGCAAATCATGGAACCAAGCTCAACAATAGTCATATATATAACCATTCACACACATATGCATATACTATCATGATCATGATGCATAAAGACACCCAAGACATGACATAACCTTGACCTGAAGTGAACACAACATGGACATTCACTTGAAATAGAGAATACTCTAACACATACCAACACTTGACATGATAAGATACAATAAATACACTGATAGAACACATAATATTACACACATTTATGATCACAATTTTTTATAATCATCAATATCAAACACACATGGATAAATCAATGTTAGTATACATAATCAATCAATTTAATTATCCAATATAGAAAAACATAATATCCATAGAAAATAACACTCTATAAATAATAAATAAGAATAATTCATGATTTATGTGCATCTGCCATGCCATATACACTTCTATTCTATGTACTTATTCAAAGTACACACCTTTTACATTGGATTTCAATTCTTTGTCCCATGCAACACACTCATACTTGCTCATTTTCATACACAATACTCTCACTCTCATATTTATTTGTAGTCTTGTAAAACACACTCGCACTTTTTTGTAATTCTACCTACACACTCATTCTTGTTCATAGTCATGTGCACCTTAATTTCACTTTATCATAGTTCTACATTCTTGTCCTTCATGCTAAGTTTGTCATCACTTATGCACACCAACACTTGCTACCTATAGTGAATACACATATCATATTATTAATTCATGGATTTCTAAGTGGAATTTCTCAAATTGGAACCTATTAGTTATCCAATTGGGAAGTTAGTTGTTACATACCTGGACACTCAACTGTTACTCAACAAAGATGAAAAAATGACTTGTAACCATATTATTTATAATTGGTTCTTATATTTTTCATGTATAAATATGTAACATATGAATCTATTCAAACATAAATTCCATACATAGTATTAGTGTTATATAACATGCTCTACATATCTACCCTATCATACACAAATTGTATATCTTAGTATTCTTTCCCTATTCACTCTAATTTAATATAAGTTGCATTTATCAATCATCAAACTTCCACTCCATTGAATGTGTGTTGATTGTTCTATCTAAAATATTTCACACACATTCACTCTTTATAACTATAACATGCCTCTAACACATAGTTTTCCCCCATGCATCTGGTCCCAGGCCCTATAGTACATATCATTAGTATTAGATAAAAGCTCTTTTTCTATGCATGTAAACATGAAATTACAATGAGATAAAATAGGTATATTAGTTAGTTTTATTTAGGCTACCCAAAGGAATGCCATATCAAAATTAAGATGGTTGATGTCTAAAAATAACTTGAGGTTGTCCCAAACATTGAAAAGATTATTTCCAATATACTGGAGGCACATCAAACTGAAAGTTTTTCCTTGAGTTGATGATGTATATCAACTTGATATATTTTGAGCCTCCTTCATAGTTCACTCACTGATAATTTAAACAATTAACCCCATTCAAATTGAAATTTAATCTTGAAATTCCTTTATCGAAGGAAAAATTAGTTCCACAACATTAGTGTTAACATTTTGGCCTCACAAGGCCAAATCTCAACCCCTACCATCAAAAAATTGCATAAGACCCCTCCTTTAGCTTACTTACAGTGTCTAAGCTTTCTATGATCTCATGAATGTCTCCTGGATGTCTTCTAGCATTGATTAAGAATGTCATATGGTCTGTTTATGAGTTTCATATGTCACAAGTGTTTGGAGGTCTTTTGTTGATGTATTATCCATCATGATGGTCTTGGAGTGAGAGGAAAATGATTTCAAGATGACTTATGAATGTATTTTGTTATGTTTTTAGTGTATTTATTCTTGGTCTATCCTTTTAAAGTAGTCTCAAGCCTATATAACCCCATAAAGTCATCAGATGACCCCTAAATCCCCATTATGAGCCTATTTGCATTAAGAGCCTTTGAAAGGTTAGGTGTTTTAATAAAAAATACATTAAAAAGGTCTTATAAAGTTCCCCTAAGTCACCACAAAGCATTTCACATCATATAAAGTCCTTTTAGAGACTCATTTCCACCTCCCACTAGCAAAATGGGCCCCACACATGCCAAACATGTGTCCTTTCAACTCCTCACCCCATACCATCAATTTTAAATGGAATACAACTTTTTTCCCTATATTTGACCTAAAATGGTTCTTCTAGCTTAGAAACATGGAGAAAATGATGGAAAATAGTGTTTTCAAGTGCTTTTTATGTATTATACAAAATTGTACAAACATGTCCATGTAGGGGGGAGTCAGGTACTGAAGAGTATTCTAGTGTAAATTTATGGAAGAATTTTTAGGGTCAAATAATGTATAACAAGTACAAAACCATTACTCTTTCTTCATTGGTTCCTTGCCAGCCTAGGCAGTCTTCAAGTTTTCCTTCATTATGTATAGGAGAGGTAAAATCAAGAGTTGGTCTTTTGGAGAGATTAAATATGTCCCTTGAATTTCTTATCCATGGATTTTATAGTAGGTTAATTTCCATATCTTCATGAACAATCATTAATAAACTAGCCACTCTAATGCCCTTCTTTATTTATGCAAGGTTGAGAAATTACAATGGGTTTGGTATATTTTTGAAGGTTTTATGCAAACCAATGCTTTTTTTGTGTTCTTAAAGTCCTTATAGACCATATAAAACACCTTAACTCCTATTTCACATGTGTGGATGTGTGAGAATAATAATAATCTCAATATTCTCTCTGTCTACAAGTTGTAAGTAGTTTTCTTAGGTTGTAGGGTTTTGAGTGCACATGATGAAGGTATTGATGATGTTTTAGGTTGATTGTTAAGTTCCCTAAATTTTTACAAATGTTTCAGACATCATATACCTCTTAAAATACCTAAGAAATCCACCATCTATCTAATCAAACCCTTAAACCATGTTTCATTGTAACTATCTTGGTGATTTGATCTCCTTGCAAGGTAAAGGACAAAAGGTCTACAAAAGGTCTTTTAGCAGTGTTTGAGATACAAATTATCCTCAATTAACTCCATAATCTATTGAATTATATTAATTTTTATCCCTTACACCAACCATATCTACTATTATCCTAGTTTGCAACATCAATTTTCACTCAATCACCATAAACCTTTTAGCAGACTATAGGTAGGGCGGTCACTATTGAATGGGAGTTTTAGAGACATTGAAGGCCTAAGAAGATATATGGTCCTATGGAGGAGAATCAAAATGAAATAAATAGTGTGAAACAAATTTCACACATTCAACAAAGTTATGATGCCAACTCATCCATATCTCTAAAGTGAAGCAGAAAAGGTATGAGCCTAGAGACCACTAACAGGTTTGATTGTAGGTAAGAGGAAATTTGAATACCAACCCTATTTTAAGGTATCATCAAGTAAAATAAAATATAATAAGGAATTATAAACATAAATTAGAAGTATAATTAATAATACTAACTAAGGGATATTTGGATATAAAAGATAAAATCTACCTCCCACCCATATATAGTCAAGGGTGCAAGACTACCTACAAGCAGGGTTATTGACAAAGAAAATGAGAATGGATGAGTATGTAGGAATTGAAGTGTAAAAGGTGAAAATAAATTCCCTTTTTAATTTTATCAATTTCTTGAACTTTAATTAGTATTTTGGTACACTTAGGAAAAATTAAGAGAGACTTAACAAGTCTACATAAGCCTATTAGGCCTAATAGGCCTAAATAGGCTTGCGTATAGGAATTCAAGGCCAATACATGCCTAAGGGTTGCTTCTAGGGATATAAACATATTATAATGATATTAAGGAGATGGGATATATTTTTTTTATGGTGATGAGGGTCTAAAATTGGTAAATGAGGAGAACCCACACACACAGACAGGGTCAACCTTCTTGCACACAATTAGAGTGTTGTATGTCATATATAGGCCTATACTAAGTTGAAGGAATATTCATATGTTTTAGATCCCCTAAGAATTTTTAAACACATATAAAGTTATTTAAATGTAATAATTTTTTTTTTCCAAATTGTTACAAGCCTCAGGTCAGGTATAAGGTTTCTCAACTCAAGTCCTAGGGTTAGACATGCTTAACTACGTGCAAATCCTAAGCAAAAGAAATGAGCCTATAGAAGATTGAGTTGATAAGAGGTATGATTAATAATAATGTTTTAGGGTATTTTGGGTATATTTCATGGTCATATAACTACATCACTTATATTTAATGGTGGAAGTAAGCACTCAAACCCTAACACTCCTATCAAAGCATTCTTGGGCTTAACAGTCAACAATGGTATTCTAGACAACCTACAAGAGATAAGGTAAGGGTAAAATCCCAAGTACTTGAGAGTAGATAAAAATTATATTAAAAGTGAAAATGATTTATATAAATTCATTGGAGCCATCAAATCAACTTAAAAGAGACCCAAACCCCATTATATAGGTAGACACTTAGGCTGACATTGAAGACCCTGAACACACGCATGAGATAGTTGAAAGCAAATTTAGAAGATTGAGTATATAAGATCATAAATATAGGGTGGAATATTGGTAATAAATTTATTATGATGATATGGATCCAATAAAGTGACTTAAAGGTTACTCAAACCCTTAAATCTTAATTAAGTCTAATTAGGCCTAAACCCCTATTTTAGGCCTAGATGGCCCACACCACCATAAAACCATACCTAGAATCTCCTAAGCAGGTTTTAAATCATTATGATATGTTTTATGATGGATAAATTCATATAGATAAGTATTCAAGAAGATAAGATCATTAAAGGGTCAATTTGGGCCTCAAGAACTAACTCGAGCCACATAGTCCTACACAACTAGTTCAACCCATCACTTCAAGAGTTTGGATCTCTCACCACAAGAATATTTGAAGAAAAATTTATTATAAAAATTTAATAACCCATATTTAATTTAAATTCATGGAGGAAACAATTTTATTTAGGGTCTCACTTTTATAAACAAAGGTTAAGGTTGCTAACCTATTCAAATCGCCTAACAGAAGCATACAAACCCACTTCTATACGTACCTATCTTGATGCATATTTTGCATGGGAACTTGAGATTATTAGAGAAGTTGTAGGGGTCAATTTACCTAAAATACATGAAAATATTTTTTTATTTATGGGTTTGAAATATATGAATCATTTCTAAGAGTCTTGGATACCCAAAACCTCTCTAAGACCCTAGGTAGACCCAACTTTGGAAATCTTGATTTTGACATCCTAACACCCTATAATGGTCTAAAAACACATATAAAATCAATTAAACTCAAATTAGGACTTTAGCATGGTAAATTATTATATGGAATCTATATTAAAGTGTCAAAATACTATACTTTTCCAAGAAATTAAACATAAAGTAGGGTACAAAGTTATTTTGAGAGATAAAAACAATTGAAAGGAAGGTTTGACACTTATTCTATCTCCTCAAACCATAATATTCTTTAAAACATTCCTATTAATTCCTCTATGCATTTATTCTAAGGATCTACTCTACAAAAATGGAAAATAGGGTGACATAATTAACTACTGTGACCAAATTGCATGTGTTTCTTGATATAAAAAAGGCTCTTGTTATGATGTAATGAGTTTTTTTAGGCCTAAAACTCATCCATTCATAGGATATTGAGGTTTATTATAGGTTTCATGGATGAAAAATGTGAACATTTAGGTTGTTAGGCCTAATTAGCCTATTTAGCCTACTTGGTCAACCAATAATGTTAAAGTTGGCACAGGGAGACTTATGATGGAGTCAATGCAAAGATGTAACACCTAGTAACTAATCCTTTAATGGAAAATAATGCACACTTCATGGAAATTAGAAAATATTGGGGTAGTTATCAAGCCTCATTGGCATATGAGAGGGATTTACATCATTAAATATCTCATGGAAAAGGATTTTACTAGACCTCTTTCAACATTGGTAACTGATGAAAAGAGAATAAGTGGGAAAATGGTAGTGTGCATGGACTCTTGATGAGTCAAATTTTACTAAGAATAGGAATTAAGACTCTAAAGAGCTCATTTAATGCTAGTGAGAGCAATATATGAAGGGAATATGGAGCAAAATGTTGAGACTTGTAATTGATGGTGGAGTGAAGGAGGATTAATTATGATCCCTTCTCCACTTTTCCATGCCATTATCTCTTCTTTCACTCTCCCTTTCTACTATTTATTTAGGATTTTGGGCCTTGATTTATATCCCTTAGGCTGGTATGAGGAAACTCTAATAGGTTTTGTACCTATAGACCTATTAGACTAATGAATAAAATATTTTAACTTCTTCATGATCAGTGCTTAGTGTGCTCATGTTTTTTTTATATGCATAAGTGGTGTAATATTCCCTTTTGCAGGTCCAAGTCTCACCTAGGTGTTAATAAGCTTTATTTTTAGGTCATTTAGTGTGATATGATGTTGATGGCTTAAGTTTGAAGTTGAAGTCTAATTGTAAGTGCCTTGAACTAGGCCTTATTGTCATCACTCTCATGATTTATCCATTCAAGCTGACCTATATTTAAAACATTATTACTTAGAAGCAATTAAAGATAGTTTTTTTTATCTCTATGCATTATCCACTAGTGTTGTTAACAGTCCAAAGTTGAGTAGATGAGTGAGTATGTTGGTTCATCACCACCCCTTAAAGTAGGTTTCCTTTATACAATATATTTTCCATTTTCATCCCAATATATTTAGTTATTAGAGAGATAATTTAAGTGATAAATAAGGGGAGTTATCCCCATAATCTAGAGGTTTGGCCTAGACAACAGGTAACCCATAACCTATACATCAATCCCATGTTAGTCCAAGTTTGAGGAGGGTTTAAACAGTCCTTCTCAAGAGGCATACTTCTTAGTCAATTTATTAAATTATGCTAAGAATATCATTGTCATAGTGTTGGAGATGTTCATTCTGATGGTTCACTAATGGGATAACTTCAACGCATAACATGTGCACAAGTGTGTTCTAATTAAGTCTTTGAAGACCTCTGCCAATGCACTAAAGGATGAGTATTATCCTATTCATCTCTTTGAGTATGAATACATCAAGTTAAAAACAATTTGGTAGTGCAAGGAGTAGTCAGTGGAAGACTAAACAAACATATTTCATGACTAATTTGCACATTTATAAGAGAACTTGAGTGAAAATCATAAGATGTTGAAGTACATCACTATAATTTCACTTTATATCCATGAAAATATAGAGTTATTAACTTTTGAAACTCTAGGTAAATAGTATTTAAATTCCACTAGGATTAGAGATAAGATAAAGATGAACTAGCATCTCACCTCTTTATCCAATGTTGCATGCAAGAGATAACACACACATAATTCCTCATTATAGAATTTTGAATATAATAAAATAACTTATCATAAAGGAGATAAACCAAAGAATAAATACTACACATAACTCAAAGTCTCTTGAACCTTATGATTTATAAAAATAAAATAATAAGTCTGGTGAAAAGTGGTGCCATCATCATCACTCACACACCCATGATGACTTTGAATTTCATTCTCATCGATCATTTATTTCCTAGTCTATATCATGTCCCATGATGATAGATGGCACTGATCTAGAATCAAGTTTTATAATCACCAACACCACTATTTTAAACACCTATGAGGAGCATGAATGTCTTTTGCACAAAGTTCTAAGTGAAGAGTCAAAGTATCCATGCCATCATTGATAGTAAAATCCAAAATAACATATTTGTGAAATTCATGACATAAATACTTGGTATTTACACTACTAATCATCCCAATACATACTCATTAGGGTTAATTTATTATGGTAAGGATATACAAGTCTAGTGATAATACACCTTCCAGTACAAAGTCAAGCCTATGGAGGACAATATCACTAGTGACATCGCACCTTTGGAGGTCTATAATATATTGTTAGGAAGAATATATTTATATGAATATGAAACTACATATCAAGATAAGATACATAATTGGACTATTCATTCACAAGATAACTTATTAAACCTCTTTTAGTTAGCACTAATGAACAAAGTCTTTTTGGTTTCTGTATGCACCCAAAAATTACATCATGTAATATTTTAATAAAAATCCAATGATAATGTAAGGATCTCAAAAAATATACTTAGATCAAGTTATATATTACATTTTCACTCCTCATTCCTCCTTTATCCCCTTTTTAACCTTTTAATTTGATTTTATGATTCATTTTTTCCTTAGTCTTTAAACTGCCTCTTTAAGGATGAAACTACCAACTCTTATATAAAACCAACCTTCATTATGATGGAACTACCTGATTTAGGTATGTTATTATATGACAATGTTATAAAATACCATAATAAAAGTGCTATATTTAAAAGTGGTTAATTATTTTATAGGGTGGTTTTGTTACCAAACATGGTAGTCTCGTCACCTTTTGCATCAATTTCACTCTTATTAACTCCAAACAATGGCAGTTTTGCCACAATATACATGTTTTTTTTATAATTTAGCATCTAAGACTTCATTTATCATGAATTTTACATGATTTTATTCACATTTATATTTTTTTTCTTCTCGCCTTCAGGATAACTTGACTCACTCCTACTCTTGTTTTATCCATCCTAAGTTTGGCTTCCAATTAATTAACAATTAAACTCATACATGCAACCTCCTTTCCTCTTCTATAAGTATCTTAGTTTTATATGATCTTAGATCAAAAAAATTAATTTAATATTGGTGATTTTAAATATATATATATATATATATATATATATATATATATATATATATAACCCTATCTTGTCCAATTTTAATTTTTGAAAATCTTTTGCTCTACCTATGGTCATCTTCATGCCAAATCTACACAGTATTAGAGGAGAGAATTCACTAGGTCAACAACATAATATTTAATATCAATGAACCAACACACCAAAATAAAACTAAATATTATCCAATATTTTTTCCTTATTTTTCTCCTTCCCTTGTTATCATGATTTTTTAGAGAGTTCTTACAACCACATTGAGCATAGGAGCTAGCTTCCTGAGGACACTTTACACAACAATTTTTTGTCATTGCTTGGTCATAACCATTGATCAAGTTGAGGATTTAATTTTAATATTAATTTAATTTATCATATTATATTAAATTAGTTTAGTTTTATTTATTCATTATATTATTTTTATATTTCAAAAACACAAAAAATAAATCCTTCTCTCTTTTCTCTCTTGCATAAAATCATAGTCTAGATTTCTCATTTCACAATTGCATGTTAGTTTAATTAAAAAAACATAGGGTTTAATATCACACATGGTAGATTAATAAAATAATTAACTTAGGTAAAACCAAATAAAATATATTAATTTTAGTTTTATACAATATTTTACACACAAAAAACTTTTGATCACACACACAAAAACCTAGACAACCTAGATAACTAAAACTTTCATGTTAGATTCAAAATTCATTCATTTCATTAGTTAAATAAAATTATTTTAGGTTATTAAATTTAAAAAATTATAACACTAAAATTTCATCCTTTCATCCTTATATCATTTTATTTCATAGATAAACACTCAAAGCTTTCAAAATTAGTTTCTAGCTGGTGTAAGTGAAGTTAATTTTCTGAATCTTTAGTAAGTGTGCTTGCTAGGTTTTTTTAAATTAATTTCATATTTTAATGTTAGGAAATAATATTTTAATAGTATTATTTAATATAATTTTCATAATAAATCCAAAAATAAATTTATATCATTTATATTGCATTAGATAAATCATCTTGCAAGCTAGGAAAAATTAGGAGAAATCAACACTTGCATATATCCTTAAGAATTTTAGTTTCAAGTTTGCATGCATCCAAAAAATTGAAAAAGATTAAAAAAAAAAAAAAATCATTTTTTTAAAATACTTATTAATTTATCACTTTAAAAATTATATTTTTAGTAGTAGATTAATCAATTTCCCTTTTCCAAACATTGTCAAAACAACTCAAAACATCTAGAAAAAACCTTGTTAAAATGAGCACGAGTGTTAAACCTTGCTAAAAATTTCAAAACAAAAATTATATAATTTTAAAATTATTACCCATAAAATAACATATGATTTTTACAATTACAACATTAATTTCCTCTTTTAGAACACTCCAAAAACATCATTACTTTATTAGAGTAGGTTTTTTACTTAGGGTCAAAGCTCCTTCTCCTACTAGTAACATAGAAAATGATATTAACATAGAGCTTAGATTATAATTATTCCATTATACCCATATTCCAAAAATTAGTTTTAAATATCTTGCCACTCTTGATGATCAAGAACAAATTCTCAAGCCTCTTATAATCATTTGCCCTCATCTGTAAGGTCATTGATAAAACATCGTCCAAGCTTATCCATTCACCTTTATTTTTTTTCTCCTTGGGATTAACCTCATCACATTTTAATTCAATTCATATATGAAATTGACTTGGCATAACCAAATTGATATGATTGATCAAACCCCTAGAGTCATCCAATTAAATTACACCCATTTCATTATTCCCATCATTGATAATGAAATTTGTTACCTAGTTATCACCAATATAAAGTGGCCTTTTAAATATCTTCTCAATTAAATTAACTCAATAAAAATCATGATGTATTAGATATCTATAGGTACCATCATGAGTATCATTTACCTCCCATCATACAAAACCTCATTCCTCAACTTAACACCCAATCCATAGATTTGGCCATCCATATAACCATTACGTCGACTATCTTAGATAGACCCTAGGAATTTGAATGCACATGTTAACATGTTGGTTTATGTGTGTAAATAAATTGGTGAACTTGATGTGAAAGGATTACCTTTTTTTATTTTCATTTTATTATATTTTTTATTTTTTCTTCTCAATTTCCTTCCCTCTTTTCATTTATTCTATGCTATTCCTATACCCCATAAATATGTATGGACATGATTTAGGAGGATCTATTGACCTATAAGGATAAATTATAAGTAAATAAATTCTTGGTGAAACTTCTTTGTTTAACTAGAATAATAAAAATTCTAACCAAAATGTATAATATCAGTTCCAAGACTACTCAAACCCTAATTTATCAACTACGGTTGGGATACCAATTCATGAAGTGCATGATCCATTAAACACCTCAAGTTAACATATCGATTATAACAATATTAATCTTATTGGTTGGAATGGATTCAGTCCTCACATGGAAACTAGGCCTCTAATTAGTTTGTAAAACCCAGATGTGGAAAACTTTGCCAGATATGACTAATACATTGGGAGAATATATTAGCTAGAAGATGAAGTAAGTAGAATGAAAGTAACCTCACATCCCTCTAAAAATAACTAGAATCATATCCAACCCACCAAAAAAAAAATTGACATCTCATCTTGAAGCTTCTACCACAAACTAATGTCATTATAGTTATTAACCTCTCTCTCCTAAACCTTTCATATAAAGGTTCATATACCTAATACCACTTCTTCCCCAAATGAACTCATATCCACCTTTGTGGGTTTTATTAATGTTTTGGAGAGAGAAAAAATCTCTCTAAATCAAGGGATGAACTATAAACCTCTTTAAAAAGTTCATTCCTATTACATTCTTATTACAATAATGGTTTACCAATTTCCACAACAATAATGCTACACACTTCCTCCTAACTATGTTTCTAACCAACACCTAGGGGAAATTTTTACTCATAGAATCCCAAACATAGAGGATTCAAGCATTCATCCCCCATATAAACCTATAAATAAATCCCTAATTGCAAGTTTGTTCACTTACACACCTCTTAGTAATACAATGGCCAACAATCTACAATCCTACTTTCCTCTTAATTATGTTTTACCCACATATACTCCACATTTACAAACCAATAATCCACCAAATTACATTCATCTAAGTTACGTGCCACCCACATATACCCCTCCTCTAAAATAAATTAACCTTTCTTGATCTAATTTGATTCCTCATTATTATCACATGTTATCCAAATCCACCTAGCTGAATAATTATTTTCTAGCTTATTCTACACCACCTTTATAAACATTTTCTTTTTCTCCTAGTGAACTAATTAAAACTATCACATGGGCCCATAAATGCACACTTTTATCTAATTGGTTACATGA
Organism: Torreya grandis; assembly: GCA_037957365.1. Taxonomy (NCBI): domain Eukaryota; kingdom Viridiplantae; phylum Streptophyta; class Pinopsida; order Cupressales; family Taxaceae; genus Torreya; species Torreya grandis. The sequence continues at coordinate 1,880,856 of JARHVA010000893.1, forward strand.
AAAACCCCTATCTAAACCCACCTATTAAAAATTATCCTACCATGCATTTAATAAACTTTAGTGTTATGGGGACTTATACTGATTATCTGAAAGAGCCCCTCAATCACAACATACATGGAGTCCTTATATCATGTCCCATACCTAAATATCATAAATATAAAGGATAAGGAGATCCAAATCACACATATAATCATATGCCACTACCATTATGGAAAAATTGCCTTGGGATTGGGTTGTTATAAAAAAATATTACCTAAGATCCTAAAAGGAATCACTCTTTACTGCCTCCCTGAGGCTTCCATATTTTCCTTTAGAAAACTCATGGTAGAATTATTCAAAGCCTTTGATATGAAAATTTTTATTAAAAGTGTCATTTAATAATTCCTACACATTAAACAATAACATAATGAATATGCCACCCATTTTATTTGAGATGGTGATAAGTTCTATATTCATCTACCAGTACACCAAATATGGATCAAAGAGAACAATGTGATATATTGTTTCACTCCCTTAACAAGGAAACAAGGGAGGATGCCAAAAATTTATCATATTAGTCATTTGAAGAAGCACTTGAGAGCACTTTATGATTTGACCAAGATACCATTGATAGTGGCTACCAAACCTATGGAGCCAATGAGTATATAATTACCCCTAACCAAAATAATGGTGGTTTTAAAAACACAAACCAAAATAATTTTTATAATTAAGGCACAAAGGTTTTAAATAGAAACCAGAAATCCATTAATAATGGCATGACTGATCAAAGCAAGAAACCAAACCCTATAAATAAAAACCCACCATAACCCATGAAAAATAATAACATAAATAAAAATTTAGGTATGAGGAATCAAAATCCTCCACCTATGACTCATGAGGTTGATTTAAATCATCCTCCACCACATAACATGAAATTACAAAATCCTACCCAAAACTAATTTCAACACATTGAGATTTCTCATAATTCCAAAACAAAACCTTTTATTAAAGGAGTAACCAATAATGGTTTGGTCAACAAGGAAAAAACCAAAGACCTAGGGAGTATGACCCCAACATCTATTACCTTTTTCACATAGTAGAAAGACACAACACTCATGATTATAGGGAGTATAACAAAATTATTCATGGACTCCCTAAGGACCATATGCATATTGTTTTTGATATGTTCTTAGGGAATGAAAATGCAAAGCTTCATGCTCCCCAAAATGGTCCTGTAACACCCCAAAATAGAAATATTAAATTTTATCAAAACCCTTTCTATAATTACTAGATGCATGTTACCCAAAACCAAACATAAGGTAACCCATTAAAATAGATAATTTAACAAAACTAAGCTCCATTGGCTGGCACTCATGATGCTAAAACCTCTACTTTTGGTTCAACCAACCTTGACATGGTTTCACAATTGGGACTATAAGGGAAGTTTAAGATGATAATCATTATAGAGTTAGAAAAAAAGTAAGAAGTGAATATCAATACTTAAATAAGAGAGTATCAATCCAAAAATCCTCACCTTTCAAACATTTTAGAAGATTATGTCATTCCTAAACTTGTGGCAAATTATGACTTTGTTGTAAACCTTACAGAGATATTTTCCCACATCTTTTTTCTTAAATTCCACCTTTTAATATTTATAGATGCCCTAAGGTTGGGACACCTTGCAAATCTTACTCCTTAACCCCAAGCCTATATCAATCACATTAATATTGATATGTTTCCACTAGGGCATATTTTGAGGGATGCTAGTTATTTCTTTGATGTTATAAGTCTCCATCCTAATTTTGAGATGACTAGGATGGGGATAGAAGTTTTTTTTTACAAGGTTGGATCTAAAATAACTATGTGAAAAGTGTAATCATTGATGATTTAGTAGAAATTAACATAGTCCCCTTTTCATTTCTCCAAAATCTAGGTTATGGAGAAACCAATTGTTCAACAACCCACAAAAATATTTGAGGTTATGATAGTCTCAAGTCCACTTCCATATGAACCATTGTGTTTCCTATCACCCTAGGTCCCAATACCATGTTGGTTTAATTATACATAATTGACAAGCATACTAATTAAAACATGATATTGGGTAGGCCTTATATTCATAGGATGAAGGTGATCCATTATAACCTCTTCCATAAAATTAGGTTTCTCTATTAAAGAAAGGTATTTTTTTCCCAAGGGGATCCTAAACCTTTTGATTCCCTTAAAGTAACCATGTATAAATAATTAGGGTTACACATTGATTATCAGTTACCCACCAATGGTGTATCAAAAACCCCACATCTAGTTAAATTTAGATAACCCTCAAAACCCAAAGTGGTTATCTTTAAGAAAGGGGGAAAAGTCCTAAGGCCCTACTATAGGATAAACCTAAGAAAAAGAATTTATAACAAAAAAAATAAGTGGTGAAGATATCACAATGATTCTAGTTATCTCAACCATGTCTATGGATTAAATCATTAATATATTGAAAAATGATACACCATTTATGCTTACATTGACCCATAAGGAGTAGGAACCAACAACTTCTATGAGTCTCAAGACTAGGAAACCCAAGAAGGGTTAGCCAACATACTTGACCTTGGTATGGTTGAAGCATTAGAGGATAAATAAATTATCCCTAACCATGATTATAATTCTTACTCTACACACAATCAATAGCCCTTCAAGTGGAAAATTTTACTTGGGTACTGATCTAGGTGTCATCCTGATTTACCTAGGAGGGATAATTATACCATTTAATTTTAGACTTGAATTTTAGTGTACAAAAAATGGGGTTGAGTATAAATCCTTATTTATTATAATGCTCATTTCTAACTGGTTGGGTGTCCAAAACCTAAAAATCTAATGTGACTCATAGTTAATGAATAATAGAGTCTCAAATATTTATTAAACAAAGGTTGAACATCTCCATCTCTATAAAACTGTTATGCATGAAGTTACTAAGGGTTTTGATTTTATTTCCATATAAGTCATTCCTAGAGAAATCAACTTACTTGTTGACTTTATGATTACTTCCTCCTCACTTTTTATCCTTATCTAGTTATACTTGAGTCTAAATTCATTATATGCATTAGGATAGAACCCATCATGTAAAAAGTGTCCAATGACCAAACTCTCATTCACATTGGGAATGATAAGTCTTTTACTTAGCTAAGAATGATGAGGTAATTCTTGAACTCCTACTAGCTTATGATCACGTCCCATCCTCACATCATAATAAAAGTTTCTCTCTCAAGCGTTATCCTATGTCTACCCTCAGATGTGAATATTATGATTCCTATTTCAATGTTAAGGATTAATAAAGAGATTGATGTATTTATGGCATATATTGAAGATTTTGATCTTACTCCTAATTATAATGAATTTGAAGAAGGATATGCCTCCCTCATTTAGGACACTATTGATATTAACATGGGGACTAAATAAAGTCCTAAGATCTTAAAACTCAAGTATTCTCTCTCACCAAAATAGGTGGAAGATCACAAATAGTTACTTATTAAGATTTTTAAATATTTTGAATTTTATTACATGGATATATTAGGTGTTAAACTTGAATTATTCATTCATAATTTAGTCATGATGCATGATGTAAAACCCATAAAACAAAATCTCAAGTAAGTCAAGCTTAAAGTTATATTAATAGTGAAATATTAGGTTATTAAGATTCTTAAAGTAGGACTCATTAATGGGCTGGTTGTGTGTTTAAAGTCCTCAAGATGTGAGGGGAAAATGGAGTGGGATCCCCCCTCCAAGACTATTCAAATTAAAATTTTATGGGGATGCTAGGGGGAACCCAGGGGCCTCTGGAATAATATGTGTTATTTGGGATTGTGTTGGTTCTCTAATATGATCCACATTAAAGAATATTATGGATGGCACCAATAATGATGTTGAGGTGCAAGAACTCATCTTGGGAATGGATATTATGACATAATGTGGGATTTATCAAATCCTAATTGAAAGCAACTCAATGGTTATCATCCAATCTTTATGAAATGGGAAGACCAGATCATGGAATATTACTAATATCCTAATTTATACATAGGGAATTCTAGATAATCTTAGATTTTAGGAGGATTCTCACTATTTTTATGAAGCCAACTCTATGATGGATAGTATAGCAAACAAATTTTAATCACAAGTTAAATAAATAATTACTAAGAATGATTAGAATAACTAGAATTTTTAGGAAACAACATCATGATCTGGTGATTGGGGGTGGTAAAGCTTTTTTTCTGAGCATGTCTTTTAATTGGTAATAAATTGGTGTTGAGGGTCTCATTTACCACACATGACATTACCCTTGAAATTTTTTCATGGAGGTAATACATTTGGTGACATTCATTACCTAAGTTCTTCATTCCCTTCATTATTCTCTTATGTGTTTTGGTAGGTCTTTGGTGAAGACACCATGGCTAACATGGTATAGGTGGCATTGAGTGAGCCCTTGGTATGCATCTAATCAAAAAAAATGGAGATGGACTTTGGTGGATGGGTGACTAACTTAGATTTGAAACATATTTTTGATCATTCAATTTGGAAGTGTTCTATAGGCAATGAAAAAAGTGATATGTTTGGTATTTTTAGAAATAAACTATCATGTGAAAGTTAACTCTCTAGTTGCATCAAATTTTATAGGTAATATACTCTTTGTCTCCAAAGATAAATAGGTGAATATATATTCAATAAATAACTATGTATAAATAAGACCTATGGACTTGTATTCACTCCTAAAATATTCTATCTAGGTTGATCGCACTAGGTATAAGCAAACCCTTAATAATTAAATAGGTGACTATATATGCAATAAATAATTATGTAGAAATAAGACCTATAGAATTAAATTCACTCCTAAAATATTCTCTCTATGTTTATCACACTAGGTATAATCAAACTCTTAAGAATTTTCCTTTCTTATTACTACATGGTTTAGATCCCATCTTCTTAATAACCTTTAGATTGCCTACATACAATTTTGTGCAATAATACATAGAAGACAAAAGGAAGGAAAAATATAGACTATGGGACATTATTTAAATGGAAGATGCATGAAAAGAATCCCTAAAAAACCTTAGTAGACATAAATATACTATTAAGAGATGGTTTGAAAAGAAATCATGAAATCATTTTGTATATTAGACCTAATCTTTATTTGGGAGAAGGCCCATAAAATGAAAGGGTATCATTGTAAGTTGGAGCCACTTTGGGTTGGTCTTTACCATATTTTTGAGTTACTAGGTTAGAATTCTTTTAGAATAAAGTATATTCAAGGAAATGATCTCCAACTACCTATGAATGAATAGTCCTTAAAGCATTACTTCTCAGCTATCCCATCCACTAAATTCTTATAGTAGCCCTTTGAGTAAGGGCTAGTAATGTAGATATTATATTATATTTAGTATAGTTTGCTTATGTTGCATGTTTATTTCTTTCATGTGTTTAACACTCCTTTTATTCACTCCTTTCTTCTCTCTAACCCAATGGTGGCATCTTGACTCCAAAAGTGAAACTCCATTCCCATCATATAATGAAGTATACGTTCTGATACATAATGGTGAGAATGAGAGCCAAGCATTAGTCCCTATATCCTAAGGTTTTTTCCTTTCAAAGGTAAGACATGCCTTAAAAAACATGGTTCAAGAAAAGAAAATATAAAGTGGGTCCTCATTATTGAACAATCTAATAGATGAAGCAATTCTTTTCACAACATATAGTAGGAAGGAATCCATTGATTTAAAATGGATCATATGAATTAAGATAATATTTTTTTTATAAATAGATTGTCATGACACTTAAAATAACATCGAGTCATTATGAATTAATATGGATAAAAAATAAATAAGACATCATAATTGAAGGAAGTCTAAAAATCAATAAAATCTTAGTCTCTTCCTAAGAAATGGTGGTTTGGGAAATCTCCATCATAAGCTTTTTTCCTTGGCTATCATGGAGAAAGGAAACTTCAGTCCAACACAATTACACCACTACCTAGATACAATCATGTCAACTCATCAGAATCAATTTTACTAGAACATAACATAGATTGAACCTAGGAGTAACGCTTAATCCAAAAGGCATATCTATAGGAGGTAGTCCTAGACAAGGTTGCTTATTGAATTAGATAAACCTATGACAAAGCCTAAGAATCTATGCCCAAACATAAGAGATTATTATCTGAGTATTCTCCTTTTCTTTGATGCCCCCAAATGATGTTATTCCTCTAATTTATAAGAGTTTGGAAGACCTTTTACTAGAGAAGGGGGTGACAAGTAAAAAAAGATTGCAAACCTCAATTATCAAAAGGTTGGATGACAACCCCATCCATCTAGGTGATAAGACTTGAATTAGATGTCTTGGTCATGTCATCATAAAAGTGTACTACCTAGAGGGTACCTAAACTCAAAAATCAAGTTAGTGGTAGATAGGCCACCCCTACCACATGAGTCACTTCCCACTTTATTGGGATTCCCTACCCAAATCATGGGGTGATATACACACATGTTCCTACCTAACCTAAACTTTTTATGACAAGATGTATATGTTTAGGGATAAACCCACCCTAATAGCCAAAAATAAAAGGTCTTACCATAGGCTAAATAATGGGATACAACTAGATCCCATTCCAAGATTTGTTTTCATAGTTAGATCATCTATGTCACCATATCAAGGGATATCAAACAAACCTCTATACTTGTCATCGTATGGGATGTCTCTAACATTTAGTGGTAGAGAAAACAATATAGGTTCCATCCATGATTACTTATTTAGTAGTTCTCATACGATATTTCTATAGATATATTGATATTGATGTCATCTAAATCAAAGCCTCTTTCATAGGTATCATGGACATATTCATCCCAAGAATAATGGGTCTATACTGAAAGATCTAGGATAAGCCTTTCTACTTTATTAGGGTGATCAAGATTTTATTTTAGGAATTTATTAGTGAGTTATGTTTCAACACCTTTAGGGAGTTCACAAAACTTTGTTTTGAACTCATATTTGAGTTTATTGGTTTTATGGTTATATTGATAGTTACTAAAATAATACATGAATTAAATTTCATCATACAAATGATCTGAGGAAAATTTAAATAGTACATAATCACCATATATTCTGAAATATTCATGGATAACAAGAATATAGAACCAAGGACTAATTATTCTCAAGGCATATGTTTCTAACTATTTATCCCAAGTCATATCCCCCCATACTTTTTGTGGCATGCCTACCGGTCTATCATAGAAACTTTTGGTTAGCTAATTGGTGCTAAAGTTGATTCACATTTCACCATGAAAGATGGAACTAGTCTTTATGAGTATAAATTCTTTGAGAGTCAACTATCCATTGGAGATCCTAACATTATTTTGGTTCATTTCATAGTTATTAGTCCAAACTCTACTTGATGCTTCAATATGAGACCTATAAGCATTATCAAATATATATTTTGATAGAATGGTTTTGATAGAAATGTTAGGTATATCTTCCCTTGTTCTCAATTCAACTAGTACAAGGAGCCAAGCCTCTAACTTCTTTTCTTTTAGAGAGAGATTTTTTGGTATATAATCATAACTAAAGGAATGGGATATTTCAGTTCCCTAGAACATTAAAATATGGTTAGCACAAAACCTATGATAGTACCATTCAAAACCTTCTTGAGACATGAGATCAACAAGATAATTTTTTGATCCCTGCTTGTACTACACATTAAATTCAAAATTAGAGAACCATAGAGCCCATCGAGTCATAATTTGATTTCCAACTTATTAAACATGTGGATTTTTAATTATGGATTCAAACTGTAATAAGTCAATTCTAAGTAAGAACTTCTTAGGGAGAATAAAAATTCTTAGCTTGTAAATGCAAATTTTTATAGTCAGCAGTTCTTTCTTTATAGAATGATAATTCTTCTAAGTTTGGTTCTAGGTCCCACTACATATTAACAAACATCTTATTTTTGATTTTCTATTTTTATAATAGAACTCTATCATATGATTCATTAGAGACATCTATTTCTAATATCATCAAACCATCCTGTGGGAGTTTAAGATTGGTCAATGTTCTAACCTTTTATTTGATTCTTCTAATGGCTTTAGTCATTTTAGTTGTCCATGGTTTTGATTCTTTATTTAGTCTCACATGTAATATTTTTTAATATTTATCTTGGTCTTGGTAAAATAGAGAACAATAATTTATGGATCTTATGAATCTCTCTAGCTGGGTCTTATCTTTAATTTCATTCAAAAAAAATTCCAAGGATTGCAGGATATGAGGCTATAATGCAATATTGTTTTTTCATATGTTTAAGCTTACAAATTCAATATCGATTTTTCCAATATCAATTTTCTTTTTAGATAATACCAGACCATTTTGAAAACATAACTCTACAAATTTGTTGAGGTGTTTAAGGCAACTTTTCAAATCATCAAACAAGATAAGTATGTCATCTATATATATAACAAAATGTTTAGCATGCTCGAAGATATTATCCATTCATTTTTGAAATTATGATGGGGCATTTTTTAGACCAAAGGTAATAACTTTCCATTCATAATGCCTATATAGGATATGTATGATAAAAACAATTTTATATGTATCTTTAGGATCTATTACTATTTGCTAGAACCTACTTTTCAAATCAAAATTTGACAAGATGCAACATTCTTTTAATTTATTGATGAGGATTATTTTTTTAGGAATTGGATGTTTGATAGGTACAAGCCAATCATTTAAATTTTTATATTTTATTACGAGTCTCATCTTCCCTCTTTTTTGTTTAGAATGTTTATTTACATAAATTGGGGATGCCCACTCACTATGATTTTTTTGGATTAATCCTTTTACTAAGAGATCCTTGATTTCATCTTCTCTAGTCTTAACTTGTTGTGGGGAGAAAGGAATAGTATTTTAATTGATTTATTTAGTGTGATCTATCCTTTGTTTGAGTTTAAGGAGATAGTGTATTTACATTTATCTCAAAACCTTCTTGGGTCATCATCAAAGAATTTTTTAATCCTTTGAGTTATAGAGTCTAAGATACCTTTTATTTTATCAAAATCCTAGATAGTCCTATAAATCTTCATCTCTTTTTTGTTATCTTGTTGTGCCTTTTATCATTTGAGGTGAGTTTCCATTTTTAGCCTTTGTTTGCCTAATAATCCATGTTTTAGTTCAATGTAGAGAGTGGAAGCATTTGAAAGTTACGCACCCTATGAGATCTTGGCGATAGATTTAGAAGAGTTCTCATAGGGAGATTTGTGCCTTGTGAGATTTATAGATCATATAATTCAAGATTATATTCCATTCTTAGACTTGATATAAAAGTTATAAATTAGAAATAGTGAATAATATAATCATGATTTGAGTCAATATATCTTTTTTGAGTCTTCAGATGCTAATTGGTAACTTCCTAAGTTAGATTTAAGTAAAGTCTATCTTATGAATTTCTTTAAGAAAAAATTATAAATTGAAGTGTATTTTAATAAATTTAATTTAAAAGGCTTGATCCTAGGAAACCTAGATGGAAACTTGTTTAATATTCTCTCTAAGGAAAATTTTAAGAGTTTGTATAAGAAAAGTTATTGATTTATTTATATTGGTTAAATCAAATGGGAAATAGTCCCTATGTTTAGACAAAGGCTAAACATTCTTATTTTTATATCCTTATTGACATTAAGATCAACAACATTGATCATGATATGTTTAGATAAATTAATGATAATGTTCATGCTTTCATAGTTACATGTCATGTATATCCCAATTTCATGGCCAATCTAAAAGATCCTACCATTCCCAAAATGCTCAAATGTAACCTCCAGTTAAAGAACTTGGATATGGAACCTCTATTGATTCCATTTAGTATCATCACTTTTTGGGTATTTTCATACTATAATTACCCCCTTATTCTAGCCAATTATACCCAAAAGGCACCCACAAGCATGGTGACCATCCTAGGAACCAAAACCACTAGGGAACAAGTTAACATAAGTCAAGTGAATTTTGAAACATTATCCTTACCAAAAAAATGGGTGACAAGTTATAGAAAATGTGTCTATAATCCACCTAAAAAAAGACCAAATATACTCCCAAACTTACTACCCTTCTAGTCAAAGATGACCAAGGAAGATGTAAAATCACTTTGATTAAATAAGATGAAGCTAAGGAATAAAATATTACTAGACAATTAGGATAAAGCTCAATAAAGCCAAAATTAAAATGATCACAATATATGAGAAAACCCCCTGATATCACCAATTTAGAGGCTTTAAAGACTATAATATTCCCTAGTAGGTGATCAAATGCCTCAAAATCAAAGTGTTCTAGATACCACAGCCTTCTAGATTTTGATAAACAAAATCCTTATGTAAACCTAGAAGAAAACCACTTTGGTAATCACCCTGACTGTGATGTATGTATGATTTATATGAAAAAAATGTAGAATGTTCTAAACATCAACATGATAAGATGAAAATCGTTGGAATAACCCAAGTCCCTTTCTAGAGATAACAAATTTAAGCTCTCCACTACCTTGGTTAAGGAAACTAATGGGGTAGATATCAAATATAATGTTCTTGAAATAATGAGTAGATTCCCTCCTAGAAAATTCTATATTAAATTCACCAATGATAGCCAATTTATAATGCAATGACCTAACAAAAGCAGTTACCCTAGGAAAACATAATTGTTCTATGAGAAGACAACTTAACTGTTGTAAATCTACTTTGATAGAGTTGGGTGAAAATATTGATGAGCATTATATTGAAATAGATTGAATGAGAGAAAATCTAAAAAAAAACCCTTGGGACTTTGGAGATAAAACCACTAGCTCAAACATAAGCCTTGTCCCCACTAGTAATTTCTAGTGACAAGATACAAGGAGAAATCTTTGTGGCAAATGTTGGATTAGTAAAAATAAATAAGGGGAAAAATAAGAAAATAGTTATCTTAAATAATCCATTGGAATCATCAAGAATGTAATAGAATTCCTAGATGATTAAAAATTAGCCATTGAAATAGAATCTAATGAGCTAAATAATCTGAAGTAATAACTAAATCAACTAGTCTCAGAAAATACAAAAATTAATGACACCCTCAAAAAAATCTAAATTGGGGTAGTAAATATCTTAAGTATCACCAGTGGAACAAATTTATAGACAAGGAAAATAAACATCAAAATAACCAAGTTAAATTGTCATCAAAATAAATTAGGATCAAGAAGCCAACATAAGCAAGTTAGAGGGAAGGATCCAAGAACTTCAAGGAAAGCTTGATGCATTACTACGATCATCCTCATTAATATTAAATCAGATCCATGAGTTATAAGACATAACCAAAAGGCCACCAAAACTAAAACCCCTAAGTTTATTAAAGGTTGAAGGAATTTCCTCTCTTTCAAAAATCTCTCCACTAAAATAGCCTACCATAGAGGAAATTTATAAACATGTTAAACAAATCTGACAACTAAGAGTAAATCAAAAAATTAAGTTGTATGCAATTGAATTGGTCACTAAATATTTTGATAAGACATATAAATGAGTAGAAAGACTAAATTAGAATACTATGATCTTTAGGTAACTTCTATAATTATCCAAGGAAATTCAAGGTCAAGAAGTTATCAAATAAACCTTCATAGGATCTTGCTTATAATTCAGTGAACCAAATGAATTAGATTAAAACCTTGATAGGCTAATAATCCTAGAGACATTTCTTCCTAAAGATGCTTCATAGGATTGGATTGAGTCCCTACTCACTAGCCCTAATGGTGTGCAAGAGGAAAAGGTTGTACTTACTGGTATACTTGGATGGTTAGAAGAAGCATATGCCTCCAACACTGAGTCATCCATAGGATAAATAGAAGCCCCTAAGATTAGGGCTATATTTCCATGAGGAAATATGACTACTATTGAGGAAATAGACCAAGACATATAAAGGATCCAAGGAAGACATCCAAACAACTTGACACAAGTCCCTATACTCCCATATTCTTTAAATATTGATGGATGGTGTGGGGTTGGAAATGATGTAAGATATATAATCCAAAGTCTTATAAAAATATTTTATGGTTAGATAAAAACATAAAACATCCTCTTTAAAAAATCTGAGGAGGCTAGGATGGAACTTATTATTACCAATCTTGATGGTGGAATAAAAAGATGGTGGTTATCCTTGATAGAAGAATAGTGAACCATAGATGGTGTCTCTGTTGTTAATTTTATCAATGCAGTGATTAGATAATATGCTAGAGATATGAAAAATGTAGATGTAATAGACTATAAAAGTCTCTACATAATGAAGCTCCACAACATCAAATATTGGGATAAATTCAAATGTGACTTTGATCTCCTTGTAATAAAAACAAAGCAAATCCAAAAGAAGGAAATAAAACATTTATTCAGTAATTCCCTCCCAAGTGAAATAACAAATGGAGCCTTGGCCTATATAGAGATAAAGAAAGAGGCCACCATTGGAGAAATGGCTTCTATAGAAAAAATGACTCTAAGACAAATTATACAATCTATATAAGAATATCTCTATAGATAGTGCAAGAATAAGGCAGCTGCATCTTTGCTTAAGAAGCATTTAAAATCTATAGACAAAATTGTTTGTATAAATAGTGGATTGAACCCTCTAAACTATTATGGATATGATAAAATAGAATGTTCTTTCCATAAATTGAAAAAATCTAAAAAATGGAAATCCTATGATAATCCAAGCCATAAGTAGAGGTTTTTAACAATAAAAACTTATGTCAAACCTTGAAATAACATCTCGAGCAAAAGAAAAATTAAATGCTACATTTGTGTGAAAGATGGTCATGTAGCTCCTAAATGTCCTAATAAGAAAAAATACCATAAAAAGGTTAAAAAGATTAGAGTTATACTTCCTTATGAATACATGTAGATAGTATCAAAATTTAGATCTGATAGTGATGTTTATTCCATCCCAACTACATAGGATATCTCTTCTAGTGATTGTGAAAGACATATTAATTAGTTTGAAGAACTTTCATCACCTAAGCATTCTAACATAGAGAACTTTTATTGAAATATGCTCACAATTCTTGATCCAGAATCTTGGATCTAATAAATTGAAAGCTTTCTCCAAAATAAAAATCTCCCCCTGCACTCCCTACCCTCACTGCATGATTATCTTGCTTCCTACATAGCCTACATGGTGAAGGAAAACCCAAAGCCATAGAAGTTCATGAAAACCCCTTACAATATGACAAGCAAGAGTGGGATAAAAATCAAGAATCAAAACCCAAAACTCTTAGTATAAAGAGCCTTGTCATAATGCAAAATCCTCCCAATGAAGTACTAAAGGCCATAAAATCTGAATTGGACTTTGCATCTCAAGATCTAGAGGATCTGATTAATTATTCAAATAAACTAGTAGAAGATGACTATGGTGATACAAAATGTTTCTATGTAGGAGAACCTAAAGAAATAATAATCTCAGTTAATATCTTAGACCCTAATTTCAAGCATAGAACCTGAGATTTCTTGATAGACACTAGAGAAAATATGAGAATTGTAAAGTATGGTGTTATTCCAAGAAAGATGTGGGGAGATTCATCTCTTGACTTTATATCTATAAATGGTTCAAGAACAACCATCAATAAATCATCCTGAAGAATAATGGTTGAAGTTAATAACATAAAGATAATTGTCAAACATGGATGTTTGATGTTCATAATTTTGATATGATTCTAGGAATGAATTTCCTAAACTAGTTCATGGCATATACCATATATGATAAATACTTATCATTCTCTTTCTTTCAAAAAAATTACCAAATAATAAGAAAATTCCAAGAAACTATTAGAGTTATAAGAAACCAACAAGATAACAAAAAGGAGATGAATATTTATAGGACTATCTAGGATTTTCATAAAAGAAAAGGTATCCTGGACTCTGTAACTCAAAGGATTAAATTTTTTTGTGATGATGACCCAAGAAGGTTTTGGGAAAATTATAAATACACTATTTCCTTAGAACTCAAACTAGGGATAGATCATGCTAAATGAATAAATTCAAATATTATTACATTTTCCCCATAACAAGTTAAGACTAGAGAAGATGAAATCAAGGATCTCTTGGCAAAATGATTAATCTAGAAAAGTCATATTGAGTGGGCATCCCCATCCTTCTATGTAAATAAGCATTCTGAGCAAAAAAGAGGAAAGATGAGACTAGTAATCAATAATAAAAGTTGAATGATTAGATTTTACTTGTTATACATCCACTTCCTAACAAAATAATCCTCATCAATAAATTAAAACAAAGTCACATCTTTTCAAAATTTGATTTGAAAAATGAGTTAGGAAAATAGCAATAGATCTTATATATATATATATATATATATATATATATATATATATATATATAATTGATTTTATCTTACCTTTCCTAGATAAGAATTATGAATGGAAATTTATGCCCTTTGGTTTAAAAAAACCCCATCAAAATTTCAGAAATGAATGGATAATATCTTTGGGCATGCTGAACATTTTGTTATATATATAGATGATATATTTGTCCTCTTTACTCATTTGAATAGTCACCTTAAACACCTCAACAAATTTTTAGAGTTATGTTTCCATAATGTCCTGGTATTATCAAAAAATAAAATGGAGATTGGAAAAATATATATTGAATTTCTAGGTTTAAACATATACAAAAACAAGATTACATTACAACCTCATATCTTGTAGTCATTGGAAAATTTTCTTGATGAAATTAAAGATAAGATCCAACTACATAGATTATTAAGATCCCTAAATTATTGTTCTCCATTATACCAGGACCAAGATAAAGATAGAAAATTCTTGCATCAAAGACTAAAGAAAGAATCAAAACCATAGACAATTGAAATGACTGAAGCCATTAGAAGAATAAAGCAAAAGGTCAAAACATTACCCAATCTTAAAATCCCATAAGATGGTCTAATGATATTAAAAATAGATGCCTCTGATGAAGCATATGGTGGAGTTATGCTATAATAAATAGAAAATTATAAAGAAGAGGTGTGTTACTACTGTAGTGGCACCTAGAACCAAACTCAAAAGAATTATCATTCTAAAAAGAAAGAATTGTTGGCTATAAAACTCTACATGTACAAGCTAAAAAAAATTATTCTCCTTAAAAAATTATTACTTAGAACCAACTTATTATAGTTTGAATCTATAATCAAATATCTACATGTTCAACAAGTCAAAAATCAAATTATGACTAGATGGGCTCTATGGTTCTCTAATTTTGAATTTGATGTGCAGTATAAGTAGGGATCAAAAAATTGTCTTGCTAATATCATGTCTTGAGAAGGTTCTAAATGGTACTATCATAGGTTTTTAACTAATTATATTTTTATGTTTTAAGGAAATGAAAGCTCCCATGCCTTCAGTTATGATGATATACAAGAAAATGTCTCTCCAGAAGAAAAGAAGAAGATGGAAGCTTGGCTCCTTGTACCAGTTGAATTGACAATAGGGGAAGATCTACCTAACATTGTTATCAAAACCATTCTATCAAAATATATATTTGATAGTTATTAAAGGTCTCATCCCAAAGTATCAAATAGAGTTTAGACCAGGAACTATCAAATGAACTAGAAGAATGTTAGGATATCTAATGGATACTTGACTCTCAAAAATTTAAAATCATAAGGACTAGAGCCATCATTCATGGTGAAATATGAATCAACTTTAGCATTAGTTTGCTAGCCAAAATTTTCCATGATAGACTGATGGGAATGCCATAGAAGAGTGGGAGGATATGACTTGGGATAAATGGTTAGAAACATATGCCCTGAGAATAATTAGTCCCTTGTTTTCTATTCTTATTATCCATGAATATTTAGGATTATATGGTCATTATGTACTATTTAGAATTGCCTCAGATCATCTATATGATGAAATAAAATTCATGTATTGTTTTATTAACTATCAATATAACCATGAAACTAAGAAATTCAAATAGGAGTTCAAAAGAAAGTTTTATGAACTTCTCAAAGGTGTTGAAATAGAATTCATTGATGAATTCTTAAAATAAAATACTGATCACCCTGATAAATTAGAAGGGATTATCCTATATCTTTTAGTACAAACCCATTATTCTTGGGATGAATATTCCCATGACACCAATGGAAGAGGCTCTAATTTAGATGAAATCAGTATCAATATATCCATAGAAAAAGCCTATGGTAACTACTAAATAAGGAAACATGGATGGACCCTATAGTGTTTTATCTACCACTAAATTTCAAAAACATCCCATACGATGGAAAGTATATAGGTTTGTTCATTATCCCTTGATACAATGATGAAGATGATATAAATGCAAAAACAAGTCTTCGAATGGGATCCAATTGTATCCAATCATTTGGCTTATGGTAAGGCCTTTTATTTTCAAATATTAGGGTGGACCTGTCCCCTAACATCTACATTTTGTAATAAATACATTTAGGTTAGGTAGGAACATGTGTCTATATTGCCCCCTAATTTGGGTGGGGAACCCCAATAAAGTGAGAAGTGACTCATGTGGTGGGGATGTCCTATCTATCATTAATTTACTTTTTGACTTTAGGTACCCTCTGGGTAGTATGCTTTTGCAATGACATGACCAAGGTATCTACTTTAGGTCTTATCACCTAGCTGGATGGGGATCTCATCAAACCTTTTGGTAACCAAGGTTTACAGTCTCTTTTTACCTATCACCCCCTTTTTTAGTAAAAGGCCTTCTAAACTCTTATAAATTAGAGGAAGAAATTCATTTTAATATAGATTTAAAAAAAATCACTCTTTACACAAGATGATATCCTGAAGGTATTGGAACTACTATGTTATTTTCTAAAGTAGACTTAAGAGATTTTTTTCTCTTTTGGCCCTACTGAGGGAAGTTCTAACCAACTATCTACTTGTTCAATAATGGAGGTCCATGGTCTGGGCTCTAACAACTGATAATGTTTTCTTGCATAGTATTCATTTATTATGAGCAACACATTCCTTTTAGTAGAATAAAAGGGGACCTATATATTGTAAAAATTTGAAAGTTTTCATAATCAAAATTGAGCCTCAATTGATCATCATTCACACAAAATGCCAATGTCTACTCAATTCTTAATTATAAGAGTATATCACATTTTTGCCATTAGTTATTATCATGTATGGAGAGCTTCTTGTAACTCTATATGTTTAAAATATAGTTAGTCCCATTGTACTTTTAAAAGACTTCCATACTTAGTCATTTTATGAGCTAATTATGTTTCTTTAGAATTTTTCTTGCATAGGCTTTTCTCAAAGCCACAGTCCCAGAGTTTGAGCTGGCATTGTCTTGAAACCCTTTACACTGGCAGGTAAGCATTTATTTTCTTATGTGTCTCTTTTAAATAACCTATCAATTTATATATCTTGGGAGGTCCCAGATCTATTATAAGTTTCAAATCTTAGAAGTAATGGGAAGTTACCATATGTCCTGACACCTTGAGGTGTTAGACTTGCCAGAGCTCTAGGATATTATATAACTATCAAAGGTGCTAGAGTTATCAAATCTTAGAATCAATGATAAGTTTACACATATCCTAAAACCCTATGTAATCATACTTAATAAAACCCTAGTAGGTCTCAAATCTATCAAAGGTTTTATATTTATCATATCCTAGAACTAAATCATAAGGTGCCATGTGTCCTAATACCCCATAGTGTCAGACTTATCATAACCTCGTGAGGTTCTAGATCTATCAAAAATACTAAAGTTTTTATATCCTAAAACCAATGAGAAGTCACCACATGTCCTAACACCCTACAATTTCAAACTTGCTATAACCCTAAGAGGTCTCAAATTTGTTATAAGTGCCAAAGTTTTTAGATCTCAAAACTAATGAGAAGAAACCACATGTCCTAAAACCCTACAATGTCAAACTTTCCAAAGCCCCAAGATATCCTAGAGTTATCATAGGTGATAGAGCTATCGTATATTAAAACTAATGATAATGTGTCATGTGTCTTGATACCCTACAATGTCAAACTTTCTAGAGCCTTGGGAGGTCCCATAACTGTTATAGGTGCTAGAGATGTCAGATCCTTGAATCAATGAAGAGATGCCATGTGCCTCCTACAATTCTTGTGATGTCATACCTATTGAGGCCCTATGGAAGCCCAAATTAATATAAAGGTGCCATGTGTACTTATATATACTCAAATGATAGAAGCTCATACAATGCTCTAGGAAGATCAGAATAGAGTATGGATTGAGACTCCCAATCTAATAAGGAAATGCCATGTGTACATAGTGTGTTTGGGTGGTTAGTCATGTATGCATAGCTATTAAGACATAGAACTCCATGTTGCATCAAGTTAGTACTCACTGAGTGAACCTATCCTAAATTAACACATGGACAATCTTATATCCATTTATAATGTCACAAGTCTAGTTAGGCATGTGCTTCCCATACTCCTTAAATTTATTAACTCAACCAAGGGAAGATTATTATTTGATGGATGAAGGAGTCATATCACAAAAAACCAAATCTAAATGGTGTTAGTTTTCAAAACCTTAAATTAATTCCAAATTAGAAAATGGCTAACCTAGATTTGCACTATCAACTCAGAGTTTATTCCACGTGACGTGAGCCCACCAATGCCATTACTTTGTAAGATATATTAAATCACTATAAGGTCACGTCAAGATCAGATTTACCATTATCTTTTTTTTGCATACTCAAATCATGCTAAGACCTTTGCATTGAATTTACTCCTAAATCATAGAGATTACCCTATGCCAAATAATTATGTGCATCAACCTCATATCATCCTTGAATCCTAGACCAAATCTAGAGTACCAAGACACTACTTTCCTATAGTTCATAACTTAGTTTAAGCACTACAATAAGATATTCAAGATAATCAAGGATATTCAAAAATTGACCATAGATGATGATATTGAATATGTAGATGAGCTCATTTCCATCAAATCATCGAGGCTCCTTGTAGTTTTGTCCAAACCTAAGGTTTTCCCATTTTTTGACCTATTTTAAAACTTTTTACTCTATTCCAAGTGCAGTTAAAATATCATGAGGTCACCAAATACTGGGTTTAAAATTGTAGACATCTCTGAGCCTATATTCAAACAATATTATAAGCTCTTAGAGTACACTATGACCTATGGAAAGGAGTTCATATATTCTTGGATGTAAACCTACAACATCTATGATGTCATATTATTGGAATATTATCATTGATGTCAAAGGCATTATAATTAATGTAATAAAAATATCAAAAAAATGATCAATGGAAATGTCAAAATGTCAACGTAAATGTAGACATAATTGTCAACATAAATGTCAATATAATTGTCAATGGAAATGTTGATATAAATGTCAACAAAAATTTTAATAGACACATATTTTGGTGAAGAGGTACCTCTTGGATGGGACACCTCTTTTGTGAAGAGCCTTTGGAGGCTATATAAGGCGGATAGAAGATTGGAAAATAGATGAGATATAATTCTTTCCATCATTCAATAATAAGCATATTTTTATGGAGAAGAAGAGGATATTGAATTTTCCATCATTCATTGATGAATAAATAATAGTAAGGTGGAATATTGTTTCAGTGGAGGTTGGTGCCTTAAAAATAAAATATTGGTGTCTCTTGTTAACTTGGTACTTAGTGACGGGGATTGGTGTCTCCAAGTAGGTTGGTGCCTATGAAATTTTGTAAAGGGATTATTATTTTATGGTTGGATTTGGATGGTATATCCAAGCAAATCTATTTTTTGGTTTTTATTGAGAGAGGGTTTTCCACGTAAATCTTGTGTTGCTTAATTATTAGATCTTGTGTGAATGATTTCTTTATGAACATTAATTTTTGAAAGTTAAAATTTTATTATACACTAATGCAACCCCCCTCTCAATGTATCATGTGCTTAACAATTAGTATCATAGTAGTTCCTTTAGAATCAATCTAACTATTAAAAATTAGATCCCAGGAGCTCACATATCTAGTCATCATGTTCAATAAGGTTTCTCCACTAATAAGGCTCTATTGTTTGACAGAACAAACTATGCATTATGGAAGCATAGGGACATGAACTTATCTAATGGCCCTTGGTTTTGATATTTATCAAGTAGTATTAAATGGATATATAATTTGATAAACTCCACTAATAGATACAACCATAAAGAAGGCTAGTGAGACTAATTCCAAATCCATTAATGCTATTTTGTTTTTCTTATCAGAATCAGAGTTTATCAATATTATGAAATGTGATTTAGTAAAGGAAATGTGGTACAAATTTCAAAACATATATGAGGGTGATAATAAATTTAAGAAGTCAAAACTCTAAACTCATAGGAGATAATTTGAGAGCTTGAAAATGAAAGATGAAGAAAATGTTGTAGCATATCTTCTTTATGTGGATGAGATTATTAACACCATCAGAGGACTTGGTGAAAAGGTTGAATAATCTATGATCATTCAAAAAGTGCCAAGGTCACTTCCTTTAAAATTTGATACAAAAAATTTATCTATTGAAGAAATAAAGGACTTAGACTCATTAATAATAGATGAGTTACATGAGATTATCATGATGTATGAAATGAGAATCAAAAAGGAAAATCCATCTGATAAGGAAGCAACTTTTAAATCTTCAAATAAAGTGAAGAATAAACAAATTGAATCAATCGATGACATCAATGATAAATAAGATGAAAATGAGGCCTTTTTTGTAAGAAAGCTTAACAATGGATCCAATAAATACAAATGTAAGCTACCTTTCAAGTGTTTTAATTATGGTAAAATATAATATTTTACTATTAAATATCCATATAAGGATGATAGCAATGATGAGGAAAGGAATAAGAAGAAAATCAAAACTCAATACAATAAAAGATTCAAATAAAATGAATATAAGAAAAAATTTGTTAAGCACAAAAAAGCCTCTATTCCAAAAAGGATACTAGCTCAACTTAGGAGAGTAATAAGATCATATCAGACAGTGACAGAGAAGAAACTTTTTTCATGGCTATAGAAATAAAAATGATGCTTCTACAAATGAAGACACCTTGGAAGAGGAATAAGATGTCAAAGATGAAGGAGAGGTAGATCTTGAAGAAGAACTCAGTTATGCTTTAGGTAAGATAAAATTGCTTAGGAAAAAGAATTTGAAACAAAAATTACATATTTAAAAATATGAAGAAGAAGATTGTGCTTTGAAAACAAGAATATCATAAAATGTTGAGGAATCAAAAAAGGTAATCATCAGCCTAAATACTCAATTATAAGAAGTAAAAGGATATAAGAGGAGGGGAGAGCCTAACTAATGACAAAGGAAGATGAATGCAGAAAGTTAGAATTTAAAATGGTTGTGTTAAGAATAGAATTGGAAAATACCACTACCCGATTGAAAAACAACTTAAAGTTTTAAAAGAGTTCCAAAAATAGGGTGACATTCTAAATTGTCAAAGGCCACCATTCATTAAAACTATTCTTGGTTATGAAGAGAACCAAAAGGACACTAAAGAATGTCAAAGTTCAAAGACTATAGAACCCAAAAAAAAAAGTATATGTAGAGAAGACTAAAATCTATGCAAATGCACTAAAGGGGTTAGTAAATGGTGGAACAAATAAGAAGAAAGAGTATGTTAATAAAGAGCATGTTAATCCTTTCAAAGACAACAAAGGTAAGAACATATCCATATAAAATTTTAGAAGAACATTCCATCTAAGATAGAATAATGTGATCAAGTACACAAGTTATTTTTATGCTTATTATTATCTATGAAATCATTTTGGGCATAGAGCAATGGAGTGTAGGACACATGCAATAAATAGGTGTGAATGGGAAAATAGTAGAATTACTTATGGAGTTTCAAATATAAAATATAACTCATTTTCCCTATTATCAAATTACAAAGAGAATAACATTGTATGTTATAATTGTAATAACTATGGACATATAGCATGGTTTTGTATAAGTGTTGTTGTATAACCCCCTAAACATAACAAAAAATTAAATGCTCTTGTTGTAAAGAAAAGAGAACCTAAAAAAGTCTAAAAATAGAAGCAAGAGGAAGTTAATTAGGACAATGAGAAATATATGCTTGTGCAAAAAAAAATTCATTCATAAGATGAAGGGAAAAAATGGTATATTGATAGTGGTGCTCAATTCACATGACTGGGGACAAAAGCAAATTTCTCTCCTTGAAGGAAATGAGTGAAGGCACTGTAAAATTTAGAGATAATGTCATGGAAATAATAGATATAAAAGGTACATTTAGCCTTGATAATGAAAAAAATGTAAAATGTATTGTATGTTGAAGCCTTAAAGCATAACCATCTAAGTTTTAATCAAATGTGTGATTAACGACACACTCACATTTTATGCTCAAGGTTGTGAGATCAGGAAAATAGACATAGGAAAATCAATTGCAAATGTAAACAAAAAAACAAACAACCTATACTCAATGAATAAGGGAGAGTAATGATACATGAGTCAAATTAATGAAAGTTAGATCTGGCATAGAAGGATGGGCTATAAGAAATTTGATAATCTAGTGAAAATCAGCACTAGGCAAGCTGAAAGAGATATGCCAAAGATTACAAAACTATCAAACATTATTTTCAAGAAATGTCAGCATGGGAAATAGACAAGAGTGATTCTTAGGTCAAAGGAGTACTCAACCACCAATCCATTAGAACCGATTCATACAAACCTCTACATGTATATAAGAATGCAAATTATACAATGTGAGAGCTACTTTATGTTTCTCATTGATGATTATTCTAGAATGACATGGGTTGCCTTTCTAAAAGAAAAATATTAGGCATTCAAGAATTTTAAAGCTTTTGAATCTTTAGTTGAAAATGAAATGAATTTAAAGATCAAGATTGAGTGTTTGAGATCAGATCAAGGAGGTGAGTTCATCTCAAATGAATTCAATGATTTTTGTGAGCAACATGGAATGAAAAGGCATTTCTCAGCTGCAAGGACTCCATAGAAAAATGGAGTTGTAGAAGGAAGGAATCAAACTATTTGATAAATGGATAGAATGTTGTTAAATGAATCTAAGCTATCATATAGTTTTTGGAGAGAATAAATTAACATCACAGTCTACATATTGAACAAAGGAAAAATCAAAGTAAATAATAGCAAAACCCCTTATGAGTTATTGAAGAGTAGACCAACATCAGTCAAATATTTCAAAGTGTTTGGGAGCAAATGCTTTATTAAGAGATATGAAGAAGACTTGGGAAAGTTTGACTCAAGAGTTGATGAAGGTAATTTTATTGGATATTCCTAAAAAATTAAATCTTATAGATGTTATAATAAAAGGATACAAACAATCGTAGAAAGTGTGAGTGTAAATATGGATGAAACAAGGCCTCATAAAGTAGATGCACAAATAAATGATCATTTAGAAGAACAAGACTTCAAAGAATAAGAATATGAATAAGTAGAAAAATAAGAAGAAATGGAACAAGAAGATACAAAGGCACCATCTCAATTTGTTCAAAAACATCATTTTGAAAGTCAAATTATTGGTGATATTGATGCTAGGGTACAAATTAGAAGAATATTTATGAGTACACCTAAGCAAGTAAACTTATCCCTATTATCCAAAATAGAGCCTAATTTTTTTTCATAATTTAGTAATGACAATCATTAGATAAATGCTATGGAAGAAGAATTGAATCAAATTGAAAATAATGAGACATGAAAACTCATTCCTAGACCAAAAGATAAGAATGTAATTGGTACCAAGTGGGTATTCAAGAATAAGTTGAATGAAGATGGCCAAGTAATAAGAAATAAAGCAAGGTTGGTTTTCAAGGGGTATGATCAAGTGGAAGATATTGATTTTGAATAAACCTTTGCCCCTATTGTGAGATTAGAATCCATTAGAATGTTTTTGGCATATGCTATTTTTAAGAACTTCAAAGTTTATCAAATAGATGCAAAATCTATTTTTCCAAATGACAAGTTAGAGGAATAAGTATATATTGAACAACTAGAATGTTTCTTTCTATCAAAAAACAAGGACTATATGTGTAGATTGAAGAAGGAACTATATGGGCTAAATCAATCTCCTAGAACCTAGTATTTAAGGCTTAATAAGTATCTACAAAAAAAAGGTTTTAAAAGGGGAGTTGTTGATAGTAGTCTCTATATCAAGACTGAAGGTGGGAATTAGCTGATTATTGTGTTATGTGTGGATGATATCATTTTTGGAGGAGATAGTGAATGAATGTCCCAAACATTTTCAAAAGATATGCAAAAGGAATTTTAAATGTCCATGCTTGGTGAATTGTCATTTTTTCTTGGTTTTCAAATTTATCAATCTAACAAAGGAATATTTATCTCCTAAACCAAATATATAAAAGAGATGTTAAAGAAGTTTAAAATGGAAGATTTCACACATGTTATCATATGCATGGTTATAGGATGAAAGTTAAGTAAATATGATGAATCTCCAAAAGTGAATTAGATGTCTTATAGATCCATGATTGGTAGCTTATGATACACCATGACATCAAGTCCAGATATCATGCAATTTGTAGGCTTGGTAGCATGTTTTCAAGTAGTCCCAAATAAACACATGTGAAAGTGGTCAAAAGGATATTAAAATATCTAAAAATCACTTTGGATTATGGCTTATGGTATCCAAGAGGTGAATATTTCACACTAACATCATACACAGATGCAAATTGGGTAGGAAGTGTTGATGATAGAAAGAGTACAAGTGGAGGATCATTCTTTCTTGGCAAAAATCTAATGTCATGGCTAAGAAAAAAGTAGCCTTTAATTTTTTTATCTACGACTGAAGTAGAATACATAAAAATAGTGTCTTTTTGTGTTGATCATTGTTCCTTTTTTGAGATTTGGCATTGATATTGTCATTGATGTCAAAGGTTCTTGAGAAAGGTCTTCATGAGGTCATTATGGAATGTAGCTATGAGAAAGGATATAGATCAGTGTTACACTAATTTTAATAGTGTAAGAGATGTTTGGTAAATGTTATTATGACTGCATAAGTGGTGTGAAGGTTATCTTGGAATGTCCTTGTTGTCAAAGTTGTCAAGTGCTTGAACCTAGTAAGTGACTTGAGAAGGTATGTGCATAGGATGCCTAGTATTGTACATGAAGGGTCATGATGTCTTGGTGAGATGATAATGCACACATGCATGAAAGGTTGTATGATATTTATTGATCATGTAAATGATTCATTGGAACACTCATGTGAGTCTCAAGATGAGCCTATAGGGGTAGGATCTATAGACCTAATTTGCACCTAAACCACTTCTAGACCTTACCTAGCCTAATGAGGTATAATGGTATGTTGTCAAGACATCTGAAATATGTATGGTAGTGGATGAGCATGGTAAGAGGTTTTGTGGCATGTGTATGAGGTTTTGAGATTTTTTAAAGAGGCATGAAGTTTAGTTTTAGGTCCTAATATGGTTTTATTGGGCCCCAAATTTATCTAAGTATAAATCTATGCCAACATAGTAGACACCTTGACATGAGGTAATTACTTGGTATGATTATTGTTTTGAAATTTTATGCACTAGTTGTAAAAATATTTGTATACTTTGCACTAATTAGATGGTGACTAATGAACTCCATCATGACTTGAGCATCATTGAGAAGTTACTACACATGGTAATCATCATGTGTTGGGAGCAAGGTATGGGAGCCGACGAGATCATGGCATTAAGCTCTAGCTCAGTAAATGGTGTGCACCCTCCACCTAGGCTTGAAGATTCTCTTTTTTTATATAAATTTGATCTCATTATAGTTATGAAAGAGAGTGAAGGTAGTGAAGCCCTGCCAAATTAACTCTGAGTATCATTGAAGGATGACATTAGTAAAAAATTTAGTATGGATACCCTTGAGGACCCACATTGTAGTGCCCAAGCTCTCCTATGATCATTTGGGCCTTTAGTAGCTTTAATATGATCATTTTATCTATTTTTATTGATATATACTCTATGTATTTGAACTCCGTTTAATAGAGAATGTCATTTCACTTAAGTGAGTGTTAATATGGTTTATATGTTTATGTTTTTTGAATGCAGATTCGTTGAAAAATGTTTCCAATAGTTATAATGCTTAGATTTACATTATGAATACTAAGTTATAGAAATCTCTCGATCCATCTTGTTCATGGCATCTCTATAATTTATGATGACATCAACATTCTATAGAACTACTTTAATTATAGGAAAGACCATGTGGCATGTAATGATATCTATGCCTAAAGCTTGAGCCTAAGATTAAATCTTTAATCTAAGTATTCCATTGAACCCTCCAAGCACCTAAATGATGATAATCTTAGGTAGCTAGAGGCTTGTGCTTATGAAGCTATATAACTACATCATATAAGCTTGTGCCCCTATGACCAAAAATATTTCCCCAAGATGGCTTTGTGACTAATATATAGTTGGTTCCCCCTAGAATGAATTATGACAATGAAATTACTACTGATGTTAAAATGACCAAAGCCCCTATAAGATTGATTTGTGCCATGACATGACTAGCCCAATATAGGCCCTAGTTCTTTATCTATTGCACTTCAAGTGAGCACATGAGGCTTGTGCCTTATGTGAATTGATGTTAGTGTAGTCAAGTGATAAATGTTGAGAGCTACAAGATTATTCTAGGTTTTAAATTATTTTTACTAAGTCTATAACTAACTTGGACATCCAAATAAGCACCTGACAAATCTAATGACTTAACAACCAACTTTTCTATAATAGGCTTATACGTCAAAGTATAAGTAAGCAAAGAGAGAGAGAGAGTATGGCCTAATGGGGTATCATGATCAGTTTCTAAGGAAAGTGTGATTATGTGAGCATTAAAAAAAGTGTTTCATGTTGTTTCAAGTGTTTTAACCAAGTTTTAGGTCAAATATTGAAGGTTAAGGCAAGAAATAGTGCCTTGAGGTATCTCAAGTGCATAGAATGAAGGGTTCTCAACTTGATAAGGAATTTTAAGTGTTCATTAGAATGTGTAACCTATGCATGGGAACATAATATATTCATGGTATATGGTTAATGGTCTTATCTCAAATTTACAAGCATTAGTTTTTGGAATAAGGGTCTAAGCTTTATAAATGATTGCTAATAGTATAAGATGGTTTAAACCCTCAAACAACCCTAATAGTGACCTAATGTTGAATAAGTTGTTATAAAGTGATCAAAATGGATTAGTATGTATATTTTATTTATTTTAGGTTGTATTCAACTCTCCTATGCATATCCAAGTTTGATTGAGTCTTCAGGTGAGTGAGTGGATCCTACAAGAAAGGACTTGACTCTCAAAGATTTGATGTAGCAGTCAAAGTTCACCAAGTCAAAGTATGAAAATCATTGGATAGAGAATTTTTATAATTTTATTTTTTGTCCATGTTGGCTTATGGATAGGTTATATCCCTAAGGTGTGCTATATCAGTCATCCAAGTTCACCAGTCGCTAACATGCCTAATGGTGAAAATAGTGAAAAACATAGGCAACAGTAAGAAGAGGTTTAGGAATGTGTTATCATGGAATAGGGATGAAACCAATTTCATGGAGATATTATTAAATATTTTTAAGACATTTTCATATTTGTTATAATTTTTTGAATTTAGTGGTTTTGGTGAAAAAGTTACTCACAAGTTGATCTGTCTAGTTCAAATGAGACAATGAGATACAAGGTTGTCAGATTGGTTTGTAAGACCAATATTGCCATTTAACCATATTATATTTATATCTAATAATAGTATAATTACATCATAATATAATTTACATAAATCATAATTCTTTGGTAATGGTCATACAGGTTTTGAAGTTCATTATCGCCATGACTGGTCTTTGAGGAAAATTGGCAATTCTAAGTTATAGGAGTGTTTTTGAGTCCTTATGTCCTATGTAATGAAGTATAATGCACTCAGTGAAGTTTTTGAGGTCTTGGAGGATTTTTTAATATTATTTTTTGTCATGATTATGTGTATAAACATTGTATTATCTTCAATTATTCAAGACAAACCTTCTTATGTGTGTGAAGGCCTAATGTGAATAGTACAAATGGCATGCTTCAACTAGTGATTAGAGATAAAAGGTGTCATGGACCTAATATAATATTAGTATGGGTATATTTTATTATCATATTGAGTTTTAATACCATTTATTAAGTTTTAAAGTGTTCCAATAAGAGAAAAGGATAACATGTATTAATGAAGGCCTAATTGAATTAGGTCTCCTTAAGGCCTAAAGAAGGATTTGGTCCATTTGAGCTATGTTTGACCTAATGTAATGTTTGAATCATGTTTTTGGAATTTCCTAAGGCATATTTTTTTTAATATATAAGTGTTTAAGTGTGTATATCTGACCAAGAGGTGTATGATCAAGAGCCTGGTATAAAAACAAGGCCTAATATCCCTAATTGATGTGTTAGTGAGTGTGTGAATTGAAGTAAAGGATATAGAAATTTGAAGAGATAATGGAGGTATTTTAGACCATAATAAAGGATAAAATAAACTATCAAGAATATATAAAATGGATACTATAGATAAAAATCAAGGTCATATGACCTAATCTATCTTGAAGAGACTTAGTTGAGTGAAGAAGCTTAGAAAGTAGTTTAAGTGGGCTAAGAGTGTGAAGAGATAAAGAGGTGGCCTTCATAAGTTGGTTAAGAAAAAATGTGTTTTTAAGGTGATCAAATTAATAAGGTGGATAATTTGTTATTGAGTCATCTATGGGTTTGGTGCCTCCTTGTAAGTTGGTGTTTGTTAAACCCAAGCTGAGTTGGGGTTGGTGTTCCATGTGGAGTTGGTGCTTCACTAAATTTGGTGTTTATCTTATAGGAATAGATTTAATTTGAATATATTATTGTGTTTTATTCCCCTTGAGGTTTTCCCACTCAAATAAGTGTTCTATATGTTATTCTCTTGTCTCATGCTCATACAAATTGTTCTTGATGTGTTGCTAGTTCACTATATTGCTTTGTTAGTTCATGAATGATAAAATAAAGTTGTAAAAGTTTTGAATATTTATTCACCCCCTCCTCTTATTAATTTTTATTTTAATAATTAGTATCAGATACTAGTCCTTTAAATCAATTTTAACAACTTGAAGATGATCCTAAGAAGCACAAGATGTTCAGTGATCAAAAGGAAGAAGACAACATGTATGTTGAAGAAGTATACTATCATAATGAAGAAGGAGAATTTGAATTAGACCTTGAAGTTGAGATAATAATTGCCCTTGATGATTTGAAACATCAAAATAATATTATCAATAAACTCAATAATTAGTTCTAAAGTGTTAATGAAAAGTTTAGATCACAGGAAGTTGAGTTTGACCAGTTAAAGATAAAACTAGATTTATTAAAGGTTTAACATGAATAGCTCATATACAATATGAACAAGTTTGAGAGAGAGCACGAGAAGTCATAAAAAATAAAGAATACCAACATGAAAATACTAATCATACAACCCAATACAATAAAGGATAATCCATCATGGGACCATGAGAAAAGGAGTAATCGATCAAAAGATAAGTACATAAATGTTGTTTGTTACATCTATTACAATATAGGACACATTGAAAGATTTTAATCTAATAAAGTTAAATAATATATATGGAGCTCATATAATTAATTATAAGGATCAAACATTGGTATGGAATCCAAATCAAGTTAGGACTAATCATATTGAGCTCAAGAGTCAAGATGGGGACTATTTGCTAAGGAGGAATAAAAGACTAAAGAGGATTCTACACTAACTCACACTACCTTTCACATTCAAGATGAAGTCATGAAATGATATATAGATATTGGTTGATTAAGACACATGATAGGAGACAAAAATAAATTCATCTTATTAAAGAATAATGTTGTAAGAATAATAAGGTTTGGAGACAACACAACTACCAATATAGTTGGAAAAGGTGTCTTGAGTTTAGATAATGGGAATACCAAGACAAAAAATGTGTTGTATATGGAAGGTTTACAACATAACTTACTTATTTTAATTAAAATTTTAAATTAAATACACACACTAAACTTTCATGATAAAAGTTATGAGTTAAGGAGAGCCAAATCAGGAAGGTTAATTGTCAATGCTAAGAGGACTGAGGACAATCTATATGTCTTGAATGAGATCAAGAAGGAGAAATGATTCATGATCAAGATAGATGAAATTTGGATATTGAATAGAAGTTTAGGTCACCTAAACATTGACAATTTGGTCAATATTATCACTAATAAATTTGTGAAAAACATGCCTAAAATCACCAAACCTACAAACATATTTTGTATGGCATGTCAACATGGTAAACAAACTAGAAGAAGGTTCAAGTCCAAGGAGTACTCTTTATATTTAATACACAACGATATATGTGGTCCTATAATAATTCAAAGCATTAAAGGAGATAACTACTTCATGTTACTCATAGATGATTACACAAGAATGACTTGGGTTGCATTCTTGAAAGAGAAGTGAGAATCTCTTAACAAGTTCATATTATTCAAGGCTCTTGTTGAGAATGAAAATAATGGAAATATCAAGTGCCTAAGATCTGATACAGGAGGAAAGTTTTATTCCAATGAGTTTGATGGCTTATGTGAGGTTCATGTAATAAGGAGACAATTCTCAGTAACTAGAACACCTCAGTAGAATGGGGTAGTCAAAAGGAAGAATAGGATAGTTCAAGATATGGCTATAACTATGTTAAATGAGTCTATATTATCTTATGGATATTGGATAGAGGTAGTAAGCATTATAGTCTACATTTTTAATAGAGGATAAATAAATACTAATGGCAACAAGACTCCTTATGAACTATGGAAGGTTAGACCTGCCAATGTGGAACACTTTAGAGTGTTTGGAAGCAAATGTTTCATCAAAAGAGATGATGAAGACTTGGGAAAGTTTGATTTTAGATATTATGAAGGTATATTCTTAGGATACTCATCAATGAGCTTATCCTATAGATCTTATAACAAGAGGCTATAAAATATAGTGGAAAACACCAATGTGAAGATTGATGAGACAAGAAAATCATACTCACATTCAAAGGACACTTTGGAAAATATGGACTTCAAGAATGAAGAGAAGACTATAAAGGCTTATGAGGAAAAAGAATAAGTTGAAGAGAGATAGGACTCAAAATAATCCTTGAGATAGATTCAAATAGATCACCCTAAATCTCAAATCATTGGAAATAAGAATGTAGGTATGCAAACAAGGAGAATAGTAGTAAGTAATTTAAATCAAGATAATGTTGTTCTATTATCCAAGATTGAACCTAAGAATATTATAGAAGCAAGCAAAGACAAATTTTGGATATATGTTATGAATGAGGATTTAGACCAAATACAAAAGAATGAGACTTGGGAACTAGTTCCTAGGCCTAAAGACAAGAATGTCATTAGCACAAAATGGGTGTTTAGAAATAGGTTGAATGAATATTGAGTGGTCATAGTAATAAGGATAGATTGGTATGCAAGGGATATGCACAAGTTAAAGGGGTAGAATTTGGGGAGACCTTTATACCATTAGAAATATTGGAGGCCATTAGATTATTTCTAGTATACACAAGATTCAAAGGGTTCAAGGTATACCAAATGGATGTCAAATCTACCTTTTTGAGTTAGAATTTAGAAGAAGTATACGTTTAGTAACCTGAGGGGTTATCAATATCATATGACAAATATTATGTTTGTAGATTGAAAAAGGATCTTTATAGTCTAAATCAAGCTCCTAGAGCTTGGTAAGCTAGGTTGGATAGGTATCTATTAGATCAAGGATTCAAAAAAGGAGTTGTAAATAGTAATCTATATATCAAGATAGAAGATAACCATCAATTATTAGTAGTTTTCTATGTGGATGAAATCATATTTTATGGAAACAATGAGAACATGACCAAGGCCTTTGTAGAGGTAATGAAGAAAGAGTTTGAGATATCCATTCTAGGATAACTAGCATTATTTCTTAGGTTGTAAATCACTCAATCTAAAAAAGGTATATTCATCTCACAAGCCAAGTACATAAGAGAGATGTCAAAGAAGTTTGAGATGGAAGATTGCAAGGAAGTTAGTACACCCATGATCATAGGGTATAAGTTTATAAAAGAATATGAGTCTTTAAAGGTTAATCAAATGTCATATAGGTCAATTATTATAAGTTTATTAGATACCACTCCCTCTAGACCTGACATCATGTAAGTAGTAGGTCTTGTGGGAAGGTTTCAAGAAGATCCAAAGAAGAATCATCTATAAGCAGGCAAAAGTATTCTCAAGTATATCAAGGGGACTATAGAGTATGGATTGAGGTATCCAAGAAGCAAGGTGTTCAATTTGATAGCCTATATAGATGCAAACTAGGTAGGAAGTCTAGATGATAGGAAGAGTACCAATGGAGGAGATGTCTTCTTAGGTGGGTGCCTAGTTTCATGGATAAACAAGAAAAAACCATCAATAGCATTATCCACTTGTGAGGGTGAGTATATTGTATAAAATTCATGTTGAACTAAGGTCTTATGGATGAGATAGACCCTAAAAGACTACAAGGTGGTATATGATGGTTCTAACCCTATCTATTGTGACAATACAAGTGTTATAAGTGTCTCAAAGAACCCTATCGTGCACTCAAAGACTAATCAAATTCCCATCAGGTATCATTTTCTAAGAGATTAGGTAAGTGAACAAAGTGTCAAACTTGAATATTTTTCTACACAAGATTAGATTGTAGATATTTTGACCAAACCACTTCCAAAGGTATCATTTTAACACCTAAGATTAGAATTTGGTATAATTCCCACCCCTAGCAATCATGAATGAATCTAAGTACTTAATGGGAGATAATCATGCTCATTATCTCAAATAATAGGTGATTTGTTCTAAAAATGTATGCATGAAGTTATGGGGAGTGTTTATGTTATGTCTCATAAACTCATAGTTCTATCTGTTGATTATTTTGGTTATAAGGAGTGTGAGCCAAGGAGTTGTAGACATAACTTTATCATTTATGTCAAAGGGGGAGAAAGACTAGGATGGGGAGATCAGAATGATTAGTTTTTAATGTGTTTTTCCATCAATGACAAAGGGAGAGATTGTTGAGCATTGTTCTTATTGTTGAGATTTGGTATTGATGTCAAAGGTTATTGAGAAATGTTTTCATGATGTCATTGAACAATGTAGCTATGAGAGAGGATATATATCATTGTTTTAGTGATTTTAATATTTTAATACATGTTTTTTATATGTTCTTATGACTACATGAGTTATGTGAAGGTCAGCTTGAAATGTCCTTATTGTCAAAGTTGTCAAGTGTTTGAACCTAGTAAGTGACTTGAGAAGGTATGTGCATAGGATTCCTAGTCTTATGCATGAAGGGTCATGATGGCTTGGTGATATGAATGCAGACAAGCATAAATTTTTTTATGATTTTGATTGACCATGTATATGAGTCATTGGAACACTCATGTGAGTCTTAGGATGAGCCTATAAGGGTAGGATCTATAGACCTAATCTACACCTAGACCACTTTTAAACCCTGCCTCGCCTAATGAGGTATAATGTTATATTATCAATATATATGAAAGATGTATGTAAATGGATGAGAATGGTAAGAGTTTTTATGGAATGTATATTAAGTGTTGAGATATTGGAAAGAGGCATGAAGGTCAGTTTCAAAGCCTAATATGGTTTATAGGTCAAGGTCTAAACAAGCAAAGAGAGAGAGAGTATGGCCTAATGGGGTATCAAGATAAGTTTACAAGGCAAGTGTGAGTATTTGAGCATTTAAAAAAGTGTGTCATGTTGTTTCAAGTATGTTGATCAAGTTTCAAGTCAAAGTTTGAAGGTTAAGGTAAGAAAAAGTTCTTTGAGGTCTCTCAAGTGCATAGAATGAAGGGTTCTCAACCTGAGAAGGACTTTCAAGTGTTCATTGGAACATGTAACCATTTTATGGTAACCGAATATATTTATGGTAGATTGGTAAGGGTCCTATCCCAAAGTTCAAGGCATTAGTTTTTGGAACAATGGGCTAAGATTTATTAATGATTGCTAATAGTGGAAGAAGGTTTAAACCCTCAAAGACCCTAATAATGACCCAATATGAAATATTTTTTTCTAAACTAATCATAATTTACGTGATTTTAGGTTTCATTCAACTCTCCTAATCATCTCTAGGTGTGATTGAGTCTTCAGGTGAGTGGGTGGATCCTATAGGAAAGGCCTTATTTCTCAGAGATTTAATGTAGTAGTCATATTTGACCAATTCAAAGTATGAAAATAATTATATGGATAATTTTGATACTTTTATTTTATTTCCATCATGTTTTTTATATAGGATCTATCCCTTTAGTGTGCTAAACTGGTCATCCAAGTTGATCAGTCATTAACATGCCTAATGGTGGAAATAGTGAAAAACCCAAGCAGTAGTGAGAAGAGGTTTAGGAATGTGTTATCATGGAATATGGATTAAACCGAGCGCATGTAAATATTTTTTATGACTTTTAATAAATGATAATTTTTGTATAATTTTTGGATGTCAGTGGTTATGGTGAATTTGCTTATAAGTTGATCTATCTAGTTCAGATAAGATAGTGAGATACAAGGTTGTGAGATTGGTATGTAAGACCAATATTGAATTTTGAACATATTATTTTTATATATAATAATGGTATAATGATATCATAATATCATATACATGCATCATAAGTCTCTATTAATGGTCAGATAGGTGTTGAAGTTCATTATCATCATGACTAGTCTTTGAGGAAAACTGGTAGTTCAGAGTGAGTAAGTTATAGGAGTGTTTTTAAGTCTTTCTACCCTATGTAATGAAGTATAATGAACTTTGTGATTTTTTTTAGGTATTATATTCTTTGTGCATATTATTTTTTTTCATGACTGTGTGGCTAAGCATTGTGTTATCTTCAGTTGTTCAAGATAAACCTTTATGTGTTTGTGAAGGCTTAATGTGAATAATACAGATGGCATGCTTCAAGTGGTGACTAGAGATAAAATATGCCATAGACATAATATAATATTATTAGGGATTTATTTTAGTTTCATATTTATTTTTCCTAATGTGTATTAACTTTTAAATTGTTCCAATAAGATCAAAGGGTAACATGTACTAATGAAGGCCTAAAGACGGATATGGTCCATTTGAGCTATGGCCAACCTAATGTAATATTTGATTCATGTTTTTGGCATGTCTTAAGGCCTATTTTGTTGAATATATAAATTGGAAAGTGTGTTGGGCCAACCAAGATGTGTATGAGAAAGAGCCTAGTATAAGAACAAGGCCTAATAGGCCTAATTAATGTGTTAGTGAGTGTGTGAATTGAAGTGAAGGATATAACACTTTGAAGAGCTCAAGGAGGTATTGTATACCATCATAAAGGAGAAAATAAAATATCATTAAGATATAATAGGGGTACTATAGATGAAAATCAAGGTCATATGACCTAATCTATAATGTACAGACCTAGTTGAACAAAGAAGCTTAGAAGGCAGTTTAAGAGGGCTAAGAGTGTGAAGAGCTAAAGAGGTGGTCATAATCAGTTGGTTGAGAAACAAGGTGTCCTGAAGGTGGTCAAATCAATAATGTGGATAATTTAGTGATGATACATATATGTTTTGGTTCCTCCTTACAAGTTGGTGTTTGCTAAATCCTAGCTGAGTTGGTGCTTAGCTAGTTGGGGTTAGTGTTTCATGTGGAGTTGGTGCTTCACTAAATTTGGTGTGTGCCTTATAATACTATAGTACATTTAAAAATATTACTGGATTTTCTTCCCCTTAATGGTTTCCCACTCAAATAATTTTTATCTATGTTATGCTCTTATCTCATGCTCATACAAATGATTCTTGATGTGTTGTTAGTTGATTATATTATTTTGTTAGTTCATGAATGATAAAGTAAAGTTGTAAAAGTTTTCAAGACTGATTTAACCCCCCCCCCAACCTTAGTCATTGTTCTTAAAACATGTTATACACAAGTATTTTGGATGAATTAGAAATTTAAATATTTTAATATATAATATGAACATCCAGTCTCAATACTATGTGATAACACTAGTGTAATAAACATTTCAAAGAATTTGGTTATCCATTCTAGAACAAAATACATTCCAATCAAGTATCACTTATTGAGATAATAGGTTGAATATCAGCAAGTAAAGATGGATAATTTTACCATAAAGGAATAAATATCAAATATCTTCATGAAGCCCCTCCCAAAAGCAACTTTTTAGTTTTTAAGGTATAAATTGGGAGTGATCCATCCTTCATCTAGTCATTAAATCTACCAAGAGAAGTATGGATTAAGGGGGAGCTAATCATTGCATTATTAATATACATGGATATTCTGGTGATATACATTTTTATTATGGTGTATGTCTCTTTATCATTAATTTCAAAGGGGGAGAATTAAATAAATGGGGAGTAAAGGAGGAGAACTATAGCAAGGGGAGTTCATGCACTATTTTTCTACAGGATTTCCATAAATGATAAAGGGGGAGATTGTTGGAATATTTTCATTGATTTCAATGGAATTATAATTAGTGTACTAGAAATATTAATGGAAATTTTAACAAAAATGTCAAAATGTGGATGCAAATGTCGATAGAATTATCAATAAAAATGTCAATGGACACATATTTTGTTGAAGAGGTGCCTCTTGGATGGGATGCCTCCTTTGTGAAAGAACTTTGGAGGCTATATAATGTAGATATAAGATTAGAAAATAGATGAGAAATAAGCATTTCCATCATTCAAGCATAAGAAAATTTTTGTGGATAAGAAGAGGAGATTGAATTTGCCATTATTAATTAATAAAGCAACAATATTAAGGTGGAAGATTGTTTCAGTGGAGGATGGTGCCTCAAAACATAGAGATTGGTGCCTCTTTCTAAGTTGGTTCTTAGTAGTGGAGATTGGTGTCTCCAAGTAGGTTGGTGCCTATGAAATTTTATAAAAGGATTATTATTTTATGACTAGATTTGGAAGGTAGATCCAAGAAGTTTTGCTTTATGGTTTTTCATGAAAGAGGGTTTTACATGTAAATGTTGTGTTGCTTAATTATTAGATCTTGTGTGAATGAATTCTTTGTCAACATTAATTTATAAAATTTAAAGTTTTATTATACAGTAATTCACCCCCCCTCAGTGTATCATGTGATTAAAACCTATGGGACTAGCCAAAGGATCAAGATCATTATGTCAACAAGGAAAATCCTAATTTATACACTATCAAAACTTTCAGAGAAGGCATGCTTTTTCTCAATCACTTGTATGGGTTTATAGATATAACACACATCAACACTTACTAGGTTCCCCTTCTTTGTGTCATATTTAAAATTGATGAGGTCTAAAATATGAAGAGCCTCATCAGATTAAACCTCACCAGACATGTGAATAGAACTCATGTAGGTGGTAACTTTTATATTATGTCATACATAGTCGATGTCATTTTTGCCACCTTGTAATTTAAGTGCTCAATGTCTTCTTAATGGGTGTTAATGGGATATTGTGTTCATGTATTATTCTACAAGTTCTATATCCACCACTTTTGAAGTAACATCTGGGACATATGTGAGTAATTTTACCTAGATAGTATCAGGTAATTAACAAGAAGCACATGTAGAGGCTCTCAAATGAGATCCAAGATTCACTCCTTCCCATTGTCACCTAATAGTAATATGAGGATAGTACCAATAATATTGGAATTCATTTAAGGGGCTCCTCTTTTCTACCATAAATGGTCTGGGACGACCTTGTAGAGTAAGAGATTTCCTACTAGCCCTTTCATGGCATGGTCAGCCACTACCTCAACCATAAATAGAAGTTGTATCTTCCATTATTAATGATCATAATACATAAAAAATATAAAAATATTCCCCCATTACCATATATTTCCTAGCACAAAGACTCATATAGCTTGGGAAATGTAGATAATAGGTAATGGGATCCTAATAATGTAGTACAAGCTTATGTGGGGAAGAACTAGGTGAAGCTCAAAATCACTTATCACCATGAGGACCACAATAATGATGACTTCCACCTCAACCATGATAATGATGTAGAGGTGGTTGTAAATATTGAAGTCACTTGTCACCAAAAGGCTCAAGCTCCTGCCTAACTAGCTCTTGAGGAAATACTGGCTCCTTTATAGTAAGAGCATATATAACCAACCATTAAAATCCCAAAAAACATTAAGATGATTTCTTAACATATATTATATGGGTACCAACATCTTTCACTATACCATCCTCAACATCTACCACACACGTACCGCTTCCCCATGTAAGCCAACCATGGGTAGCTCATGCTCTTGATTTTGATAGCAATCCCAAGTCTAGCCTAACTATGAACTAGTATAAGGCTACCTTAAGTGTTGGCATTCCAATGTAAACATTATCCACTCCCTTAAGCTTCTCTATCTAAGCACAATCTACCCTACTATACCTCCCCTACTCAGGAGATCCCAAGTTCCTAATTCCCTTCTTTTCCTTCGACTGTGACCTTGTTTAGCATCCCAAGTTCCTTTCATTCAACACATAACCCAATTGTGTCGGTCATCTACCTAATTGGTATGGTATATATCCTCCATTATTCTTGGCTTGACCCTATAGGTTAGCTCAACCCTGAATGGATCCCAAATTCCTAGTGCCTCTATATTCTCATCAGCCTAAGCAAGTACAATGTCCACTATGATAATGGCTTCTCCAAGTATTCCAAATCCCTTAGTAGATCCCACGGGTTTAATTTCTCCTACTTTCATATCTCTCACTACTCCTACCATATTTTTAGGCTTATCAATATTCACTCAACTTCCAAAATATTCATTTAAGGTTTCTTTTACTACTACTATTTTAGCACCTACATCATAGACAAATATGAGTAAGAGACTAAATAAGAAGAAGAAAGTGGTTGCTCTTATACAAATTATGCATCCTTTATCAATGCCTACAACTACCTCTATGGATCCTCTTCACCTCACCCTCGACACCCAAGTATTTAGATATAACTATCCAATTTCATCATTTATCTTGAATACTCCACTCTCAAGCACCATCAGTCCTCAAGTATCCATGACCCCAACCAATGATGATCTCATATATTCCCATGGGCCTCTTCTTTTTTAATTATTACCTTTACCCTTGTGCTTACCCCTCCATATTCCATTCCATTCCATGTTCCCCCTCCACTATTTCTTCCTTCGTCCTTTGTTCCACTTTCCACTTTAGCTACCACTACCCCTCTTGTGTCATCTTCCACCACCTTGGGAGATACAAACAAGCAAGAATGGATTGGGCCCACTTGATATTCAATCATATATAGATTAGAGATGGTATGCTAATATGGCCCAAATTTCCAATTATAGTTTGGTCAGGACTTGGGTAGGATGAAAAGGGTCTCATGTAGACTTTTACTCAAGAAGGAAACCCTATGGTATGGAGGACCAAGTAGGACATATTCTCCCTAACTAAAGTGAGGACTCTAAGTGGATAAGAGAGGATATTAGAGGACCTAATATTAGTTCTCTAAGATAATAATGATATATCTAAAAATATTATGGAGGATCTCAAGGAGTAAGTGAGGACTCTTAATTCCTAGGTTAGAAGCACCTTCCTTGCATGATTGGTTTGCAAGGTGAAAACAACACTTGAATAGTTATTTGTAACCCTCAGAGAAGTGAATGAATCCCTCCTCAATAGAAAATAACTTATCCAAAGATCCCAAAATTACCTAGATGGTATCATTGGCATGGATATCAAATGTGATAAGATAGTTGTTGTCACTCACAAGGGGATGTTCCTCGAGCTGAAATTGATGCCCATCATGGAATTTAATTTATATCATAATTTCACAAGGGGAATGAGGAATTCCATTGAATAAGTGATAATTAATTTCCACTATACCATTGATCCCTTGGAGAACATTAAGGACAAGGTCCTTGCTTACTTTAAATAAGTTAGCATCACTATTATTTTTCACTTGGATGGAACTTTTATTAAGTAAGATGAGTTCAAAATATACTTAACACACTTTGATGAAGCTATAAGGAGAAAGGTATGAAAATACAACAAGGTTGGATCCAAAGATATCTTTGAGCTTGCTACCTAGTATACAACAAACATCAACTAGGCTAATAAAGTGAAAATATCATTGGAGGATCCTCTCAAGTCACATAGTAGGTTGTTAACTCAGGTAGAAGTGCTATTCTAGTAGCCACCTATCAACCTGTAGAAACTTGATCATGAGGTAGGCTTGGTGGATCAATAATTGGTAGGTTGGTAGGATTCCTAGAGGTAATTAAGAGGTGGTCCACCATCAAGATTGATATAAATATATTGGTGGTCTCTATTTGGACTATGTTATTAGACTCTATGCTCCCCTTCTCTCTTTTTTTCTCTTTTCTATGATAGTATTTGCAATCATTGGTTTGTTTTAATTATTTGGGCCATGATGGCCAATAGATGGATATCGTGATACTAAGAGGTGGTTCCCATCTCTCTTATATATATATTTTATTATGTAGCTCTTTTATAGGTTGACACTTCTATAATTGGACACTCAAGATTAATATAAGTTCTTCTCTTTCTACTCATTTATTTTTTATTTTCATAAATGTCTTACAACTTATTTGTTTCATTGAATATATTAATGTTAAAGAAGTGAATCATGTGTTTTATGTAAGTGTTTGCATTGGTTAAAATGAACGCAAAGCTATTCTAGTTCATTCTTTGAATTCTTTCACATTATTTAAAATTCATATATGTATGTATGGTTAGCAACAAGTCTAATAGGGGTTTATTTATAAAAGGATTTTGGAATGAAGTGTTCACCTTTCCTTTTAACTCCTTTCCCTATGTGGTTGAAGTCTGAGCTTTCATGAAACTTGACATATAGTGATAAAACTATAGATGGGCACATTATTAGTTCTTAAACATTGAGGTTATTTATAAATCTAGAGAACTTCCTTTTCTTCCAAACCTTCTCTCTATTTGATATTTATTTGTTGTCAAGTGAACATTTTCCCTTTATTTATAAATTATGGAGTGAAGTAAAGTAGGGCTCCACTGGTAAAGTTTGTTGCAACTATCTTAGTTAGTAGTAAAGGAGAATTATGTTAGTGAAAAAATAGGAAATGAGTCTCTGTTAGTAGTGCTACATATCTTAGAGATCTATTCCAATTAAGTTATTCAATGAATCCCAATACTAGCAAATCATGCCCTAGATTATTTCAGTAACAATCCTAAAATGAGAAGATAAAAGTCCCTAACTATTCCTCGATCTCTCTCATTGCATCTAACTCAAAAAATTTGGAATATTATCATTGATTTCAAAGGAATTGTAATTGATGTCAACAAAATTGACAATAGAATTGTCAATGGAAATATCAATGGAATTTTTGATGAAAATGTCAACATTGTCAATGGTCACATATTTTGGTGAAGAGGTGCCTCCTAGATGGTATTCCTCCTTTGTGAAGAGACTTTGAATGACATATAAGGTAGATAGAAGGTTGATAAAGATATGGAAGTTGAAGTGTGAGATATGTGAAGATTAATAAAGAAAAAAATAAAGTGTGTGGAGAATAAAAAGATATATCATACAAACACATGTAGATTTGAAGAATGGAATTAATCCTTTCTATCATTTAAGAATAAGTATATTTTTGTGGAGAAGAAGAAGAGAAAATTGAATTTTCCATCATTAATTGATGAAGCAACAATGGTAAGGTGGAAGACTATTTAAGTAGAGGTTAGTGCCTTAGAAAGAAGAGATTGGTGTCTCTTACTAAGTTAGTGCTTAGTAGTGGGGATTGGTGTCTCCAATAGGTTAGTGCCTATAAATTATTTAGTGACGGAGATTGGTGTCTCTAGTAGGTTTGTGCCTATAAATTTTTTAAGAATAATTTTACTTATGGCTAGATTTGGATAGTAGATCTAAGTAGTCCTTTTCTCCATGGTTTTCTCCTGAAAGGGTTTCCACGTAAATCTTGTGTTCTTGTGTTATTAATTATTGATGTTGTGTGATTGATATTATTGTGATTATCAAAAATTAAATAATTAACTTATATTAATTCATACTCCCCCTTTAGTATAAGTTTGTGCTCAAAAATTGGTATAAAAGTGGTTCCACTAGAAATAGCCTAACCACTAGAAGGTAGATCTTAGAAGCACACATGTCTAAGCAACAAGGTTTATCCACAAAAAAGGCTTTGTTATTTGACAAAACGAATTATAATTTTTAAAGTATAAGAATGAGAACTTATTTAATCACTTTAGGGTTTTATAATTGGAAATTAGTAGTAAATGGTTATATTGCTCTATCATCTCCACCAACAGAACAAGCTGAAAAGAAGGCCAGTGAGAAAAATGCAAAAGCTATGAATACAATCTTGCATGGTCTATCATAATCAGAGTTTGTCAAGGTGGTGCATTGTAAATCAGTGAAGTAAATATGGGGAAAACTACAAAACATCTATGAAGGTGATAATAAGGTGAATAATGCCAAGATTAAAACATGTAGAAGACAATTTGAAAGTTTGAAAATGAAGGATGAATAAAACATTGTAGCCTATCTGCTTCATGTGGATGAAGTTATTAACATTGTCAGAGGTCTTAGAGAAAATATTGAAGATAAAATGATTGTGTAGAAAGTATTAATCTCTCTCCCCTTAATATTTGATGCCAAAGTCTTTGTCATCAAATAAATGAGAGATCTAGATACGTTAACAATGGATGAATTACATAGGATCCTTATGGCATATGAAATGAGGACTAAAAAGTAAAAATCAGCTAAGAAGGAAGCAACCTTAAAAGATTCTAATAAATGGAAATATAAATAGCTTGAATCAAGTAATAGAACTAGTAATGAAGAAGATGAGAAGGAGGCCATGTTTGTTAGAAAACTTAAAAAGGGATCCAAAAAATATAAAGGTAAGCTAAATTTTAAGTGTTTCAATTGTGGTAAAATAGGACATTGTGTTGCTAAATGTCCACATAAGGATGATAGTGATGATGAGGAAAATCATAATGAGGAAAGGAATAAGAATCAAACCTCAATACAAGAAAAGCTTAAAACAAAACAATATAATAAAAAGTTTGGTAAGCACAATAAAATACTCTATTCCAAAAAGGATAGTAACTCAGTTGAGGAGAGTGATGAGATCATATTAGATAGTGATAGAGAAGAAACTTTTTTCATGGATATATAAATAAAAAATGATGCCTTTACAAATGACGACATCTTGGAAGAAGAAGAAGATGTTGAAGATGAAGGAGAGGTAAATATTGAAGAAGAACTCATATGTGATTTAGGTGAGATAAAAGTGCTTAAGAAAAATAATTTGAAACAAAAGTTGTAACTTGAGAAATATGAAAAGGAGGATTGTGATTCAAGAGCTAAACTATCACAAAACCTTTTGAAATCAAAAAAATATTATCATTATCCTAAATATTCAACTAGAGGAGGTGAAAAGGATAGAATAAGAGGTGAGAATCCAATTGAAGACAAAATAAGAAAATTGTGAAAGCCAAGAGTCCAAAATTATTTCCTTGGGGAAGGAACTAGAGAAAATAACCACTAAGAGGAATAGAAGCCTCAAATTTGAGAAGAGTATTGAGATATTAGATGATATAATAAATGGGTAGAGGTCACCATTTATAAAGATCAATCTTGGATATAAAGAGAATCAGATGGCCAATAAAGAAGATCACAAAGAGCCACCAAAGAAGGAAAATGAGGAAAAGATAAAAATTTATATAGATGTTCTCAAAAGTACTATCAATAAGAAATAGAATCAAGTACCATAGAAAATAAGCACTCCTCCAAAAGATAATAAGGACAAATCCAAAAAGTAATTTCCTTCAAGGCAGGCACTTATGGCTAGGTTCTAGAGTTATTTTAATGGTTACTGTTATTTTTGTAATCATTTTGGTCATAAATCAAGATATTTTAGGGCATG
This sequence comes from Torreya grandis, assembly GCA_037957365.1. Taxonomy (NCBI): domain Eukaryota; kingdom Viridiplantae; phylum Streptophyta; class Pinopsida; order Cupressales; family Taxaceae; genus Torreya; species Torreya grandis. Next base: position 1,924,823 of record JARHVA010000893.1, read on the forward strand.
AGCAAGAAATGATTGTGTATGGAATAATAATAGAAGTTATTATGGGTCTTCAAATAGAAACTACAATCCATTTACTCCTTTAGTAGATTATAATGTTAGATGATATAAGTGCAAAAACTTTGGACATACAACATGCTTATGTAGGAGTGATTTTATGAAACCACATAGGTAGAATAAGAAAGTGGAATCCATGAGTAAACAAAAGGAAGAAACTTCAAAAGTATGGAAAAAGAATTAGGAGCAAGAAAAGGAGAAACCTATTCTTGTGAAAATTTCATTTCATGCACAAGAACTATCACTAAGCTCATAAGAAGCAAAAATTCAGAGGGAGATAATCATTGCATTATCTTTAATGTATGTAGATTCTTTGGTGCTATGCATTTAGAAGATAAAGATACATATCAACTAAAAAATATTCTTTGTGAGAGTGATGATGCAAGTGATGGTATTGTCATTAGAAATAATTTAGAGAAGTAGGAACAGAGTAGAATGAAATCAATTAGGGTGTATAACATCTTACAATAGGCATGGTCAAGTGTCAAGTATAGATTGTAGAAGGTAGCTCAAATACAACGAGTGATCAAGCTAGGAATATTAATGATCATATGGAGTATGATATGTAGATAGAAAGGGAAGTGGAAAATAGGTGTTACCACTTAAGTAGTTAGAGATAATCCAAATGGATGTAGATGATGTCAAAAAACCCATATTTGATCAAATTCAAGGAGAGTAAATGAGAAAAGAATAAGTCCTTATGCAAAGGATAGGGAAGAGTAAAAGGACAATCATTTAGTTATGGTGATGTTGAATAAGATGACATGGATGTTTCTCATGATTTATTTATGAATGGAAGTATAATGAACATCCCTTTGACATTGATGTCAAAGTTGGGGTGGGGGGGGGGGGGTGCGGGAAGGAGGAGAACTAAAATAAGGGGGAGTTTATCTATATATTTTCCATTAATGACAAAGGGGGAGATTGTTGGAATATTTTCATTGATGTCAAAGGAATTATAATTGATATCAACATAAATGCCAACAGAATTATCAATGGAATTGTTGATGAAAATGTTTATAAAAATGTCAATGGTCACATATTTTTATGAAGAGGTGCCTCTTGGATGGGATGCCTCCTTTATGAAGATCCTTTGAAGGCTATATAAGGTAGATAGAACATTGATAAATATATGGAAGTTGAAGTGTGAGATATGTGAAGATCAATAAAGAAGAGAAAGAAGCAAGCGTGTGGACAATAAAAATATATATCATAAAAACACATGCATATTTGAAGAATGGAATTAATTATTTCTATCATTCAATTATAAGCATATTTTTCTGGAGAAGAAGAGGAAATTTAATTTTCCATTATTTGTTGATGAATCAACAATAGTAAGGTGGAATATTGTTTTAGTAGAGGTAGGTACCTCAAAAAAAAGAGATTGGTTTCTCTTGATAAGTTGGTGATTAGTAGTGGGGATTGGTGTCTCCAGTAGGTTGGTACCTGCAAATTTTGTGTGTAAAATTTTATTTGTGGATGGATTTGGATAGTAAATATAAGCAATCTTTTTCTCTGTGATTTTCTCTCGAAAGGGTTTCCACATAAATCTTGTATTCTTCGTATGTTCTTCATTGTTGATGTTGTGTGATTGATATTATTGTGATTATCAAAAATTAAAATATTACCTTATGTTTTAACACCCCCCCTCTTAGTATAAGCATGTGATCAATAAATAGATGTATTTCAGAGAACAAGATCTTGGATTGAACAACATTTCTTACTCCTTTAAATTTTTAAGTTATTCTTTCTTAATAGTTGCACATCTAGATTAAGATTAATTTATGGTTTTCTATTTATTTGAATCCCCTAAGTTTATTTATTTACTTGGAAATTAATATTGATAATATTTTTTTTCATTTATATGAGATCATATATAATTTTGATGTGTCTCCAAATAAATAAAATATAATATGATTATTGGTAAATCAATCTATTTACAAAATAGAGAAGAAAGTGTTATTATCTTTCGATTTCACTATATCTAAAACACTAAGGTGATAGTCTCATACTCTTTTCTAACACAAACATTCATTAATATAAATAAGTAAATTAGATTTATTAGTTGTGATCTATATGGATGCATGGTTATATTAATGATCAAGATCATTTGTTAGGCATGCTATGAAAATCCATTATAAAAATAGAACACTACTAGTTAGGTAGTGCCATCCTGTTTAGGTGGCATGATAGCCATGTATAAACTGATTTATGACTACTTTATTTAGATGCCCTCAAGCATGTTTTTATAATAGATAGTAACCCTTATCATTTTGGTTATAACATAACTAAGTTGTTAAATTTATTTTTGCATAATAATGAATGGTTTCATAACATGTGAAGTTTTAATTTGCTTCATATTTGTAGCCTTGAGAAAGACTTAGAGCAGACTCACCTAGTGATCTTTGTAAGAGATAAAGTGTCTTCCATGAGGAACACACTAACATAGATTTAAAATTTTAAATTGAAATTGATTAACTTTTTGGATTCTTAAATTAATGATAATGAGATTATATGACATCAATAATTCAAACTTGACCCAGCTTTTATTGGGAATAATGTTGCTTTGCTTGATAATTACTAGTTACTTCAATTATTTTTAAATTCATAGTGAATATGGGGAATAGTTTATATGAGAATATAATTTATGATGATGTACTTATTATTTAAATTGAATGACCTTAACCATCTTAAAATATAGTATAATATGACCAGATATAATATATAAGCAAATATCAAGATTTTATGTTGAATCTTATAGGATGAACATTATGTTTCCCCTAGATAGATCAAATTAGTTAATGGATAATGGTTCCATTAAGGGTTTTCAAGTAATATTTTGGATATGCCTTGTCATAAATGAAAATATCATAAAATTATGGTTTTATTTTGAAACTCTTATTGGAATATGTGTACATGCATTGGTACTTATAATACATTTTCCTTCATTGAGATATTTTAAAATGAGTTGTTTCTAAATAATGTCCCTAGTTGATTGGACTATTATTGGAATTTGATCTTCACAACCATGGAATTTAAAGTTTTTGTTTTTTTTACTCTTGAGGTTATGATAATAAGGTGACAAAGAAAGGGGAAGACAATCATTAAGAATGTATTTAATCTTCTCACTTTAGGATCTACTAGTCCTAGGGGGATTCCCTTATATTCCTATGATAATAAACTAAGAATGATATACCAAACCATCAAATACCTGGATGACAAATGTAACCCAAGATATTAATTAGTCCCATTCATTATCACTAATAAAATGAATGCTCATTTGTCAAAGACTCTCTATATTTTAAATGTAATAACATGATTATAAATATAACATATAGCTCACCATAAACAAGTCAAGGATCCTCACAAATAGAAAATATGAGTAAATATATATGTTCAAATAAGGCTTAAGTGAAAATAATAATGATATTTACATGTAATTACAACATATTTCCACAATCATAGATGAAACAATTCAAATATGTTTGATCTAAATCCTCAAGCGAGTGCATTATAATCCATTGGACATCACACACTAGACTAAATAACTTACACACACCATTGAAACATCATTACATTACAATCTTACATTAATTTTAAAATAATATTCACATGTTGATACATAAAAACAACAAATTTTCTTACACAATAATTTCCACTAATCGTTTAAAGTACTCAAGTTAAGATTTATAGATTGAACTATAGAAATAGATTTAAATAATAAAAAAATATAAGGAAATATTATTTATTAAAAATTTAGAGTGTAGGACATGGTTTCTTATAATAACATCATGATTTATTACACATGAATATAAAAACATTAAAGTCTTTTGCTAACCTTCAAGAGCTAAAACTTCCATCAGCTCTACATAACTCTAGCCATATGTTTGGTAACTAGAGATAGAGATCAAAACTACTTATCTATTAAATGTGTGAAAGTAAAAAAATAAAAATGGGAAACATACTAACATAATAAATGAAAACCATGAAATTGGAAAAATATAGTTATGATACGCATGTTTCCTTTATTTATATCCAAAATGTGAATGCAAAAGCTTCTCCTTGGTGCATATAAGAATTTTTATCTTCAACTTATTTTATTATATCTATTTATATCTATGCATTACCAAAAATATTCTACCTATAAAAATTTCCACATGGATATTGTATTATATTATACCTCATGTGCTACTTAGTGTACATTAACACTAGTGTATGACAACCACTTGAGTATATTTAAAATGTATGACACTCATACTTGATACTTATGAAAATATAATATTTATCATGAATTATATTACATGAATATGTAAATCACACATACAAACAATAAGGAATTACATATAACAAAACAAAATACCTTGTTGTAGTGTTTCTCCATTAATACCTTATGCTTGTTCACCCTCTTTGTTGTATTTGGAAAAATCAATGAACAATTTTTTATATTCCTGATCATTGGAGGGATTGACCTTGGTATTATTTTTTATTTAATCTATATTAGTGTCCCATTTCTTATCATTTAACCTATACATACCTTATATGAATATGTTTACTTTCATTTTAAAACCAACAATTCCTCGTAAGGCAATGTCAAAATCGTGTAATGAGGGGAAAAAATTAGTGTTGATATATTTGTTAAATATGTCAATCAATATATTTACATATTTAATTCAATCAAAATTCTTTCCCAAACCTAAAATCTTTGTGTAGGGGGTAGGCAATCCATTTTTTATGACAACATCAAGAATATCAATTTTCATTTTCATTTTTCTTTTTATTTCTTGTAATCGAGGATTCAATTTGTGCAATGTGTTTTAGTTATCTGATAAATTAGATATGGTTTGTCTCAATTGATAATCCTTTTCTTCAATTTATTTTTTATCCATCACATTGATTTTACTAATCAAGTCCATTTTATGAAACTGTGTGTTTTACTTATTTTAAACCTAAGGTATATAAAATGAAAGAAACTATGCACTAATTTAGATTATATAAAATATGGAATTAAACACACTAATCTAATTTGAAATAGATTAATAGATATTTAAATTAACTAATTTGTAAATTATAGATAAATATAAGTATGGCGTACTTATCTAATTATGTGTGTTGTTCATATAAGTCATCATTGAATATATAAATGTTATGTATGTGTTTCATCAACGTTTTAGATTAGAAATAATAGATATAAACCTATCTAGATACCACCAACAAAGTTAGACACATGAAAAAACTAAAAATATCAAGTTTTACTATTAGTGTCCATATGCACATCAGGGATCTAATATCTCTAGGAGCCTTGTGCTTGTGCTTGTAATGTGATGTTATGTGTATACACCTCTTTAGTCTTTTTATACCTTTATAAAGGGGTTGAATTGATCCCAACCATTGCCCATTGAATGATTGAGTGTTTACTACATTCAAATACTCAAAATATGGCACAAACCACATGTAGTCCTCCCACTTATGTGTGTGTGTGTGTGTGTGTGTGTGTGTGTGTGTGTGTGTGTGTGTGTGTGTGTGTGTGTGTGTGTGTGTGTGTGTGTGTAACATATTTAACAATCTAGAATGCAATGCTATATTTTGATCTTTCATACTTCACACCATGAAAATTTGGGTGTGTGTGTTCATATTTTACTCTATAGACAACTCTAGGGCTACTCCTTAGATATTTGAGATGTGTGTATGCCTTTTGTTAATGTTCTAAGAGAGTGATATGTGATTTATAATTGATGATAAAGTGTGTCAAAACAATAAAAATCTTAGGGTTGACTTGTATTTATAAATTAATCTTCATTAATTACTATTGTGACCAATCAATGAAACATTTTTAGGCTAACCTAATAGAGACTTGAAATACACTTGTTAATGGCCCTTGGGTATTGTCAATTGAAGGAAACATATATGGTGGCTGACACTATCTAGTATTATTGGTATTATACTAGAAGTGTAAAACATGGATCTAAAATATGGAGATAATTTGTCTAATATTATGGAGAGTTCATGTATAGACTCAACTGATCTTGAATAAACATGTATGGTGAATAGAGGTGGATACAATAATAGATAGGTAAAAAGATAGAGAAAAATTATGCTCAAGATCCAAATATATGTGAAATATCCATGCATGTCAAATTATGTCAAAGTTGATGTTAAAAAAGTGTCAACAACCAACTTAGGTGCCTATGCCATGAAGTTTTGAATACATTAATTTTATCAGCTACATCATCACATTGGGATTTAATATTTGTATCCTTATTTATTACTTCCAATAGGGATTTTGGTAACTTTTGGATCTCATTTACCCTTGTCCTTATAAAATTAGTGATTGTTTTCTTAAAATAAAATTTTAGATTATCTATTTTAGCCTTGAAAGCTTCACTTTCTTCTCAAAACTAGTTTAATCTTTATTAGCCTTTTCAAAATTGTTTTTAAATGTTTTGATCTCATTTTATAACTATTTGACTTTAGGATGAGTTAATGTTGATACTAAAGGTTCATTAATAACTGTAGGATTGGTATCCATTACTTCAAGGGTGGTAGCTTTAGGTTTAAAAGATGGCAGTATTAGTGATGTGACCCTTAGTTTTTCCATATTACTCTGTATTGCTTCCAATTTCACCTATATTTCATCTTTCTTAAACATAGATCCTCTAATATCTATATTTTCTCTTCTTAGCTAAATATTTTCATCCATAAACTTCATGAATTGGGCCTTCAATAACTTAATAGTCAAATAATTATATCTTATGTAATCTTAGATTGCTTTAGATGAATCTTAAGCCTCCCTATCATCCAAATTGAGTATATTTAATTTCCATTTTAAGGCTTGATGGGTTAATTGCTTCATTGGTTTATTTTGGGGTGGAGTAATAGTCCATGCAACTGGATTTTTTGTAGCCACATTGAACTTTGTGTTATGAGAGTACTTAATAACATTACCGGACTTCACATCCTATAAAAACACTCTGCTTATGTTAGAAATTTGCAGTGTTTCATGCAATATCATTTCTTGAGCAATGTCTCATAAATGTCACAGTATATAACCACTATTATTCAAACCTCTCTAGCTTAATTAGAACTGAGGTTATCATAATTAAATCCCACTTTGGTACATGTAAAAAGATTTAATTGGGATTTAGTTGCATCTTTATGTTTCTTTTTTATGGTTGTTTATTCCTACACCATAATTGGTTTTCCCTTATCACTTTATTATTAGAATCAATAATGAAAGCCTAAAATTATTTAGTATTAATGAAATTGCCATCACTTAGGAAATTTTTATGTTCTACAATCCTTTCATCTTTTAACTACTCCAATTGAATAAATTGATTATTTCAATCTCTTATTCCTTACCATATTTGATTTGCTTATGAATCCTCTAAAGTAAAGGGTCTCCTTTCTTGTCCCTAGTGTTAGACATACTTATACATATCTCAGTATCCCCTTCTAATTATAATTCATCTAAATATTTTTGAAATGATTCAAGGATTTTACTGTGTACTTCCTCAATGTGCATACCTCCTTAGGGATCTTCTTGTATGACTTCAAGTTATTTTTGGAGAATTAACACTAGTTGGTTTCACTATAAGTTTCTAAGTTTATCCTAAGTCTTAGTTATGTGTGTACTTATTATAATTAGAAATATATTTTATCCTAGCCTTATGTGGTGTCACTCACCTCTCTAGTCCACTTATTGGAGTTGGTGTTACTTGTAAAATCAATTCCTCCCCCCACATGTCATTCACATCCTCCTCAATTGTAAGAGGATTAGGGACACTTGAAACACATGCTTAAGCTTGCACATGTAAATCCTTATTCCTTCTGGCTCTATTATTGAGTTCTTATTTCTCATTCTTCATGTCGTACAATCTTGATCTTGCATCCTTGTGATGCTCTTTTGACTTAAATCCATTCTCTATCTCTCTTAACTTTTTATTGATATGTACTTGAAGATTTATTATTACAATACTTCTAATATATTGTGTGTTTTTTCTTCATTCAATGGTTACCCCACTTGTCAAATCTCTTGCCTCAACTTTATGGTTTGATTTCACTCCAAGGTAACATTATTCCTTAAGTTTTTAAATTCTTATTCAATATTTTAATTCTATATTTGACAATATTTTTTCATGGTATTGGAGCATGTTTCTATTTTTACATTGAGACTTGAGTTATGAAGGTTTTTTGGAGGAAAATTTTAATTTTTTTGCAAGGTCTTGCACCCTTGCATCTAATTTTTAGCTTCTTTCTCCATTTTTAGCTTAGCTTTTATAATATTTTCACATCTTTGCATTCTAATGTACATTTCAAGTTTCTCTTGAAAAGAATATTTTTAGTTTTTTTATGTTGGTTGCACAAATAAAATATGTCATTTATTCTATTTTAAACAACCTATCACATTAAAAAATCATCTAAAAAAGAGACCATATATTTTTATTAGAAATTTTAATTTCTAAAAAAATTATGGGTTTTGTTAATATATCTTATAAGAATGTACTATTAAAATTTTAGGAAAACTTAGATCATCATTTTTTATAAATCATCAAAAACATACTACTAGTTTTTCTTTTCAAAAAAAATGTGTTTAAAAAAATCTGGTCTTTTTAATTTTAGGAAATTTCCCTTTATTTTTCAATATTTTCAAAATTTAAATAAAAACTTTTTAAATTTTATTTCATTCAAGAAAAATAAATTCAATTTTTTTTATCATATCTACATTGGTTTAAAAACTAAAAAAACCAATTAAAGTCTTTACCTCCAGTTTTACGTCTTATTCAAACCAAGTTTGTTTTTCTATAAATTCATAGCTTAATTTATAAAAAAAGGTTTAGAGTTTTGGTGTGAAAATATATTTACAAAAGTATTTAATCTAATTTCATTCAATTTTTTTTTAGCTCTAATGTTTTTTTAAACAAAGCAATTTTGCTCACAATCTTGAATATCGTGAGTATTTTTCATATTTAGAAATTTTGTTGAGATGATTATCTTTAAATGTTCTTTGGATCAATCAATGTTTTTAACAATTAGTTTTTTTCAATGATAGATAAATTTATATATTTTTCTCTCATGAATTTTAAATTGATTATTTTTTTAGTTTTTAAGAAAACTATGCAAATAATTTTTTTGAATGATGAAATAGCTTCTATTAAGAAACAAATTACATGTATAAATGACACTTTAAATGATTTACAAGCCTATTTTATTGACAAAATGATAACCATACAATTGTCTATTGATTTTTTAAATGACAAAATTATGTCTTTTGCATGTGACACTAGCTCTCATAATGATGAAACTCTTTGTGTTTCTAAACAACCTAAAACTTCTTTGAACACTTCTTCTACCAACCTCATCTTAAAAAGCATGCACAATATGGTCTATTCGGGTGGTGTACTTGGTAAGTATGAAGATGGTATAATTGAACCTATTTTGGTTAAATCTAATGAAAATTATAAAAAAATCGGTTTTAATGATTCAACTACTTCTCATTCACAATTGTATTATCCTCCTCACCAAAGAACTTATAATGCTATTATTTTTTACTATAATGCTTCTAATGCTCATGCTTTGGTTAAAAATGATAAACCTTGTGGGCATTATGGAGAACATGGGCATCGTATATCTAAATATTGAAAATTACCTCCATGCAAATATTGTTGTATTTCCACTCATGACACTTTGCATTGTAAGAAAATGACTAAATCTCCTACCTCTAAGGTTAACACTATTTGAATTCCTAAAAATAATGGATCTTCTAGAGACATTGATGTGTCTTCATGTGATACTTCTTTGATTTCTTCATGGTGGATATATTTTACAAATGACACATCTTCTTTGTCTTCATTTTGATTAAGTAAATCGTCTTTTTTGCATTTCTTGGTTTTTGTTGCAAAATATAAATGTTTTATTTAGATTTTTTTTGCCTAAATTCTTTCCATGAAATTTTCACACTTTAAGATTGAAGTTGTCTTTAGCTCATATTTTCCTACTTATATATCTACTTTTATTACATTCTGCATGTAGATTATATTTTTGGCATAACAGTTACTTAACTTGAAAGATTGGTATTAACTTGTTTATTTTGTAGGTTTGTGGATGATTACTTATTTTTAGTGGTATTTATTCCATTTTAGATCAACCACATTATCCAAAGAGGATTATTGAAGATTCTTGATGATTACGCTTTCATCCTTATAAAATTTGGAATCGCCTTCTCTTCTTATTTCTTATCTAAATTATTGTAATTCCTCTTTAAGAAAAATTCTTTTAAGGGGAATTATTATGTAATTTCAACTCTCTTCCTTGTTTTTACAAGGTTTTTTCTACTTTTGTAAACCCAAATTATGCTTAAGGGGGAGTGTTGGAGAATTAACATTATTTGGGTTCATTATTTGTTTCTAAGTTTATCCTTAGTCTTAGTTATATGTGCATTTATTATAACCTTAGTCTTAGTTATATGTGCATTTATTATAATTATAAATACATTTTATCATAGCCTTATGAGGTATCACTCACCTCTCTAGTCCATTTGTTGGATTTTAAGTTACGTACACAAACAACTCATCCCCCACATGTCACACACATTCTCCTCATTTGTAAAATAATTATGGACACTTGACACACATTTTTAAGCTTGCACATGTAACTTTTTATTCTTTCTAACTCTATTTATTAAGATTTTCTCTCTCATTCTTCATGTTGTACAATTATGATCTTGTTCTTACATCTTTGTGGTGCACTTTTGGCTCTCTCTCTCTCTCTCTCTCTCTCTCTCTCTCTCTCTCTCTCTCTCTCTCTCTCTCTCTCTCTCTCTCTCTCTCTCTCTCTCTCTCTCTCTCTCTCTCTCTCTCTCTCTCTCTCTCTCTCTCTCTCTCTCTCTCTCTCTCTCATCTTTTTCTTATTATATACTTGGAGATTCATTGTTATAAGACTTCTAATATATCATGGGATTTTTATCCATTTGATGGTTTTCCCACTTGTCAAATCTTTTGCCTCAATTTTGTGGATTAATTTCACTTCAAGGTATCATTTTTCCTTAAATTTTTTCATTGCTTATTGAATATTTCAATTTGATCTTTGGAAATATTCTTTCATTTATTGTATTTTAGGTTCATAATTTATATTTGTCATACTCATTATAGGAATCTCTTCATGAAATTTTTGTTGTTTCATCTCTTGATTTAATGACATGATAGGAATGGATTCCCCTTATCATTCATCATCACCATATCTAGCAATAATTTTGTATTCATCCTTAAACAGATCAATTAAATTGTGAATGTTTGTCAATACTTTATGTATGAAACCAGAATTGCACCATGTCTATAAATTAATCATAACTATTAGGATTGTGGAGCTAAAAGCTTCACTGATGCAAATAGGAGAGGAGGTTGCTGAAGATTGCAGAGAAGTTGGGGTCGGTCTGATCAGCCGACGTCGGCAGGATAGCAAAGGGAAGCAACCGACGTCGGTCATATATCGGCCGACGTCGGTCACCTCCAGACAGACAGGGACCGATGTCGGTCACCTGTGTGGTTCGACTGCGAGCTATTTACGGGCAGTTAGCTAACGAACCAAGTGTTTGCATGAAGAGATCTATTTTTAGACTGAGAGCTGCGGATCTAATTATTGTAATTAGATGTCTAATTATTGTTTGGATGAGATCTATATAATAGACTCATGGTTGTATTGGAAAAGTGTGCTAGGGAGTAAGAGAGCATAATTATAAGCTCCTTCTGTGTGTGAGGTAGAGCAATGGTGCATTCCTCCTAGTGCCACAGTACCAGGTGTGTTGGTGCTGGATTGGAGAGCCAGCTGAGTTCTTCAAGAGTGTAGGATCTTGGTCATAGTTGCATGGCCTATATAGGAGATCTACATGGTAAGTAAGATCATTGATCTGCAGGTGTATGTGTGTGCAAGGTCGAGGTTCACAGCTGAGCAAAACCATTGTTTGATTTGCAGGTGTGCAAGGTCATACAGATAGCAACACAACAGGGAGCAGTATCAGGGAGGATCTACTTGGAGTACAGGGGTGTACTCGGATAGAGCAAGAGGAAGGCAAGGAAGTTCCTTCCATAAGTATGGTCTGTTGAATTGCAGGTTGTTGCAGATTCATGGGAGATCTACTTGAAGTACCTTGAGTACTTGTGGAGCACGTGGAGTGCTTGTGGAGTGCGTAGAGCACTTGTGTTATGCGTGGAGCATGGGAGGTGAACATCAACTCTGTATTTGAGTTGGGTGTTGTGACCTGTGAGAGGGAGAGCTTTGGGGAGAAGAAGTACTGTTCACTTGAGGTGTGGGAAACCTCTGTAAGGTGGTAGAGAAGAAGTGGCATCTTCTTTATTGTATTCTTTTCTGTATAAAGTGTTAATACAAGTTGTGTATTGTCTCTCATATGCTGTGTTATTCTGAATTCTAGTTACTTGGTGAATCTGGTTATTTTCGCATATTAAGTTGTTTGAAGTTTGGTAATCAATTGTATGTTTCCGATTTTGCATCCTGACAAGTGGGATCAGAGCATGTTTGTTGTTCTAGATTCCTGACAAGTGGTATCAGAGCTAAGGTTGCAGGAAGCAGGTTGTGTTTTGATTACAGGGCACTCTCAGGGGTTTCTGATTGAGTGGGAGTAGAGCAACGGCAGATCAAAGTAAGCTAAGAATGGAGGAGTTGAAAAGCACAGACGGTTTCTCACGGTCTGATGGAAAGAAAGAGCAGGTAAAAGAACATTGCTGGTTGGTAACAGATCAGCATGAAGAAACTGAAGATACAGATGTAGCAGGGGTTGTTGCACAGGATGTGTTTGCAGGTTTCTTGGATAAAGTTGAATCTTAGATAAAAGATTCGGTTGCCTCTTTCCATGCAGCCCCAGGTAGAGGAGCTGGTAAGCCTTGCCAAAGAATTGGCAAAGGGGAAGTGAAGCTGAAATTACAGGCGGCCAACACACAGGTGTTGATGAAGGTCATGCAGGTCCCAAGTTTGAAGATTTGGCTAATTTCTTTAGAAAGATTGGGTGATGAGAGATGCACAAGAACTCTCACAGCGGTAGCACTTGAATTAGCTGGTGGTAAGAAAACAGGTATACTTTATCTACTTGTTTATATTACTGATTCTTCTTCTATTGCGGAGACGTGGCTTCATAGGCTTGGTCACATGAGCAGGAAGGAGATGCATGTTCTTAAGTGGAAGACAGATATATTTGATAGGCTTAAGAACTGGAAAGCCTTGGTGTTCTTGGAGGAGATGGCGGACAGAGTTCAGTGGATGAGGCTGGATACATCTGAGCAGGGCAGTTTGGACATGGAGATTGATCCAAAGGAGCTCGCGGGTAAAAAGTCATCACTCACAGGCGAACACAGACACCGGCGTCGGTCAGGAGGAACCAGCGTCGAACAGACAGGTGCCGATGTCGGTCATGTGCAGACCGAAGCCGGCGATGTCGGGCAGGGTAAGACCGGCGTCGGTCATGGGACCGACGTCGGCAGTATGTAAGACCGATGTCGGTCAGGAGAACCGACATCGACAGTAGGGACACCAGCGCTGGCAGGTTGGTAGTCAGGTACAGACGCATGGAACCCATGTCGGTCGGATGCAGACTGTGGGGTGACCGAGGTCGGTCACTGTAACGAATTTTGGGTGGACAGCATGTTGTCAAGGAGTCTCAAACACCCATATGGAGGACTGAAGGTGTAAGTAGGCCCTCAAATTTGTGTTCCTCTTCTTCATACTTGTTGCTGATTGTAGAGCAGGAAGGATCCAGGAAACAGGTGTGAGCTAGGCAGGATTATGATGCAGAACCAGACGGGAGTCTTGGTAGGTTTGCCAGCTGGATGAAAGCACAGAGACGAATGGATTCCTTAGTAGAAGAATAGAGAGAACGGATACGTGAGACGGAAGACCAGGCATATGGTCTTGAGGAGCTGCAAGACAGTGGTACCAGGTTTGACAGGTGGAGGATGAAGCATGGCTTTAGTCAGTGTCAGGTAACTACTGTGGTTTGCCTTACCAGGTGGATGATGAGTCGCGACATCATTCTATTGCTGTATGTGGATGGTATATTTGCTAGCAGGGTTAGTACATACAGGGTTTTGCTGAGCTAAGGGTAAGATTAGTTCAGTGTCATGTCATGAGGAGTTTAGAGTAGCGGAATTCTTTGACATGGGAGGCATGGAGATCACAGGTTGATTTTGTCTCAAGTGGGAGCTGATGTGAATCAGGTGTTGGCGAGGTTCGGGATGCAGAACCGGAGCACACTAAGGGCTGGACAGGTACAGTGTCCGAAATCACATGAGGTCTGGTATAGACCTGAGTATTCCCATGCAGTGGGAGCTGTCAGAGTTAGGAGCCAATTCGGGGAAGTGGGTTCTCAGGTTTTCTGAGAGGGACCGGCAGCAGGTGTTGCTATGCAGGGTCAGGACTTCACTACAGGTGTTGTAGGTTCGGATGTGGCAGGTTACTCGGATGACAGGAGGCACACCACGGGATGTGTGGTGGGTTGTCTTCAGGTGGGAGCTTGAAGAGGGATACAAACCAGGAAACAGATTAGACAGAGTACAGGTACAGGTACAGTGCAGATGTTTATCTCCAAGTGGGAGATTGTTAGGATTGTGGAGCTAAAAGCTTCACTGATGCAAACAGGAGAGGAGGTTACTGAAGATTGCAGAGAAGTTGGGGTCAGTCTGATCAGCCGACGTCGGTAGGATAGCAAAGGGAAGCAACTGACGTCGGTCATATATCGGCCAACGTCGGTCACCTCCAGGCAGACAGGGACCGACGTCGGTCACCTGTGTGGTTCGACTGCGAGCTATTTACGGGCAGTTAGCTAACGAACCAAGTGTTTGCATGAAGAGATCTATTTTTAGACTGAGAGCTGCGGATCTAATTATTGTAATTAGATGTCTAATTATTGTTTGGATGAGATCTATATAATAGACTTATGGTTGTATTGGAAAAGTGTGCTAGGGAGTAAGAGAGCATAATTATAAGCTCCTTCTGTGTGTGAGGTAGAGCAATGGTGCGTTCCTCCTAGTGCCACAGTACCAGGTGTGTTGGTGCTAGATTGGAGAGCCAGTTGAGTTCTTCAAGAGTGTAGGATCTTGGTCACAGTTGCATGGCCTATATAGGA